>VZTX01007096.1:76796-454224 GCA_013400915.1 Pardalotus punctatus | reverse complement strand
TTACAAAAAAAAAAAAAAAAAAAAAAAAAAAAATTAACCATATTAAAACCTTGCAGCAAAATCTGTAGTCTAGAAATACCACCTGTGATGATCTCATTTCAGACATGATATTTATCACAAGTAGCCAGACACAGTGATATACTTATTTTGCTTCTGTGTTCTAGTATTAATATTACAAATAAAATAATAAACATGCAAAACATATCCACAAATGAATGCATTAATATTAAGCTTTGAGATTGTGCCAGTCTGTTGAAATAAATTAAAAAAAATATTTTTGTTTTCAGACAAGTTAAGAGACAGTTCACTTAACTAATTTTAGTTGAAAGGATCATCAATGTCCTTATTACAGAAGAGAGAGGAGTAAAAGCATGTTTCACTAGAGTGGGAGAATTGTGACTCTGATATCTACATGCGGGGGAGGTGGGAACTTCACTTCTGACTGCATATTCAGACTAGAAGGAAATAAACCTTATCAGCCCAGAAAGCCAACTGTGGCTTGGACTTCATCCAAAGCAGTGTGGGCAGCAGGTCGAGGGAGGTGATTCTGCCCCTCTACTCCACTCTGGTGAGACCCCGCCTGCAGTGCTGCATCCAGCTCCGGCACTCCCAGCACAGCAAGGACATGGACCTGTTGGAGTGAGTACAGAGGAGGCCACCAAGATAATTAGAGGGATGGAGCTCCTCTCCTATGACAAAAGGCTGAGAGAATTCCACTTGTTCAGCCTGGAAAAGAGAAGGTTTTACAGCGACCTAGTTGTAGCCTTCCAGTACCTGAGGGGAGCCTATAGGAAAGATAGAGAGAGAGAGTTTACAAGGGCATGTAGTGACAGGACAGTGACAATGGTGTTACACTGAAAGAGAATAGGTTTATATTAAATGTTAGGAAGAAATTCCTTACTGTGAGGATGGTGAAGCACTGGCACAGGTTCCCTAGAGAAGCTGTGGGTGCCCCATCCATGGGAGTGCTCAAGGCCAGGTTGGATGGGCTCTGATCAGCCTGGTCTAGTGAAAGATGTCTCTGCCCATGGCAGGATGATTGAACTAGATGATCTTTAAGGTTCCTTCCTACCCAAGCCAGTCTATGAAACTAAACATCCCTCACTAACCATATGTAACAATACCTTTAAAGGCAAAAAGGTAAAACCCTCCAGCAATAATCAGTTGATACTTCTGCAATGAATTTGAGCTATAGGCCTCGGTAGTTTTGCAAGTATACATTCTTTTGCAGAATCTGAAAATATTTGCTTCCCTTCTCACATAGTAAATGTTGCTGGCATGTGTCTGTTTATGTGCTGACCTTTGAAAATCAGATTCACATAATACCAGGCAATATGCACAAGAGCTATTGACCAATGTAATCTTACAAAAATAATGCTGTTTACAGATATCTAATAAGCAGCCTGAAAAGTATTTCTAAAACTTTAAGCAAATAAAGTAATAGCTACATCTGAATATTTCTGTGAATAAAAATTAGTACTTAAAGAATTGTACCATGACTTTTTTTTTTTTAGTTGATTTTTTAAAAACATATCTATTCTATTCTATGCTGCACAGAAGAAAAAGATAAATTCTAAATCGTGGTATCCCTTGAATTACAGAGGAGTAAGAGAGGCTTATCATGCATGGGGTGAAAAGAGACTATTACAGCTCTGTGGAGGAAGGGCAGATATAGATAAGAGTGAGAGAAGACTCAAGTGTAAGGAGAGAGATTGGCTTCTCAAAGCTGTTGCAAGTTTTTGATGTGTATTTGTGTTTGCAAGACAAGATGCTATTGACCTCTCCTAAGAATGAGACCTGTGTGTTACAGCAAGAGTGCCTGTGGGAGTGTGTGCAGTGGGTATTTGCCAAAGAGCGCTTCTGTGCTTTGCTTTATACTCATCCCGGGAATGGGTGTTCCCCTTGCAGGCTTCTTTGCACTGGGTATTTATGAGGAAATATGTCTAATAGCAATCCTCATTTCTGTTTGCCATGTAATTCTTTATCACTGAAACTTTTGGAAAGTTACTTTTGCATTATTTATCTGAGGTTTTTCTATTCCTTTTGGTTGTCACTTCTATAACCATATGCCAGAGGAGGTGAGACAGCCAAAGCATGTGAAATGGCCTTGTCAGGTGTTTTTCTTAAACAGCGAGAGTTAATTTATTTTGTAGCTTTTAGGTTATGCTCCTGCCTGTCATCGGTGCTGATACTCATCACCAAATGTATGCCCTGCAGGGTCACTGCTGTTTTAACTGTTCCTTCTCCATCTTATCTCCAACAGAATTCCTGAGCATGTAGCTCTGTAGCTCTTCTGATTGTACAGGGTATTTGGAATGTTTTTTCCATAATTTTTTTTTTTTTTTTTTTACTTTCCAATTTTTGAAACGTGAATCTGTTCCCGTAGTAGATGCCAATGTGTTTTTCTTCCTCTTTTTATTCATGCTGGCTGTCGTCCCATTTCAGCTGAATATCTAAACCACATTTCCCCTTTGAAAAGCAATGTGAAGGTCATTCTTTTATTCAGGCAGTTTGAGTTACTTACAGTATGAGTAGCATTTTGTTGTTCCATCTAAATTCCTGGAAAGTATCACTCCCTGGGGAGGGAGAGCGGACTCCCCAGAATTATGAACTTGATTAAGGGAAAGTAGTTATTGACAAAATCTCCTTGTTTGAGCCTCAGAGAACGATACATGTGCATGCTTGATAAATCTGCTTCTCAGCTCAAGTCTTGAAGCCTAATAGCTCCTGAGTTCTTGAAACTCAAAACTAGACATTTAAGACTGCAACTTAGATTATTTTTACATGTTTTCATTCTATTTTTTGTAAGGATAGAGAAAGGGAAACTTTATTGTTTCTGTAGCATTTTCAAACCTACTCTGGACATTTAAAAAATGAAGTCTGGAACCATGTCGCTTTGGTACCTCTCTTACCAGCCTGATTTATTGTTATTTGTTTAATGAAAGATGTATCATTCCTTTATACAACTATTAGTTTAAATCCAGTAAAGCTGTCTTGAATAGGTTTGGATTCACACAGACTGTGCCTTTTGTTGCACTGTAGCATGGTTTATGTTTTTTTCTCTGAACTGGTGGCTGCATTACATTTATGATAGAATGCATATAGCGATTAATGCAACTGAACTCTTTTCTTGATTTCTTCTTCCGCACGAGCAGAGTTAATCTTTCAATGGCCAGGTTTTTTGTGGCTCCCAATAGGTCACACCAAGGTTCTATAAAAGGCAATTTGCAAGGAGTAAGGATCAATATATCCCTATTAATATAAGAACGTACTGATACATTAATTCTCTGACTGTGTTGGATGTAGGTCAGTAGTAAATTGCTAGAAAAGGCTGAGTGGACTCAGCTGGCCTCTGCCCTCAACCTGTAGGCATTACTGTAATTTATGTTAAACATGGTGAAGGAAACAAACTGATAATAATGTGTTTCACTCTCAGTATTGTTTTTTTTTTTTTCTTTTTTTCTTCCTGGGAAAATCAGAAACTGGTATTTCTAATTTGTGGATTCTGAACTTAGTTTTCACTTCTGAGTGTTTGAGATATTCTCAGACAAAAGAGGGAAGTACATTCATTTTCACTTGTTTCCTCTCTCCTTGAAACCTAAAATTTGTTCTAATTGACTACCAGACATATCAAGAGGAAGAAAAAATTGATGTAAGTTTTGTCAGCACTATTCAAGTATGGCTACCTTTATCAGGTATAAAATGCTTCATATATTTTTGAAACTTTAATCTTTCTTATCTAAGAACATTAGAGAAAACTTCATCTGGACCAGTAGACTTTCATTTTGTCTCCTCAGTCTTCAATGTTGTATATTTAAAATAAGTCAGCACTGCAAATGATAATTAATTTTGGGTGTATATTGCCCTTAGTATTTGGAAGGGTTATGTCACTGGGACAAGAATGTTAAACCATCAATTTACTGTTGCAAAAATAAGGAAAAGGGTAGAAACAGAAACAAAAAAATTTAATTTATATCATGTGGCATTGGTAGTCTGTAAATATCATCAGGTAGTTTCAAATCATTACTCTGAAATGTGATGAAGGCATAAATGCTTTAGTTCTGACAAAATACATTGATTGTTTGGAGACACTGAGAACAGTCTGTGAAATTTGCATTGTGTTCTGGTCTAGCAGCTGTCAGGCAATAGGATGTTAAACACATTCTGCTTTGGGGACATTGTCTAATTTAATCTAATTTTTATCACAGTATCATATATGTTTTCGTATATATATCTATATATATATATGCGTGCGCACACACACACACACACACACATATGTATAGAGATATACATACACATACACATGTATTTTTATCTAAATTACATTAATGTGAAAGAACACAAGGTTAGTCCAGATACAGAAAATATGTAATTTTCTCCATCTCCTGTCTGCATTTGTGTTTTACATTTGGTGTTATTTAGAATAATTTAGGTGACAGCTCTAAAAATAAGAGAATAGGAAGGCAGTGGTCACACTGAACATTTCACTTCAGACCTGAAACTCTTACAAGTGTTGAAGGCAACAGAACAGAAAGTACAGTGGCGTGGTAGGAAAAAAAAATTTGAATTCTTTGATGAACTAGATATGGTACACCCATTTATACAAGTTCCAGGGCAGATTAAAACTAAGAAACTTAAAATGTGATTTTACATGGAAACATACTTCAATTGTTTTAGTAATATAAAAACCTTCAAGGACTGTTGAAGATAAATTTAAGCACATAAATTTTAAACACATATTAATTAATTTAATTTATAGTTCGTTACTTTTCAGCTTAGTGACAAATGTGGAAGAGAAACAAAAATAATTTATTCTTTTTTTTTTTTTTTTTTTTTTTTTTTTTNTTTTTTTTTTTTTTTTTTTGCTATATCATGGCCAGAGCAGAGAGGAAGAATTTGAAACTCAAATTACATTTTCTATATACAGGTTTAAATAATCCCATGGAGCTAGAAGCAAAAGAAAGAAGGCCTGAATTTTGGTTCTGTATTTCAGCCAAACCACAGCCAGTTGCTAATTTAACCACTTGAAAATTTTGTTGTGTCCTGTTTCTAATTTTAAACCTCTTCAGATTGGAGACTGTGCTTTCTTTTGGTTATAGACTGCCTTATCTTCTTTTTAATACTGTTCTTTGACAACTGCTCTTTCAGTAGCTTTGCTGACACAAGCAACCCCATACCCTTCATTCCTTTCATCCCCTTCTGTTTGTTTCTGTCTCCACACTACATTTCCTCTTGGTTTATGGGGCCTTGAAATGGTCTAGTCTCAGCTGGAGAACTAATCCCAGTTGAAAATAACCCAGGCACAGAAAAAAGTGTTGAGTTTTAATGTCATTTGCTTGACTTCACAATCTCTCAAGTAGTTGAGCTGCCAGATTTGAGGGACTGTTCTGGGTACTGTGATGTATGCACAGCGCTGAACAAATGCAACCAAAAAAAATTTTAATTAAATAAGTCCCAAACACTTGAGTGGCTTCCTTAGATTATTTAATTCTTTTCCCAATCACAGCTATTTCACACTCCCAGTGGGTTTCATGATATTGCAGCTCTTGCAACTGCTTTTGCAGTCAGTAGGAGATCAGGGTGGTTTATTGGATGTTCCTGACTGACTTTAAATCATCCATGTATCAACTGATAAATATAGGGGTAAACTTTTTAGTAAATGTAAGTAAGTAAATGCTTTAAAAATATACACTAAAGTCTTAAAAATGTTGATTAAACTTTTAAAAACCCAGAACACAAAATCATGTATCTGTTTTTTATTGATGAATAAAGTAGCAGAGGGTTTCATCCTTTTCTTTTTCCAGGTGTGGAGCTGAATTCCTTGCGCCAAATGAAGATACAGAGAGCTATGACAATGCTTACAGATGTCCGGCAGCTCATTTCAAGTGGAGGGAGCGTGAACCAAAAGAATGATGAAGGAGTTACCCTGGTGAGTGGGAACATGTAATCATCACCCTGGGAATATGCATGTGTTGCAACAAGTTCAGCATGTTTGCAAGGCAGTTCTCTTAAGAAAAAGAAACAAAGATTTTTGTTCTACCTGGCCTTTTGAAAACAGATGTGTGTCAATTCTATGCATAATATAGATTTTAAAATAGGGTAGTGCAACATCTTGATGACAGCTTTTTTTTCTCCTTGCCATTAAATATGCAAAATAAAAATTAATAGCACAAATACTAATGCCATAGTCTAAAGCTGCAGGAGATACTTGTGGTCTCTGATACTCTGTGTGAGAGAGGGGCTGAAACTTCACTCGGTGATCCCTGGTTTTGGCTTCTGTCTTCTGGCTGAGCCTGGCTAAAACACTGCATCCTGAAGTGATCCCATCTTGATTCAGTGTATTGAAGCATTCACCATATATGTGGAAAAATATTCCTACTCCCAAATTTGCATGTTATTTTATAGTCACTGGGTTTCATTATACCTTTCTTCTGCAAATTGATCTTCTGTTCCTTTGTTTTGTCAGGACTTCTACTTCTTCAGCTGCCAAATAATTTTAAAATTGATGTATTTTTCCATAGATAGAATGTCTGTGGAATGTTCTCTGTGCATGTAAAATCTTCAACACCATTGTCAGTGATCCAATAAGTGGTAAATAAGCAGCATTAATATATTAAATAACTTTTTAAAAGTACTTTGTTTTTCTCCTGCAAACACTGTACTAATATAATTAGAACACTAATAATTATTACTACTACTATAATTTCTGCATTTGCACTGAGTTACATTGCATGATATTGAATTAATATATTGAATCATTAGTATTCCATATTTTGATACCTCTAGAGTGTTTAAGCTATAACCAAAAAAGTAATTAGCCTCATATTGGGGGGTGGTTGAATACAATTCCCAATTTGAATCCCCAGTTTAAAAACAGGAGAGAAGAATGGAAGGGGTGGGAAAAAACAGCACAAACTTTAGTTTATTTCATAAAACCATTAATTTAGCTTCCAGTTTCCTGATACTTTTTATTTAAGCTGCTAAATCATATCACTATTGTATTTAAATTCTATTGCTATTTTAGTCAAAATTGTCTTAGTTAAACTGAGTTATGAACCTAGATAAATCTTTCTGGATAAACGCTTTTCTGTAGTTAGATGGAATAGTTGGAATTTATGTCTGAAAGATGTTTAACAGTACTGCAAATACTGGGAAAAAGACATTGTGGATACTTTTATTGCTGTTTGCTTAGTAGAATGTTGACAAAAGTGATACTTTTTTGCATGAACAGTTTTTGTGCTGAAGTCTGATTTTTTTCAAGAAGTAGATACAATATAGGTAATTCTGCTTTTCTTTGAGGTTTCTATTATGTGAAACTTCTGTTTGACAAACTGGTAGAAAATCCAGAATTTGTTAAACAATTCTTTCTTTATTCATGGGTGTTGAGTCAGCCAGTTTGTGATAGTTGTGTGTATATCAAAGGATTCTGGGAATAGTGTTTTGTTCCTCTACATCCATACAAAAAAGACAAGTATCTCAGTTGTAAGTTTCAAATTAGGTTTGTTTTCTCTTGACAGAGTATTTGTCTAAGTCTATGTGGAAGTTAAGATTAATCAAGTGAGACACTATTGTTGTAAATATATAAATATACACATTCCCATAGATTCATAACACCTTCATATGCGCACATGTAATATAGACAGCATATTTGCTAAAATTAATTTTTCTGCTGTATTCTCCTGTAATAGTTTCTCTTTGAAAGATTTCAGCCATAAAATATTTCCTATGAGCTTTTAAACTGCTTGAAAATAGCACTTGTCAGGTTGATGTCTGAATAGAAAATGTAATTTCTTCTGTTAAAACATGCCCTCCCTCCACCATGAAGCAAATTACAGGAAAATTTTGAGGGTTTTGTACACTGGAAATCATAGAATGCAAAATTGATGTTCTGCCCCCAGGGCAGGGGTGTTCTGCACCCTTTCCAGGGGAAGATTTTGGGTGATTTGTACTGTGTTACTTCCCTCTGCATCAAGCATGTTCATAATGAATACTTTATGCATTCTCTGCATGTGCAGCTGAACCAAAAATAGTGGGTAAGGCAAATAATATCCCAGACTCTCATTTTAGCATCTCCTATTCTTACAGTGACTTTGGAACTAAACAGTTTTAGTGACAGGTTTATTGCAAGATGTTTTTATTGCCATTATCCATCCATTTCAATCACCAGAGAAATAGTATCTTCAGCTAACAATGCTTCTAGGAGAAAGAGTCATGCAGTTGGGCTGTGTCATTTGGGGATACAAGATTACCACCTATAATCTCGTTTCTCAATTTCTGCAGTATTCCTTTGCCCTATTCTTACTGACCATTGTGAGTATTAAGTCTTTCTGACTGGGGATGAGCAGTTATATTGTGCCAAATTCCAAATTGAGATCTTTGTCCCCCTTGCTCCCAGAAGCGAAGGGAATTTGTGAAATCACATCAGAGGACCATGAGTTTGGTTGCACCAAGCTGTAACCTGGAAAAATCTCATCATATGAAATATGTTTCTCAACACTTATTCACACATATAATAAACAATTTCCACCAAAACCTGCAAATTACAGTTTTTCTCTGATGTAGGATTCCTTATTGCATTTTCTTCTTTTACTTGATTATTATGAGAGAAAATAATTTTATTGCCATATTAGGTCATTCCCTGTTTCTCTGTTCACAGGACCTGTTTGATATTATATTGCTTTTATATTTATTTTGCATACTTGCTATTTGTATTAATTAAATAAAAGCCCAACATGTCTGTTGGGTATTTTTAATATAAAAAAATCTCATTCTATAAATAACATATAGTGGAATTGTTTGCTGATATAAATGCCAAACACATACAGAGCCTTAAATAAAATACATTGCAAAAGATAGTGTCCAGCTCCTAAAATCAGCCATTAACAAAGATATTTTTGAGTTTCCTTTTTTCCTTTCTTGCCATTACAGTTTTCATACCTCATCACTCTCACTCTATTTGCGCCTCAGAGTGACAAGCCATGACCAAACACAGCTACCTTTGACACTGTCCCCGCTTTAGCAGCAAGTTGCGCTACTTGACCTCCTGAGGTTCCTGCCGACCTGAGTTTCTCTCCGTTACTGCATTTTCCACCCTCCTTCTGTTCCACTTTGACTCTTAAATGAAGTTTACAGCTACAGAAAATCAACTAAAATTATTTAAACAGTTACCAATTAAAATAATTAAGTATCTAGGGAAGCAATGCAAGTATAGGAAATAAAATCTCTGTGATTCAAAACTGAGGAAATATTTTTTGTCATTAATTTTGTGCTGCAGTCTCAATGTGCTTGGTTTGATTATGTGTTAATGAATTCATTTTGGAGTAGTGTCAGCATAAATCTGGTATATTTGAACTGCCACAAAAGCAAGTTAGTTCTAGCCCCTAAGAGAGCTCAAGCTCTGTTGAAATGTATGATTCTACCTGGGCTCATGAAGTCTTCAAATGTGTTTGAAAGGATGTTTGCTTAAATTCATATAAAAAGTGATAGTCAGACTAGATTGTTTAGTATTTCACAATAAGCTAAAATTATCTTTTTCTGATGCATTTTGGTTATAAATGCTAAAAAAGATTCCACAGTGGTTTTCTAGTCTGTAGTTATCACATGTATATTTTGTATTTGCTGTAACTGTGATTTAGTTATATATGCAATAACACACCATGGATGAGTTCTTTAAACTATTAACATATGCAAAATTTAACTTTTATATTGCAGCTGCATGTGGCCTGTGCTAATGGATACAAGAATGTTGCATCTCTGATACTGGATCATGGGGCTGACCTCAACGTGGTGGATAATCAGTACTGGACTCCCCTACATTTAGCTGCAAAGTATGGACAGGTAAAGTATGATTTTTTCAGCTGCTTCTATTTTCTATATGGTAGTCTCCTGTAGCAATAAAAAATGCTTTCAAGTCAGGGAAATTATTCTTATTTTGATGTTGAAAACTTTCCAATTCATGTACTACCGATGGCCTCCAAAATGACAGGTCATTTGGGAGTGAACCTTGTAAAGCTATAAAACCAATACAGCTCAATCTACCGTCAACAGCAGTTTGTCTCCAGCAAAAATGAAATTTGCATTGGCATCTGAAAGGAAAACAAAATAAACACTTTGTTATTTTTTCACAGTCTGATGTCAAAATTTATTTAGGTAACTTTTTCGCTGTGATTACTTCTGTGAATAAATGTCCAGGATTCACTTAGCAGTTGCGTTCAAAGTTTTCCAGTCACTGAGTTGTGGAAGTGTGCCCTGGGTTTGGGATTTGGAGGCATTGTCTAAACATGACTTCTGCCTCTTAATAGCCTACCTTTTCCTTTGTCCTGACTCTCACTAGACATTTTCAGTGAGTCTTTTTTACAGTTTGACCACTTTAGGAGAGTTCTCCACAACACTCCACTCACCTCGGGGATCACAAATCACAAGTTACCCATAGATATCTTCTGAAAACCTCTGTGATGGATCTTAGCTCAAACTTCAGAAAATAAATAATACACTTTATAACAAGAAAATAGTAAAAATATAGTAAAAGTAGAAAAAATAAATGTGTTTGAGACTAGTTAGCTCCGCTGGGATATAGATTTCTCTTACTGAGATACCTTGTGCCTGCTCTTTTATAGAGTGTCAAAGCTCTACATATTTTCATAATAGATTAAGTCNTAGTTTAAATTTAGAGAGAAAAATTTTCCACAAAGTTATACTGAACCAAAGTTTTCTTAGCAGTTGAGGTACCAGGGGTGTTTTGCATTTACTGTAGATATAATTTTCTCATCCCATCTTACCCTGTGTTGTTCTGTAATTCTTCTCCAACTCTACTCTGACTGATCCCTCTGCACTCACTCTGCCTGTGTTCAGACTTCATTAGGACAAGAAAGCTCTTGTTCAGAAGTAAGACTGATGCAGTCTTGACCTGGGTCTCCTTATTCTTAAGTTTTAGGATGACTTAAAAGTTAGGGCTTTGTACTGCAATAATGCAGTTATACTACGGCTGTACATTTCTTCTGTTGTGAAGCTAAACCCGAGTTTAATTGAAGAGGACTTGAAAGAGCTCACTTGAAAGGACTGGGAACGAACTTATCTTTCCTTATGGATGTGTGGCATATGTAGGTTTGCAACACTAACTCTGGATGACTTGAAATACTCTTTTTCTCATGAAGTTAGGTGCTTTTGAAGCAGATCTGAACATACAAAGTTTGTAGTTGAAAGTGGCTAATGGAAAAATGTCTTTCCTTTTGAAGTGTTCCTAAGAGCTGAGATTGCTGTTTTGTGAAATGATCCTTTTTGTTGGTACTTCTGTTGAACTGTATCTCCCTTTATGTCCCAGATGACAGTAGTGTGAATTCGTACTAATTCAGGAGTTTTCAGTGAGGAGTCAGGGACCAGCTGCACTAGCCTCTATACACGTAGTATGGGTACAAAGAGAAAGACAAATGAAGGAACATTGTATCTTCACTAAAATTAGCTAAATACAGACCAAATATCTTCCGTTTGTAGTGTTAGTGAATACTGGTTTAGAGATATCTTATTATAATGATATATAATTTGCCAGTGTTATGTAGGAGATAAGTACAGCTTTCATGTGATTCTGTTTGTAAGAAACAAGTAAATAATTTAAATTCCTTTATAAAGGGGATGTATTAGGTATCAGGGAAATAATTCTTTCAGTAACTACACAATCAGGGTGTTTTTAAAATTTCCTTTCTTATGATGATAATTTTGAAATATATTTTATCCTTAGAATGAATTCATATGCATAACTTATTTATAATTCCATTTTGAGTAATTAATTATAGACTAATATGAGCATTGTTCCTATTTTGGGTAAAATTATTATGGCAGAAAGGAAATAACCTTAGACAAGACATGATTTGGATAGTCTATTTTAAATTAAAATATATTTATGAGGGAATAGTTATTTTTTAGACAAAAATATTAATTTTCCCTGAGAAAGTCATTAATATAAATTCTGGACTTGATCCCTTGGAGTTTCACACTCTCCTAGCATGTATTTGGGGCGTATTTTTTTTAAAAAGTCACACTTGAAAAACTTGCTACAGTGATAAATCTCTATCTTGTAGTGGAAGACTGTCAAAAAGTCTATTTGGTTATAGTTTGCTGTCCTTTTAAGTTATTGGGAGGATTTCTGTCCTTCCACAAACGTATTTGAACAGCAACATAGCCTTTTCGTGTCTTGTGGCTTCTTTAATAAGCAGTGATCCTTTAAGGACTGTCACAGAAACTTCAGAAAACCTGTTTGAAAATACTGTCATTGAACAGTTTGCTAGCACTGGTGCTACACTACCTGAAACCAAAGCCCATCCAATATAGGAATAGTATTATATTACAGGAGTCATAAGGACTGATAGTTTTTTCTGTTTACGAAACAGCTACAGATGTATTTTTCACGTGAAGAAACTGCTCGCCTTAATAAAATGCTATTGAATTAGCTATACAAATTATAAATTCAGTTTTTGAGCTGTTTTACATTAGAGACTTTACATACATATATTTAGCATACTATCTTGCAAAAAAAAAGTTGTGATATGAAGAAATCATTACACTGTTTTAGAGTGACATCCAGACTCAGTTGAAGGACCTGAGCTCTATACATATACAGTTCTATGTTTACAAATAGACAAAATGGGAAAAAGCCCACCACACTTGGCTATTTGTAAGAGTATAGCAATAATAGAGATGGTACTAATTTACTTTACCTGAGGGAAGCAAAAAAGAAGGAGCTGGAGAAGTTTTAAAATTATAGTGAGAAAATTTAATTTGCATCTGTGCAGGAGGAAACTTGTAAAGAATAAATGCACTGTAAGCTTTTTGTTACAAATCTCAAGTTGTAAATGAAGTGGATTATAAAAATCTTTTTGCTCCATCTTCCACATCAATTTACATGTGAGTAACTACATGGAGAAAGATACATCAATCTGAGTGACCATAAGCATGTGAAAGACATTACATCCACACCTTGTAATAAACCTGGCTTGTAGAGATTCCTTGATAATGGCAAACAAGTTTCTATTTAGGATGGGGTTCTTCTCAACTAAATTTACCCAACTAAACATAAGTACAAAGTCAAAGCTTTCTCTTGTCTAATGTGAAGAATCACGTCTAGAAGACAACTCAGAAAATTATAGCGGGTGCATTTAAAATAGGGGCAATGATTCAATACTTGTAGGTCTGACCCTCCTTGGTTATAGAGGTCATGGGAAACTAGCATATGTTTGAGGTGTAACTGGAACATTTTTAAATTCTTCATGAGGAATCCAGATCAAAGTATGGGGCCAGAGGATGAGTCAGCTGACCACTGGTCTTCTTGGTCTCCCCAGTCATCATGAAGTGGGCATGGAGTTGATGCCTTACTTTTAGAAAGCATAAAGCTGCACAGAGTGAATCCTAGAGAAGGAGTAGAGTTAGATGCTTACAACAATACCAATCTTATCACAAGCAAAGCATAGCAGAATGCTGTTGCATTGTTTCCAGAGAGGGAATAAGTAAGACTTTTAAATGTATTATCTGATGTTGGGGGAAAAAAAAAATCTGTATCTATCTTTACACATATTTGTAAAGAAAACCAGTTTACCATGTAAAAATATTATTAGTCCAAATATTGAAACAGAACATGGGCAAATGAAAAATGAATTGTCCTATTAGTGACAGAGCATGTAGATCCAGAGTAGAATATTTTTCTTGCCTAGGAGTACAGGATGTTGCTGGTGAGTTTGAGGGTTGTGTACAGGATATAGCTACTGAGTACAGAATAGGGCAGCTGAGGCTACTGCCGGAAGGTCAGTCTCTGTTTATAAGGCAAGAATCTGCTTTACAGGAACAGATTTGTTTATCAATGAGTGTAATAAGCTGTTAACTGAAATACTGTCAGCCTGCAAGCATTAAAAAATAGGCGTCTTTTTAAACAATGTTATTCTGAGTTTATAGGACATTATCATTCTAACCCTCCCCAAAGTATTAAGGCTAAAAGCAATTTTATGTTTATAATGCATATTGAGATATTAACAAAGAATACCAAAGAAATTTATATTATTGAGGTATTAAGATCACAGTTCCTTACCTTAATAATTTTACCTTAATAAAATGATGAAAAATAATAACCTCTAAAACACACATCCAAATCTGCATCAGTGACACACAAAAAACCTCCTCAAAATAAGATTATTAGGGCAACAAAGCTAGCCTGAAGACATTAGAATATGTCAGGGTTGCCTATGTAAATTTAACAGGGCCTTTTGGACATACACATTTTTAACACTGTTTCTGGTGGCAGCTGGGGCTCCTTTGTCTCACTGTCACGCAGCAGGGGCAGTGCTGGTGTATTTTGGTTGCTGTCTGTGCACACCAGCGCGGGACACAAAGTCTTGCTTGGGTGCCACACTGCCCATGCTGGCACCGGTGCCAGCTGCAGAAGGGCGGCTTGTATTTCTCAGGCTGGCCCCTTAATTTGAATTTAGCACAGCAATCACTTTGTGGATGGCTAGTAATCCGGCGTTGGTAGTGCTGTCCCTGCTGGACATCTTCCAGCTGCTGTGATCAGGAGAGCACACACTCACCCTCCCCACGGTGGGAATGGGCTGCAGCTCTGACATTTGCCTTGGGTACTTTGGCACAATTCCCAGGCACAAGCTGTTTCTTTGTTGTTTATCACAGAAATGTCACCTTTCAAACAGCTATTGGAGCCATGCAGGTCAGAGCTGACTCCGCAGTAGCTTAAACACAACCTCTCCCCAAATTTCATCCTTGAGGGATGATGCCTATGTCTAAACTGTTAAATCACTAAATAAAAGAGGGCTAGGGATTAAGCCAGGCAACAGTCTGGCTCACATTCATATTGTTTAGAGCTAGTTTCCTCTATAGGAGATTAGTCATGTTTGTACAGAGCTGGTTGGAGTAGTCCAAAGGAGAGTCAGGGAGAGAGCTAACAGTTAAGCAGTGTGGATTATAAGGGATACTTAAGCTTGCTCTATTGCACTCTCTTGCTTAGTGAGACAGATTTAGCCTCTGGCTTTGAGGTTAAAGGGTTTCATGATGTCAAAGAAAATGGGTAAGACATTTGTTCAACTGCTGACTGGATCTCTGCAAGAATAACTCCTGTACTAGCAAGGGTTTTTTTCCATCAGTAAATTGGAAATATCCCAAATAAGTAAAAAAAAAATTATAGATATCAGGTGCCTACCTCATGTTTCTTAGCATATTATATACATCCTGTGTAATTTTCAAATGTGTGAAATTCTCTTTCTTATACACATTTCGTTGGTGTGAATCATACCCCTTAATTAGTCAGTTCATCAAAACAGCATTTCTTTCAGATTGTAAAAGGAGCTGTCCTCCTTGCTGAAGTCTCAGAGAATACACCCTCTTACTATGTGAGCTAATTTGCTCCATCCTTACCAAAACAGATTAGTCATTTGACTCACCTGTGACCTGTAGTTTCTTTTTTTTAAGTGCATGTTGAGCACAAAACTGAAAAAAATCCACATCTGTTGTTGGAATGTGCTTCAGTGTATAAGGGATATATGAACTCATTGTGGGAAATTATACTTAATCTCATCAAGTTTGGCCATTGCCATAGTAGTTCCTTTGAATGCAGTTTCTGAACTTCTGCAGCCACACTCCACAAATGTTTTCAATGAGAAGAGCCTAAAGAAGGGGGTGCTTGTTTAGTTGTTTCAAAATTAATAGCTTATAGTCACTCAGGGAATAAATATTTTCCCTGTCAAGTAGTTGGAGTCTTTAATTTATGGTCAGAAAATTCTCTAGAGAATGTTTTATCTAGGCATATCTCACCCTTTTTTCTTTAGTCTTCTTGTTCATGTTTGGCATGTGTGATTGTACTCAGGTGGAAGAGCCATATTTCCCTTCAGATCAAATTACACTCAGTTTCCTCAAACAGAGAGACCACTTTGGGATTTCTGCTTGTGACATGTTTCTTTCACTCTCAATATATTCACAAGGTTTCTATAAATGATTCAAATGGTAATTGTGGGGAGAGAACATACGGGAAGAAAACCTAGATTCAAATAATACCATATGATAAGAAAATAGTTTGAACTTCATATACAGTCTAGAGACAATCTCAGTTTACAAAATTGTTATAAAATTCTCAGTGTTTACAGGTATGTTTTTAAAGCTGAGGTGTGCCAAGTCTACACTATATACTTGGTTATTGCAGGATCTCTCTGATGCATATAAATTTTATGTTCCTTGAAATACCATTTATAGTGACCTTACATGAGAGGCAAGCATGAAAAAAAAGTCTAACAAGGCTTTTCAGGCACAAACTTTGAGAAGTGGCAGATTTATGACCTTCTCTGTACTGTAAATATATAACTTGTAGGACCATAACTTACAAACATCTTTAATCACAAGATCACATAATATTTTCTCTGATTTATTTTATTTGTATTCTGTCTCATTTCCTGGTGGATTGAAAACTAGAAAGGTAAGTTACCAGTCTTGAAGTAAAGACTGATGAAGTTTTTACACCAGCTGTAGAAAACCATTTAAGTGACCTTTGTCACTCGCTTTAATAGCTGAAAACAGCATTAGGATTCCCTTTTCCTTGCTGGAATTGTTCCAGATGTTTAAAAGGCATACTCTTAGACCATATAGGTTAAACTTGCTGACTGCAGAAAGGTAGTGGTGGCACTTGGGGAACTTGGGTTCCATTCCAGGCTCTGTGCATGAACAGACGCAGTATTTACGGTTCATTCCTCCCACACATAGCCTTATTTGTCCCATTGCCTCCAGTCTGTTCCATTCTTGTCCTTATTCTATTGCCTTATTGTCCGATTCATTTGCCTGGCTTCATGTCCTTTCCTTACACATTTTATCCTAATCGTAATTTCCTTGCACAATCAGCTTCTGCCCCTCCTCCTCTCCCTGGTTCTCATCCAAGCTTTCATTTTTTTCTACTTTGACTTCATGCCAACCTTCCTGCCCTTCTGTCTCACTTGCTTACAAGTCCCAATCTCCCTTGTTCAATCTCTGTGTTTTTTTCCTCACATGTCACTTTCTTCTTTCATTTTTCTGATTAGTCTGTCTCTACCTACATCCTGGCTCCTTTCCACATTTCTCTTCTTCCCTTTCACCTCATTTATTTCATGCTGTTAGTTCCAAATTCTATCTTTTAATCTATGCCCACTTCTATTCCACACACCCCGCCCCCTGCCCCATGCTTTCTACCCTGCTGCTAGTCTTATTCCCACAACCTACTTTTTCTAACCTGTTCCACTTTGCTGACCACAGGTGGTTATGGTCCCCTTTTCTCTGCACTGAAATAGAAAAAAAATATCTTCCTAATCTATATTGTATTAAGAAGGGAGATCTGTAATGAGTTTCAGACATTGTTTTCTGTGTTTAGAGCAGTACTGTGGACCAGATTTGCAATTGCGGAGGAAATGCTATTTAGCCTCTGAACACTATTGCTGTTTTTTAGGGCTTTACCTATGAAATTTTGTCTTTAAGGGACACACAGTTATCTAAGGCATACTGTTATGTAATGGAGAGCAAATATATGTTCCTAAAAGCTCAGTTCACAGGAGCTCTAATGGCTTAACAGTTACCTTACTCCCTAATGCTGGGAGTCTCTGCCTTGGAATTTGTTTCACTCCTCAGTAGCTTAAGGTCCCTGACCTACATTTTTCTTCTTTATGTCCTTGGTGCTTGGTAAAGTGCTGATTATCACCCCATTTAATTAGTTAAATAGTTTCCAGTGTTCTTCTCAGAAGTTATATTGCTCCATGACTTATCTGATCTTATTTATTCAATCTCTGGAGTATATGGTTAGCATTAAGCAACAGTACTTCTACCAGAGAAGCTTAGCAATTATAATAAAAACAGTACTAATAAAAATTGTAACTACCCTGGTTTCTATTTTTTTATTGTAAATCTTTTGAACCTCCAACTGTGTTTTTAAACACAGCAGCTATAACTGGTTCTACTAACATATAGGCCTACAGTGGACTGTATTAGCAAAAGGGGGCTCCCCGATTTATCCATTATGATAAAAAACTGTATTATAAGCATCACGTAGCTGATTTTTTCAAAGGTTTGAAACTTTGCTGTGTTTTAATGATTTTCCAAACAGATAACAAAAGGAATATTCTCAACCTCTGGAATTAATCTTCTACCTAACACAAGTCTTCAAATCATACAAACACTGGAGCTCACAAGGACAAGTGAAATATTTTTCCACACCTCACCACCAGAAGTGCTTCATTTTTGGTTGCTTTATTTTTCTGTCTAAGTTTTAAAAATACCCCAAACTGAAAAATTATAAGCATTCACAGGCAGCAGTCTTAGCAAACTGCCTAACAAAAATCACAGTCAGGTAAATATGCACTTTTCCAACCCAGTAAGATAAATTTTAGTCATATGAGCAATAGAAAACTCATCTTTAGGAGTACAGATATAGGTCATCTTACTCAGTGGTGAAAACTGCAGATTATAATGGTGTAACCAGTGATATTTCTTGTGTTCTGTCTAGAGTTTTTGTTGTGTTTAGTGAATATACACTTTAGATATTAAAATAATACTTGGTGATTTTACTGTATTTCATAAAATAGTGTGAGATTGATGGTCAAAAATATTACTGATTTTGATCTGAGATTTTTCTTCCACTAGTTTCTAATTGTACATCTTTGTCTCACTGTGGATGAGCACAAGCTGGGGACCATATCCAGCAAAAATGAAGTGGTAACTTGAAAAGTGACAGCAGATAGAATAAAATTGCAGGAAGAAGGTGTGAGGGCTTAGTCAGAGAGAGCTGAGGAATGGATGTGAAGAAGTGCCTGGGGAATAAAAAATAGAGAAGGAAGTTAGGAACCAAAAGGTTGATGGTGAACCAGGTCACTTAGGGATGGTAGGATATGTGCAATTTTGAAACAGACAGAGAGGAGTGGAGAAGTGGAGACAAATGTTGGTGTTGACAGGGAAGAAAAGTGAAAGACTGAAGGAATTTACTGTTGGGGGTTCATGCAAATTGAATGATGCATATTCATTGCTGTGCAAAACAGCACATGAGGACATTTGCATAAAACCTCCAGCTTTCTGAATTTACAACTTAAGCAGGTATCTCTCTGATGGTAAAGGGGAATAAATTATCTGAGTTAGTGGTTCTGGGACTTGGATAATAAGAGCTAAAAGCTCAGCCAGAGCCAGCAGCTTATCCTTTGCAGGTGTTGGCACACGTCTGATGTCCTGTACAGGGCTTCAGAGGAAAATACCTGACCAGATGAGATAGGAAGACAGTTTCCAGGAGCACTGGTTCTGTTCTCCAGCTAATTCATTAACAGTGAAAAATAGCATGGTTTGAGAGCAGTTTGGAGCTGCCTTTGCAGCCTCAAGTGCATAGGGAGATTCTTGAAGAATCTCTGTTACTCCTGCATGCCCCATATTTTCTACTCTGTCACTGCAGTTACTTATCTGTGGCCAGAGGCCTTGCAGTATGACCAACACTGGCGCTCCGAAGCCTATGTTTTATGAAACTCAGCACTGGGCTTTTTTAGCTAACATTTAATGTGTGGTAAAACTTAGCCCCCTTTTTTGGCACAGGGCAATTTTATTTGAAGTATATAATCTGCCTATTACAGCAAATTTATTTATGCTGCCTTATGTCACAGAATCACAGAATGGGTCAGGTTGGAAGGGACCACAGTGGTCATCTGGTCCAACCTCCCTGCTCAAGCAGGCTCATCCCAGAGCACTTGGCACAGGATTGTGTCCAGATAGCTCTTGAATATCTGCACTGAGGGAGACTCCACAAGCTCTCTGGGCAACCTGCTCCAGTGATCAGTCACCTGCACAGTAAAGAGGCTCTTCCTCATGTTCAGGTGGAACTTCCTGTGCATCAGTTTCTGCCCATTGCCTCTTGTCGTATTCTTGGCACCACTGAGCAGAGCCTGGTCCATCCTCTTGACACCCTCTCTTCAAATATTGATAGACATTGATGTGGTCCCCTCCCAGTCACCTCATCTTCAGTCTGAACAGATCCACCTCCCTCCATCTCTCCATGCAAGGGAGATACTCCAGTCCCATAATCATTAGTATATATGGCAATGAACCAAAAATTCAAAGTACCTGCCTACCATACCAGTATTGTTTTTTTTTAATATCCTAATTGATCGTTAATGGGTATGTGAGACAGGACTGGACCCAATACTGATCCCTGGGGTACAGTGCTGGTTACTGGCCTCCACCTAGTCTGCTTGACACTCATCACCAGCCCCTGGGCCCGGCCATTGGGCCACCTGAGTGGTGCAATGACAGCCCATTCCCTGTTCCTGTTTGTCAAGCATCACGTCAGAACAGGTTGTGAATGGATGTTCGCAATATAGCTTCACTGATGTTTTGAGACTCCCTTACTAGTATGAGGTACAGCCTAGAAGAAGTACAGAAAATGGTATCTTAAAATGTATTAGTGATGGCAAAAGTCACAGCCCAGTGTGGGAACTGGGGCCTGAACGCTGAGTGAGTGGGAATACATAAAACATGGAGAGTCTATGAAGTCCTTTGAAAATGAGGGCAAGGAGCTCCTGGCTTGGTGAGAAAAGGAGGAGCCAGGGGAATCTAAAAGGTGGGACTTTCACATTAAAGGGGCAAGACAGGAAAATATTCCTTGCAGTAGCATTCTCAACAGTCAAAGGGTAAGATATTCAGTAAGAGATGTCAGAGAGAGGTAGAAATATTGCAATTTGAGCAGAATACCAGGAAAAGAGAGACAGCCATGAGTTATTAATCGGTAAAAGGTACCTTTCTTAAAAGGTAATTGATTTTGTATTTTGGGAAGGAGGGTATTCAGAGGTAAGATCTGAAAGGAAAAAGTTAAGGTCTAAGTTGTTTCCTGGTGATCTGTCAGAAGGTACTGAATACATAATTAAAGATACAAAAGGAGAAGCAAGACAATTATATTTTATAAGCAGATATTTTAAATAACTGCCATTACTGTAGCATTTTCTGCACAGTGAGTCATGAAACTGTCTATTTTTTTAAAATTAACATGAATTGGCAATGACTACATCAAAAAACAGGAGAATATATATACATTTTATATATACACACACTAATTTTATTCATAGGTTCTACAATAATTCATTAGATATTACGTTATTTCTTGACATAATAATATGTGTGTTATTTGTAACTCTGAAACTGAAATAGCTTTGCTTAGTGGTAATTTGCTGTAATTATTGTACAACTATTTCTGCTGTTAGGCACAGTCCTAAAGATATGGCAGTTGTATTTTAAAATACTCTTTCTAAAACATTAGTGAATTAGGTTAATTCCAACACAGAGACTTGAGTAAAAGCAGGTTATTGAAATTGTCCGTGACCTGAATACCTTGGTCTTGGTGACATGCATCAAGGAATCCCAGCAGGAGATATTTCACTGGCAGTAGGAAGCACTGATATTGGAGCATGGGATTTCTTGTGGTATAAATCCAAGCCTTTGGTAACCCAGAAAAAGCTGTGTGTTGTCACTAAATTGAGAATGTATTTAAAACCTCCTTTTTTGATACAACTACTACCACTTTTCAGAAGTTAGGCAGTAGCTCCACAACTAAGCATGTTTCTTTTTTTCCTAATAAAAAAGACATGTATATGTATATATTTTTATATGTGTTGAGAGTTCTCAGTGGAAAGCAGGGCTAATTGGATTTGGAAATAAACCTGTTATGGCTTACCGCTTCTTGCAGTTTGCTGAATTTTCTACTGTTACTGCAAGAAAAGAAAGCCAGCATTAGAAATCTGAGGAGAGCAAGATCTTTTATTTTTATAGAAATTTGCAACAATATTTTCCTGGTTTTCTGTGATTAGGAGCTTGGGATTTTCATTGCATTCAATGGATTCCTCATTAGCATGGTCATTCTAGTAAGTTGCATCCTGTGTTACTGAATCCATATTGATTTTTTTTTTTTATTGCAATGATTTCTTTCTTGTCTATTTATTTATTTATTTATTGCTTGGGTTTATGCCAAATTACTAACCTCTCCTTTAGCTCGCTTCCAATTCAGGTCTCATTTATCTCTAGGTCTGTTCTTCTGTTCTGAAGAATCCTTTCTTCACAGCTTTTTTTCCCTTGTGCTCATTATAGCCAATCCCGATGGTTATACTTATATTATACATTCTATTTGCTTTAGCATCTATTCAAACATGCATAGAGTTCTCTTATTTAGTTGAGCTTTATATTAACATTCTAAAAGAACTTTTTGTTCCTTATGCAGCCTTTCACTCCTTTCTGACCAACCAATGTATCAGGATAGACATTACTACAGCCTTTGATGGGAAAGTATCTCTAGAGACTTTGGTGCAGCAAGAGAAGAGCTCACTAAAAACAGTTCTTTGCAGGAATTGAAAAATATGTTTTAGACTTTTATATGATACTCTACCTACCCTACTCTGCTACAATTGTTACCTTTCCTAATAGATTAGATGATTTTTGGTAAATATAATATAAATGTGCCAATTTCTATTACTGACAGAGAACAGATTTACTTCCATGATGATGGCTGTGACTCAGACCCCTTTGCCAATAGTGATGGCACACAGTTGTTGGATTAGTTAGGCATGAAGAAATGTTTGTGATCTGGGTCATGACAGGTGGTGGTGGAGTGGTAGGTCTCTTCCTTTGTGAATTTGTTTATGCATGCATGAGTGGAGGGAGACTTTGAGGGTGGAGTTATGCTAAGCGTACCCTGAAATTGTACAAGAACTGTATTTTGCTCTGCCGCTTGTGATTTACAGAAATGTGTTTAGTAGCTGCAGAAGGTGGGGGTTGGGAGGTACTGCCTGTGGTTTCTCATATGATTTCAGATAGTGCAGGAAGGAAGGAATAAACTGAATGACAGGCACCTGTCCTACTTCTCCCATTTCAAACACCTCTGGTTTTGCCCATTTTAGACCAACCTTGTGAAGCTGCTTTTGATGCACCAGGCAAATCCCAATCTTCTTAACTGCAATAATGAAAAGCCTTCAGGTAGGTGAAAGTCCATGTACACAAGGCATGTATTCGCTATTTTGACACTGTCTTCTTTCCTTCATGCTTTCTTAGCTATAATTTATTCAGTGTGTAAAGTTATATGCACATACACGTGTGTATGTTCTTAACATTGCTGAAAACTGCTAGTCATGGTAATGCAGGATATCCTATCAAATAACAACATGTTCTTCCACTTGTTTCATTCCCTGTTTATGTTTAGCTATGTTTCTTACTTGAGAGTTCACCTGTACGTTGGTGGTAGCTGCATTTACACATTTTTGGTGACTTCTGAGTTCCTTTCTGTCTCAACTGATGATAGTACATGGCCTCCTGAGTTGGAATTTCTGTAGCTGTTTTCTGAAAACAAATTCAATGTCTGGTTTTGAAGTGTAGCCACCGTTGTTTACCACAAAAGGCACCTTCTTATACCAGATAGCAACACAGAGCTGAAGCACTGGCTCTAAAGATAATAGAATTGTAGACTCTTTTAGGTTGGAAGGTACTTCAACTGGCCTAACACAGAGATCAAAGTAGAGCTAATGTCAGTAATGCTAGATAGCAGTGTTGAAAAGAGGAAACCCATGGTTGTTCAACCTTCTATGCCAAGGATAAAATGAGTATGGAACCCAGTAATGTAGATAAGAGAACCTTTCTGTCAGATTATGAGTGAAATTTTGTTTGCATAATAAAGCAAAATATGCTATGCTTACTGCTGTACTGCCTACAAATACATTCATAGAGAATTTCATGGCACTTAACTTCAGAGAAGTTGTTTGTGGTTAGATACATGCCAGCTTGTACTTGTAAAAAAAGGCTGTGGACCAAACTCAGATAATCTAACAATACAGTTAGCTAACCACATTTACTAGGTATTTAACACAGTTGAGTTAATTGTCTTTCTGGTCTGCAAACAGAACAGATTTCAACACTTCTGTATGTATAAGACATATAAATCTAGTTTGTAGAAACATAAAACGTTTGGAAAGTATGTAAGTGGATGTTTTCATAGAAACAAAGTGTTGAAAAGGGTTGTATTGTTTTTCCTGAAGTCCTGTGAATTATTGAATACTTTGGTTCTCTACAGAGCAAGAATGCTTTTGAGGTTTTGCAGATGACAACTTAAGTCTGTACTGAATTTACTTTGCCTTTGTTTTCCCCGTAATTTCAAGTATTATTTTATGATCCGTATCTGAGCAATCCCTTTCATGTTATCTAGCCACATGTTTAGTCCTAATCTGATCTAGAGATTTTAATTCAAAGGAGCTTTTCTGCACCATTTTCTTGTCTGATATCTTGGTGTTCCAATGTTTTAGATGTTGCAGCTTCCGATTTTATTGAGGAAATGCTTCTGAAGGCTGAAATTGTTTGGGATGAAAAAATGAAAGACCCTTTAGCTGTTTCTGCTTTATCTCAGGAAGAGCCATATGAAGAGATCCTCCATGATTTGCCCACAATTTCCAATAAACTGTAAGTACGTGCTGGTGTTGTTACAGAGCAATTCACTGAAGGCAGATTATCATTTGAACCATATCTGTCAATCTGTGAATCCTAGCTCTGTGTCTTTGGAGATATTCAAATCCCATGTGGACGTGGTCCTGAGTAACTGTCTTTACATGTCCCTGCCTGAGCAGGATGATTGGACCCGGTGCCCTCTAGGAAGTCCCACCCTAAGCCGTTCTATGCTTCTGTGTGGTTTGATGGGTCAAGTAACTCTTTTTCTTTTGGAAATCTCCTGAATCATCTTTTGCATTTGTATCTCTCATATCTTTTTTGTCAAACTTAGTTTTATAATTACGAATTATGAATAATAAAATATACTAGTATAATTGCCAGTAAAAATTATCTGGGGTTGCCTTAGCAGAATTATTAGAGGCTAATACTGTAGACTCGAACATTTTATTAAGGTAGATGAGAAAAGTGTAAGTAAAACTACTATTGCCTATGAGAGAAGCAGAGACAAATCCTGGAAATAGATATGATTGCAGATTAAATGACACTGGTCAAAATTATAGTCATAAATTTAGATTTGTGCTGCTTAAAATTCAAGTGCAATCCAGTTGAATTTAGCAGTGTGGACTTAAAACTCAGTATTGGGGAGTCAATTTGTGTCTTAAATTGTAAATTTTGATACCTTTGTATTTCCTAATGAATCTTAAGAAAAGACTGCCATTGGGTATGTGAAAAGAGATGTACAACAGTAATGAAGCACTATTACCTGTTCTATGGTAGTACAAGACTTAATGAAATTAAAAATTCTAATTTTCAGATACTGTGATCTGGGGAATTTAAAAGATACACAGAATGTTTTTATACAGTGCGCAGTTGCTGTATATTTGAAGTATATATTTTTTGGTCGCATAAGTTTGCAAAACACTGACATTAATTTTTCTGTAGTAATCACCAGAGTGTGTGAGGAAAATAATAAATAAAACCTCTTATAAAGAGACAGATAAGATGTATGTGCTTCCATTTCATAATAGTTATAATTTATGGTTGGCAGAATGTGTTTGGATACATGAAAATTTGGAAGAGGTGAGCAACTGTCATGAAATTACCAATCTGTTAAATTCAGAATTCCAAGGAATATATTTTTATTCAGTAAAGATTGCATATTTCATGGGTGGTAAACACAGGGTGTTGTTTCTGCTTCGTGACTTGTAGTCATTAATATATGTAGCTGGGTATATTGTACTACTGTTTATGAAAGTACTGATTTTTCATGCTTGTTAATTCCTTATGAAATAAGCAGTCCTCTAGTCAAAACCACTGTTTCAATAACTTAAATCATAGTCCTGAAATTTATGTGGCCTTCAACTGTCTTTTAAATGAAAATTTTGAGGCATGAAACCAAGTTTTTATATTCTCAAATGTAAGTAAAACCTTTATTTTAAATTATTGATATGTTGAAATACTAGAAGGTAGATCACTCTTGTAGCTATGTAATAATGCCTAGCAAAAGTTATTCATAAAGGTTTTAGAGACTTTGAAAAATTTGTCATTGTTCTTGCATCTAGATGATGCATTTCTGTGAGTTTTATAGTCTAGAAGTTTGTACTTTGCTGCACATATTGTACTGGATACTGGTTTTAGCGCTAACACCCATTAACCTCGGGAAGACGTGACTTTCACAAGGATGAAGTGATCTGAAAATATTTTTTCTCTGCTCTTTTCTTCCTGTAATACATAGATTAAGACAGCTAATTTTTGAGAGTTTTTTATATAGTGACCCTTTATATGACACTAATACAGACCTGCCACATGTAAAAACCTTCACTGGAATTTTTGGAAAAGTAAAGTCCACTGGATGGAAAAACAAAGAAAATGGATTTATGTGTGGAATTGCAACGAGTTTAGTTTCTATTGGCAACTGTATCCCAGTGTGGGACTGCATCTAGATTGTGGTGCCTGCATGAGAACACAGTACCAGGTGAACCCAAAGTCCTGTTCAGCTCTGTGCAGACTTTGGCAGTGATCCTTTGCAGATAGCCAGGGAGCCATTATTAGGATACAGTAAGCTTTAAGTAATGCCACTTCGGCACATTCTTGAGACTTTTGGCAGTCTTAGGTTTAGAGTCTTCCTCAGTCAGAGCTTTGCATATGCACTATCTATCTATCTATCTATCTGGTCTGCTATCAGTGCAGGAGAGTATCAGCTGCCAGCCAGTTATTCTGGCACGGGAGAGTCCTTGGAAGGCAAAAGTATTGGTGTATTTTGCCCATGCATGTCTCAGCTGTCACTACTGAAAATGGAAATTTGTTCATGAACCATACTACACAGAGTTCCATGTTAGAAATCCTCTAATCTTGATTTATAGTGACTGAAAATCAGGTGTCACCTCAAAACTAATTATCTCTTTAGTATCAGTTATAATATAATGCTTATAATTGTGAAACCCAACAGAAACCTTACAGAAAGTTATTATTCCAAATAATAGTAGACATATTCTTAAGATACAGTGAATCATCCTCCAGAGTGGCTCCATGCTGCGTGTTAGAGAGGCAGCCTAAATTACTGGTTTCAATGATTTTTTTTTTTTTTCAATGGCTAATGTTGAAAACAGAGTTTCACCCTTCATGCTCTGTTAAAAGAGTCTCTAGAGAGATGTGTAATATGCTAGGGGTAAGATAAATGTGCTGTTCTTGTGTACCAGACCAATTTTTTAGTGCTGAAGAGGAGTGCACAATAATAATCCATATGTGCCATTGCTTTATTCTTTACTGCATCCATTCTTCATCAACTCTCCTGATGTAAGTGCATATGTTTAATCTGAGGTGGTAAATTTTACAATAGTTACTAGTAACTCTGTGTTGTGGCCACATTGCTTTGTGTCCATTTCTCAGAAGAAAACAATATTCAAAAGCAGACTCAAAAGCGATGAACAAACAATTATAAATAGCCTGTGTTCTGTCAGCAAACCTAGTTTTGCTAGTTCAAATTTAAATTACAGCATTGATTTCTGGAAGAACACTGTGGAGAGGTGAATTGAAAGAGTCTCTACTGAGGTAGAAGAAACAAAATTTAGCAGTCATTATAGTTGAAATATGCTGTTACCAAGCAAACGTGGTTTCCTTCATTGCACTCAGTCTCATCAGTGAGGTGTAGGTGGCACAGGGCTGAGTTGCAGTTATTTCTCTCTGTCACTCCTCTTTTCTTGCTCTTTTCTTGTGCTTTACACAGGCCCTCCACAAGCTGCAGCACCTTTGAGGCCATACCTGCTCCAGCATAGTTCCTTTGTCATAATTGGCCAAGTAAATTAGCTAAAGGACAGAATTTTAATAATGTCATGAAGTTACTTGAAGGTTGATCAGTGCAGCAAACCTAAGGTCTGTGCTGGAAAGTTTTGCCAGTTTTAATTATAATGGCACAATCAAAAGAAAATTTATTACTCCGCTGGCAAAAATACCAGCACAGAATACGCTAATTATCATAGCTTACAGTTTAGAACTTTAAATTTGCCATATCAGTTTAAAAGTGAGTTTAGGCTCATGGTCTGGCTGCAGTGATCACCACTGCACTACTGCTTCAGTACACATGCCTGTGGAACTTTCCTTGGTGAAATAGTTCCTGAATACACTGATAGTGCAGTCATCTAGGAAGTGATAAATACTAAAAAAATTAAGAACTTATTCTCAAAGTAATGCTAACTTAATCATGTATTTTCTGATACATGTGTAAGTGAATATTAATTATAGAAATGAATGTGTTTCAAAATCAGTGCAAGAATGTGAAATAAAATAGATGTGTTCAAGACAGCAAAAGTGTTCAAGACAGCAAAACAGAAAAGAGATTCAGATTTTCTTACATGGCATTTCATGTAACCATTTATGTAGCACTTGGCTTTCATTATTCTAGTGTTTTCAAACACTTCTAATGTTTAATCTATTCTGAAGTTTCTGTTATGTGACTTTAAAATGTTTTTTAGACTGAAATTTCAGAGATTATGCACTTTCCATGTGTTAGAAATTGTTTGAAGCATCTCAGAATTGCCTGTGGAATGATTATAGAAATTCTCTCCATCAAAAGCTATAAGCTCAAAGGGCCCATGAAAATATTATTGCAGATTATGCCTTGATATATCTCTCTCTATCAAGTTAGAAGTTGCCCTAGTGCTTCCAATATTGATGATAAAACTTCCAATTATTTGATTGTCAGATCTCAGTTTTTCATATGATTTCTTTTTTTTTTTCTTTTTAAATGACATGGCAGAGGATGGAAACTTACAGAAAACCATCTGAATTTATCTAAAAAAAACCCAATAAAAATACAATACTTAAAATTAATTCCATCTATGATGGCTTCTTTGCATAAAAATTAAAATCACTATTCCTTCATATTCAATATTTTTTCTCATCAAATAGGCAGGTAGAAAGTCCTACTATGTTCAAATGAAATTACCCTAGATAACACCTCTTCCTGTCTACTATGCAACATTATTTTGGCATTAGTCTCCCTTTGTGGTTAATTATTTATTAATTATCCATTAATTATCCATTAATTTTCATAAAAGAAGACAGTTCATGCTAATGTACTTGCCTACATTAACATAAAATCTTCCCTTGCACTGTCCAATAGTTCAGCTTTCATAGGAATTGCTTAACTTAATCTTGTGACTAATAGAAATACTTTTTAGAAAAGCCAGTGTTTTGTGGAAACGTTTTATTTCAGTTTATTTTTCATGGTGTCTTCTTGAACCTGAGTCACAATGAACTGTTGGAGTAATTTTAATATGTTTTTTCTTTCACAGAATCATTCACATTTTTTGTTGTAATATGAATTATATGTCATCATTTCCATCACATGAAGTCCTATTAATGTCTCATAAATGCACGTAATTTATAGGCAATTCTCATGTACATCAATACATGAAAAGTGCCTGTTAAATTATGTTATTATTTCCCTCTTAAGTTCAAAACACATCTGTCAAAACAATGGGCACCCGTTTTCCCTCACACTTTTCTGTGATTTACAACCTTCTTCTCTTTTGTGACCCCTGAAAGGTTTATTTGGTTGTGAGGAGTTTATAGCTGAATTTTGAGAAGTGTTTCTAGTGCATGTTGTGTAGTTTCCACAAAAGGGGTAAGATTAAATGGGTAAGGTTGAACTTCACAGCAAAAAAAAATCCTGAATCTTCACAATTTAAGAGAAACATCACATGAATATTAAGCAAGATATGAGTGGCAGTGCTTTCGTTTTTAATACTTGAATTAATTTGGCTTATGCTTTTCTTTAAATCTTCCTTTTCTTTGTCTGTGATTAAAGAAATTTGAGCAGTTTTGGACAGTAGCAAAAGGATACTCAGAAAGAAAATTTCGTATTTAATTATGTTTTGTTCAATTCTGAATCTGGGTAACGTGAATTAATTAGTCATTGCTGTTTGTGAGTGTCACAGGTATTTACTTTCTTCTACAATCTAATCACCGATATGTCTTATTCTAATTGCCAAATTCTGTTCTGCAGTTCAAACTGGAAAAAAGGGGGGTGGATCTTTTGTCCATGGGATATTTGGTAAATTTATCACAAAATTATGTAAGGTGAATCAAAGCAGTGAATAGAAATTATTTTTACCAATGTTCCTCTAGATGTTTACATCTAAATGTCTGAAGCAAAACATTTTGAGGCAAAAAAAAAAATTCTATTTCATTATAAAATGTTTAAACTAATTCTTTCAATATTTGCAGACTGACAGTTCCATCAAAAGAAAAATTTTGCTTGTCTATCTTTTTTTCAATGGGAAACTGTTTTGTCTTGTTTTCCAATAAATTCTGCCTAGCAGGTGCTTTGTCCTTTGTTTATAAAATTATGTGTATTTCAGTTCTGTTTCCAACAGCAGTTCTTATTATGAGTTGCTATCCGTGTTAGCTATGAGAATTCATTTGAGTTAGCTGTGTGTATAATCTTGGCTTTTTTATAATTAATAATTAAACTCAAGTAACGTACAGTAAATATGAGGCTCATTTCAACTAAGTTTGGGCTTTATTCCACAGTGGAATGCACTATTCCCACATTCCCATATTGGGTCCACATTTCCTTTCAAAGAAATTATGTACACATTTTGGCAGGGAGCTGTTGTACACTCCATGAGATTGTCTCATTTGCACTGTCAGAATCCAGACAATTATTTTTTAAGATGTTTTTGTTCCCAACTCCTGCAGCTGATTCCTCGCTAATTCCTTGGATGTACAACTCTGCAAAATCATCCAAGATTTTGGCATCATTTTTCAGTGTCATATTGTCTGAACTGTCAGTAGGTAAAACAACTTTATATATGTAAGAATAGGTTTAACTTTTATGTGGATGAAGAGTGTTGTGTATTGTTGGAATAATTTCAGGAGTCTGCTATTTGCTTGTTTGTTTGTTTATTTTTACCGTAGCACAAATTAAGAATAGCTTCTGGTCATAAAATGTATCTTGGATATTGCCTGATTGAAAGCTAAAAAGTGATGGAATTTAATTTTAATAACTGCAACAGTAATATCTGTATTAAGTTATGTTAAAGCATACTATTTTTCCAAATAGTTTTATGTAAATTAACTGTGCTTTTTAAATTCAGTTTCTAAATTGCCTATTGATTTGCCGGCATAGTGCTGTCAAAAGCAGACTCATGCATATTCTCTTTGACTTGCTCAATTCTCATTCAGAAAAGATATGCGTAAAGGTGAATTTTAAATCAAAGTATGTTGCTCTGTGCCTTTGGGAACAGACTAGCCTATGTGAACGGTTTATTTCTCACCAATTTCTTTTTTGTATTTGGACCAGGAGCTTTTGTTTCAGCCCTGAGCTGTATCTCAGTTCTGTGCTTGTGCCACCCACATTTGATTGTCTGACATCTTCAGTAGGAGTCTAATGGCTTTATTGATTCTCTTTGTAGCAATCCCCTGGCTTTACCAATTGCCAAGCAAGACAGTTTGCTGGAGAAAGACACCATGTTCAAAGATGCAGCTAAAGGCTTGTGTAAGCAGCAGTCTCAAGACAGTGCATCTGAAAATGTCACCGTGAATACCACAGCCAAGCTTGAGCAGGTAATAAAATAGCATGCAGTGTCTTGAAATTTTTGTTGGTGCTTAGGTCTGGAAATTGTAAACTTAATAAAGCTGAAGGCCATGGTATTTTCTTCCTTCACCATAAAGCAGTATCATTTGCACTGTGGAGCCTTGTCACCTTGATCACTCCCTGCAATCTGTCTGGCCCTGCAGAGTTTCCTCTGCAAATTGAATTGCTGCTTCCTGCCAGCTACTGGTGGCAGGTCAGGGGCTGTGGGGAGGGCTCAGGGCTCCTCAAACTCTGTTCATGGTGCACCACAGGGGAGGGACAGCTGTTGCCCAGAATGTGTGCTTGTCTCAAACTTCCAGTTACTAAAGAAAGAAACACAAACAGTGAGACTGAGAAAACAAAAAGAATGTTTAAGGAATATCAAGTTCCAAAGGAAGTGACTAATTCAAGGCTAGGGCTTGCCAGATTTGCAGATGCAGTGTTAACGCCTTTCTTGTGATAATGCATTAGATTAATGGCACTGATTATTTGGATACCCTTTACAGTTTGCTCTACAGGATGACAATCTCATTCAATGCATAGAATGAATTCTAAAGGAGGCGATTACCTATTGCTTATAAATCTAGCATGTCCCAAGTTTGAGTGTTTTTGGGACTTAATTTTTGTTTGGTTGGTTTTGGTTTGGTTTGGTTTGGTTTTTGTTTTGGGGGGGGGAGGGTGGAATGTTTTTTGGATTATTTTGTGATACTGGAAGGTTTATTTTCTGTTGCATGCATTTGGGAAACACATACTCCAGAACTATTCTTCCATTTAAGAAAAAAGTATTTTAGAATCAAGAGGATGGGGGAGGAGAATATTTCTATTAAAAATAATTTACTGTGAACTTGAAGCATAACAAAGGAGCAAGATATTGGTTTGATTTAAGCCATGTTCAGTTAAAAAAAAACTGCATCACTGTCTTGGCAAAAGAACGCACACTCCACTGCTTTTTATTTGGATGTGTTTCAGAGGAATGGCTTGATCATATGAGATCAATCAGTGCATCCATATGTAAATTATATTACTCAATCAGTGAAAGAATTTCAGCTTTGGATTCCTGTGGAGCACTCAGTTCCCTATTCAGTCAGAGGATACCACAACATGTTTTGTGCTTGGCTTGCATCTTGTTCTCATGTCATACAATTTCTGGTGTTGCTGACTGATGTGATTTGATGGAAACAGTCATTCCAAGGGACAAGCACTGCTGGTCAGAAAAGTGCATGCTTGCAGCCCTGTAAGGAGGAATCCTCCTTTAATTGTAGGAAAAGAGAGTAGGTATTTAGCTTAGGGCCTTGCCAAGACTGTCGCTTGCTTCTAGAAGTTCAACAGAAGTGCGTACAAGAACATAGACACTTCTTTCTGCCTGATTCTATTTTTATGTAAACCTCGCTAAAATGATTCAGGCTTTCATTATCTCTAAACAAAACTTTTGTTTTATGGTTTGTGCTCTAAAACATACACAGAAAATGAGAATAAGAACAGCTAATCTTCCAGGTGAAAATGGGCAAACAGAAGTCTTCATGCTGGTAATTTCCTTCTGCACCATGAGTTCAAGACTCCTCAGGGTCCCAAGGCAGATTTTCAAAAGCACTCCTGCTGTTTCACCATACTACAGTGGGAACTTCCCACAATAGTTACAATTCAAAGACAAGAGAGCAGACTTAAGGTAAACCTCTTTTAGCTCCGTTATTTGAGAAATTTCTGCAGGAAACAGTGAGATTCTGCTCTAAACAAGCTAGAAGTAAGTATGTTATGTTTTTTTAGAAGCAGCGAAAGCTAGAAAATATCTGTAGTTGCTGAATTAGGAGTGTTGCTCCCTAGCATGGAAGGATAGGAAGAATCCCATCTGAGAAATCATCACTAACAGGGAACAGGTTAGAAATGGTGCTATTTTAGTGGGTTTTTAAATGACTGGTTGCATTAGAAAAGAATTAGTACAACTTTTCAGTCAGCAAAGGCTTAATGAGCTTTAGGTCGAAGAAAATAAACTAATTTAATCACTTCAGGAAAGCGTTAAATTTTAGTAAACTAAAGAGTACCTAGATTTTGTCAAATTAAAATATGCAGTTTTTTTCTTTCCTGAAGGATGTAATTGTGGTCATGGAAATACAGGGAATGTATTCTCTAGTACTTGCCGTGCATTATGAAATGTAGGTATATGTGTATCATATCTGTATTTGTGTTAATAATATTTAGATCTTTTTTTTCCAAGATGATATTTGTCCATGTAACACTTTTTTAAATTATTATTTATTAATTTCACAACTTGGGAAGAAACTTTTCTTTTTAAGTGCTGATACTGAAGGAAAGCTTTGAACAACCCCTTCGACTGTTCCTGCCTTTTGGGTATCCTAATTCTAATGAGTTTCACTATCTTTTATTCTTACCAGTTGCATTCAAAGTATACTCAAAGTAATCATGTTCTATTTAATTTTTCAGTAGGTTATGTGGAGTCATTACTTGAATTTTATGTTCATATATTATTGAAACATCAGGATGATATTTCATATGCTTTGTGTCAGAAATATCATGCATTCTTAGGCAATATGGCATGCAGATTAGGCCTTTATTGGGGGATCAAAAAGAAAAATTTCATCCTAGTACATTTCAAACATGCATTTTTAATAGAAAAAGCCCACAACTTTTTTGGTTTGGAAAGAAATAACAGTTCAAATTTATACATCGCTTCAGGTTTTTTAATTGCAAAAATGATGAAAAAGAGCCTTAAGAAAATAGTATTTCTCATGAAGATTTTTATTACTTGAAGCATAGGAGATGGGGATGAAATGACTACATCAATAAAGCATTTTGGACCTCTCTTGGCTTGTATTAGCTTTTGCTTTTTTCCTAGGTAAAAGGTGTTCTTTGATCATCCATAATCTGTGCAACCAAACAAAGAAAGCAGTATGAATAATTTCCAGAATTTTATCATATTCTTAATTTCTTTTCATCTTATCTGGAAAGGATATTTTTTTATAGCAGGTTGAAATTAATGGCTTGGAATTGAACTACATGCTTCATGCTGCAAATAAATATGAATTAAATATTTTATTTCTATTAATTGGGTCTTTAAAAAAAAAAAATTCTTATGGTTTTTGTTTGTGTATTGTTGGTCACATGAAGTGTGTGATAGAGTATTCCCTGATTCCCTTTTGATTGTTCCAGTATGAGTTATGACACAGACAGGCACATCTGTGTGTAACACAGTATTACACATAAGAGCTGGGATGCACACATATTTCAGTGACACAAGTATTTAAAATATATATATATATATATATATATATGTATGTATAACTAAATACTATTTTATGAGCAGATTGTGAAGGTTGTTAAGTGTATGTAATTTAAAAGAATAAATATAAATCTTAATTTGTAAGCATTACAAAAATCTAAAACACTAATCACTTCCAGAGGCATAGTTATATTGGAATTTATGCTGTATGTATGGCTGTTTTTCTTTTATGTCACATAAAATATACATCCTGCAATTAGAGTGATAGCCAGATCGATGCATTAAGCTAAAAAACACTTCTGTATGTTCAGAAAAGTAGATGAGAATGGGACTTTAAGATGCCCACAAATAAGATATGAATAATGTACGTAATGTTTACTGTTAAGTCAAATCAGTTGTGAGTTTAAGGGATTTAGAGTTTCTTATTTCTATGTGATTACTTGGTTGTTGAACTGTGACATTTGATGCAATGTGTCTGGTAGAAAATGCTGAAACTCCAAATCCTAAACTTTGTAGAAGAAGAATTGAAAAGATTTTGATTTCCTTACTTGGAGTTTTACTAAGCACTTCACATTTCTAACTATATCTACAGATTGAGCATTTTTAGCCATGCCAAGATTATGAAATACATGCAAACCAGGGCATGTTCACTGGCCTAGGGCTGTGTGGGATGAGTCCATACACCTCTGTAAGGGAAAATTGTTTTCTCCTTCCAGAGATGGGGTCATGCCCACATGGCCTATGGGAAATGATTATGTACGTGTGACCTGAATGATATCCAGGTTTCATCTGCATAAGTGCTAGCTGATAGGAACCAGGAATGTATGAGGAAGTGCACTAAAAGGTTCAGAAAATAGGGAGAATCCCAGGGTGGTACTTCTATCCAAACCCTTCTTTTATTTACAAATACAGAGAAGAGGTTTAAATCTTCCTAGAGATAGATTAAAAGAAGCTCATTCTGTGGCACAGATGTTCTGAGCTTTGATGGCACACAAGGGAGTGCAGTGAAGACTGATGCATGGTTTGTTTCCTGTATGTCAGGTGAGCACACTATTAAAGAAAGGAGGCCACAAACTTCTGTCTCTCTGCTCTCTCTCTACAAGACACATAAAAATGTTCTTGGAATTATTATTTTTTTTTCTATTCAAATGTTCATCATCCAAGGCAAATGCAAAAAAGTAATTTAAGTTTCTGTTTTGCCATGTGGAACTCTTGTTTTCTAGTCAGCTGTAGATCCAGCTTCCACGATTGAAAACAAAAAGAGCAAGAAATGCCATCTTCTGTGTGAAAGAGGAATCTTCATTCACTTTAATGGGGTGAGGAACAGGCCTCTCCAATAGGTGGACATACACCTATAAGGCAAGGCAGTGAAATCAGAGTATCATGTTTTCTGAGCTAGACCTTGAACCTGTGGAAACAGTTGCAGTTTAGAAGTTCTGTGACAGATCCCCAGTACTAAACACAAATATCCATAGTCTTTGGGTGGTTCCCCATGACAGAACCATTCTCCGTATTCCCTCTCATATTTCCCAGTTTGCTTGCTGCTTCTGTCACTGATCTCCTATCACTGCCAGAGACTGAAGGTGCTGAGGTGTTCACCAAAAAAGGGTGGTGTCTGCTTTTCTTCTGAGCCTTCATTTTAAGCAGAACAATAGAAGAAAGAAGTTCCATCTTCATTGTCCATCCTCAAAATAGATCCTGAGTTATTATAATAAACTCTGAACAAATAACTTAATTCTGTTATTGTTCACATGAGGATTTTCTGTTTCTGGGTATTTTGCTGACATAAAAAAAAAAATCAAGCTACATTTTACACATGGATCATTATTTATAAGTGCACTACTTAATGTATCAATGTTTATTTTGTCTTTAATCAGATTTCCAGTATCACTGATTCTTTTTTCATCTCTCTTCTGTCTTGTCTTAGTCTTTTGGATCTTTTCTTGTTTTATTAGCATTTGCTTTTTTACTTACCCTTGCAGAGTTTACATTATTCACCCTAAATCTCAAAAGTGTTAAATAATTGCACTAAGCAGTTTTGGCTAAAGTGGCCTCTTCTGATTATCTTTTGGTTTCCATGACAACACAATTCCAATTTCTTACAAACTGACTTCTAATCTGCAGGAAAAATTCCAGTAGAATTTCAAATCCCATATGATAAAGAGTAGTATGAGAGCTTTGTTAAATACTGGGCAAAAAATACTTTACAAGTGCACTAACTAATTACTTCACTTTTTATGCTATAAACATTTAATGAAGAGAGCAGGAAAATTGCATTTGAGCTGAGAATCTTTATGTATTAAAGGCTTTCAAATGGCATTCTGGTATGTTCTTAAGAGCCCATCAGACTCATGTAATTATACACCATAACATTGATAATAATTTTTATATTCTTCCCATGATTAAGATTAATGATGTGGAATTATTTGGGAGTGACAACTTTCCAGTTTCCTAATGCATTTTTTTCCCCTATAAATTCTAGGGGTCTAGGTTTATACTGTAAATTAGAACATTATGGTACAAAATTATTCATTGTGAAGTTACTTTATTTCTCTAATTTGTGTTTTCTAGATCAAGCTAATGCCTCCAGCTCCGAATGATGACCTGGCTTCTCTGAGTGAGCTAACAGACAGCAGCCTGCTTTATGAGATCCAGAAGCGTTTCAACAATAATCAGATATACGTGAGTTGCTATTCACCTGTCAACAGTAACCTTTCAAAAAAGAGCAAAGAGAGAATAAGGAAAAGAGGATTACTATCAAAGTTACTGGACAGTAACCTGTCCCAAACTCATGACTTGTTTTAAATGGATGAGGGCATGTGTGTGTGTGTGTTTAAACCCTGAAATTCCTCAAGTTTGTGTAAGAAAATGAGAAATAAAAAATGGAATATCACTTCAGATAGGTTTGAAGACAATTTATGTGTGTTTATTTCAGAGAGGAAGTATGCTGGGAAACATTGATGAACACACTTGTCACATATAAGTGTTTTAAGGTCACCCAGATCATAGTGTGGCCTGGGGGGTGGTGCACCACCATGGTTTGTGATCTTCCTTCTCAAACCACTGAAAGATCCTTCCATTTTTTTCATTATGTTAATTTAATAGAGCACAATTACCAGAAATGTAAAAGAAATCTAGATGTAGAAAGCTTACAATTCAACATGGGAGATTTAATTAATAATTTCTTCCAACATCAGGGTAATCATTATTTGTATTGTAATGTTAATCATCTAGATACTAAAAGAAATTGTTGTAGCAAGATTTTGTAAAGAAGGTTTTCCTGGTTATGCCGTAATAAGCACAGAAGGCATGCAGTTAGGCACTTTAAAATTTTTGTATCCCTGTCCCTATCTTACCCATAACTTACTACTAACTTACTGAACAGTTGAGTGGAATGTAAATGTGAAACATGTATATTATTTTTAAATTTATAAGCTGATTACACTGTTTAGACTAAAGGAATATGGGTAACTGTCATGTTGCTGTGAATCCTTTCGAAATTATGGGAACTTCAGTTTTAGGTGTTATGGCATTCAATTGTGAAAAAAAAAAATTCAGGGGTTTAGAATCATGGACCAAATCCTTAAAAATACTCATAACATGATTATTTATTTTTCTTTATCTCACTTTCAAAGATACCAGATGACTTAAACTGAATTCATGAGGATCCACAGAGGAAGTCTTATTTTAAGACACTGAATATTTCACCTGAAAGGATCTTCTAGTCTGGAATTCTCTTAGCTCAATGGAATTTGTAGGCAGCAATCATTAGTATTCTGCTCAACAGTAGCCATTTTGCTTTGGTAGAGTGTCAGCTTCAGTGCTGAAGGTGCATGCATCTTGACTGGCTTCTTTGACTTAGAAGGAAAAGTCCTTGGACTCCAATGCCAAACCAAAGTCCTCATTAGCACTAAACACTTCCTGCTTCATATTTTATGAAGCCTTATGAAGTTTCATTCTGCAGGAAAATCCAACAGTGATATCAGGGTTGGTGAGAGAAGGGAAATAAATTGCTGCATTTTTGAAGAAAAACAGTGTATTTACTATGAAAGACAATGTTTTCTGCCTCTCCAAATCAAAATGCTTTATCTTGAAAAAGGCAGCATGACTGGAACTGTTCACATGATGCTTTGCTGTCTGACCTCTTCAGAGACAGAAGTCTGGCATTTTTTGCTTTCTAAGAGTGTAATGTAGCAGCAGCTGTTAATGTGGAGTGAGAAGTATTGCAGCAAGAGTGACCTACAGTCTTGTATTTAAGTGCATAGAATTGTAGAATGCTTTGGGTTGGAAAGGACCTTTAAGATCATTAAGTTCCAACACTCCTGCCATGGCCAGGGACATCTCCCAGTAGAAGACATTCAACTCAGGGCCCCATCCAACCTGTCCTGGAACATTTCCAGGGATGGGGCATCCACAGCTCCTCTTCAACTTCTTCTGGTGCCTCAGAACCCTCACAGTAATGAATACTTTTCCTAGTAGCTAATCTAAATCTCTGCCTTTTCAGCTTAAAACCATTCCCTCTCATTCTGTCGCTACAATCCCTGATAAAGAGTCCCTCCCTATCTTCCCTGTAGGCCCCTAGATTGGCTTTCTGGGCTGCAAGAGCACACTGCTGGCTCATGTCCAGACTCTCATCCATCGATTGCCCCAAATAGGAAATATCTTGCAAACTTTGCATCATGAGATGGTTTACTCTGTCTAATAAAGTCAGGATAGTTTTTCTAGATGCGTGCTGATATGTTCATATTTATATACAGTTGCATCAAGACTTATATATGTATCAATTGCTTTGTCGTACCCCACGAGAAACATATTTTAATATATCAGCTCTGGATAACCAATATAGCATTTCTAAATAATGTCACCTCTTCAATAAAAAAATCACTTAAGGAGCTTGTTTATGTGGTAGGCATGCCCGTAGTTGGACTTGATGATCCTTGTGGGTCCCTTCCAACTCAGCAGCTTCTGTGATTCTGTGACATTTTCATAGTTTAGCAAGTGGTAAGTTACAAATTAACTTTCAAATAATCTACCAATAATATATGTAGCGCAATTTTTCTCTGCATAATTTTCAGTTATGAAGAACTCAGTTTTATTACAAAAAGTCTAATTAATTCTGTTCAAAATGTAAATTTAAATCTCAAGTTCAAACTATGGAGTTAAAAGCTCAGAATTCATGAATTATGTTTTAGCATGTTGTTAGCTAGATTTAAGAGGCTTTGCTGAGAGTTCTTTTTGGAAGAAAGCCATTAGCCTCCTTAAAAATTAATTTATTACTTAATAAAGCAATTATATCTTCTTTTTTCAGACCTACATTGGTGACATACTGTTGCTTGTTAACCCATTTAAAGAACTTCCTATTTATTCTACCATGGTAAGCATTCTCTTTTAAAAAGATTGTGGATATTTTTTCACAGTTCATAGTTCATTTGACAGGCAAAACCCCAAAAATTAATTAACAATATGTCCATTTTATGTGGGGAGCATATTAGTTTTAATATTTTATAAAAACTTTTAAAACTTCTTCCAAGATACAACTGTTTTTGCTGTTCTTATTGGTGAAACAGCCATCTTGGTAACGCTTTGAAAGAGCAGGAGCAGTTTTGGTTATTTAGAAATAGTTCCTGATGATCTTGGTGGTTTCTGCCAATGTCAAACTTATAAAATAGATGCATACTTCATACAGTGGTTGTTTTAGTTCACATCCCCTTGCCCGAAACATGATTATGGAGATAACAGCCTTGGACGGTGCACAAAGGCTGCCCTGGGTCAGGCATAGGGAATTGGTTTGTGATGGGCACAGGCAGCATTTGTGCGAGGGGGACTCGCGCCATGTGAAAACATTGAAATGTGTTGACCTCTCCTTCATCTTCACCCAGACATTTTAGAGATACAGTGTTAGTATAACTGTTAATTTATCCTCCCCTCCCCTCCCCTCTTATCTTCTCGTTGATGCACTGAGATCACAGACATCAGGCTCCCTGATAGGGAATATTTGAATATGTTTATTTAACCTTCAAAAATTAAAAAGGGTTAAAAAGTTGGTAAGCAAATTGTAATTTGTGGCTGTTTGCTATGTCATGTGGCTTTGTGTATATCAGTAGTAAATCTGAGAGAAAGAAATGTTGTGACATTCATGGTAGGAGCAGCAGATTCCAAGTCGAATTTTTTTCTAGAAATGGAAATCTTCCATAGTCTCCAAGGGTTTAGATAAAGGAATTTTTTCCCATCACTGTGATTTTATATTAGATACATGATTTTGTGCACTAAGAGAGAACTGTAAAGAGAAAGAGTTTACATATTAAAATGTTTCCTGAATGTTTGCTACATCTTTGCTTCTCTGTGATAGATCAGTTTAATTAAGTTTATCATGAGACACTTTTTGCCCTGTAATTGTTTGGGTCACTTTGGATTCTAATTGCTTTTACTTCATCATTATAATCTGCACACTATTGTGCATTAGGCAGGTGTTTCCCAGATGACCAAGAAAACATGGCTGTAAAATCACTTTGTTTTGAAATAGTCAAGTATACTGCAGCAGCTTAGCTGGTATTGTATTAAAATTTCTAAGTGTTAGATGGTCTATATATTAAAGTAATAAAAAGTGATGATGTCCATTCCTCAGTAGATGCTGACATGCTATATGATGTGGCTCATTAGTTACCATTTTTGTTTGAGGTATCTAGTGTATTATCTGTTGAAAAGGAATGCAAACATATTGGGTATGATATTATTTTTAAAACAAGAATGAAGCAATGAAAATATTATCATAAGAGCAATATTTTATGTTTCCTTCCTTTTTTAAAAATACTTTTTGTAACTTCTTGGCAGATATAATTTTGTTATCGTGCACTGACCTCCCACACTTAGTTCCAATAGAATACTACTAAAATAAATATTTTATAAGAAATTTTTCACTCTGAGATGACATAAAGAATCATCCATTAACACATTATAATAGCATTACACTACTAGGAACATGCAAATACCGCTTTGAAGGTATCGTGGTGACAGTAGAAGTGGTTGAACTCTGGTTGAGCTGCTTTGTTACATTCCTGCAGAATTTACTCATGCCTGATGAGGACAAATTTATTCTTGAAGTTCATGTTAGAAAAATATGTAAACTTGCAACATTTTTCATTGAGCATAAGTGTGTGAAGGTTTTTCTTTGTATTTTGTGACATTCTGAAGTGATTCCTGGAGAATTGGTGTGGATTTAATCTTTTTTTGTCTGGTAGCCCTTAAGGCCTGGCTGAGATTCATTCAGCTACAGTGTTGTAGATGCCCCAGGATTGTATAGTTTAATATCTAAATAAATAAGACAGGCATGGGACAGAAAGGGGTGAGACCATCAGGATACCCTCAGGAAAAATTTAAAAAGTGTTTTCTATAGCAGATAATTGGTTTCACTCAGGCTTCAAGGATAGTATATGTTGCCTCCTGTGTGTATCAGAAGTTATTCTATGTTGCAGAGAGAGTATTTCTGGGACACTGCTCTGTCATGTAATAATTAGTTTTTAAATTGCTTCTTTGATTTCAATTTTAACTTTTCATGGGATGTTCATATTTCATTTTATAAATTTTCATGTCAAGATATTGAAAAACTATAAATATAAGGTATTAAAAAGTAGCTTACTAGGTTTTGTTCTACTTAATGCACGAACCAATACTGTTAAGTCGTCTGTTATGTTTAATTTTGTATCTTAATTAGACCCTCTGTGTTTAAAGCTCTATTTTCTATAATTAAAATTTTCATAGCTGTTGTAACAGTATCACTTCTGTACATAAAGAAATTCTCTTCATAATGTTTAGAAAGTTTTACAAAAGACACAAGATTAGGGGGGTGAAACACAATTGTTTTGAAATATATTTATCATTTTAATTTTCTACAATTTTTCAGGTCACCCAGCTTTATTTAAGTAACTCTGGAAAACTGTGTTCCTCACTTCCCCCACATATATTTTCCTGTGCTGAAAGAGCTTACCACATGCTATTCCAGGAGCAGCGTCCCCAGTGCTTTATCCTCAGGTGAAAATTTATCTTTCTATTAATTAATTTGTACCTCCTGCCTTTCAGCTGTTTCCCTTGGGCCTCAGCAACTGAGATTTCCATTTTATTTTTTTCTCCAACTGATTTTTTTTCTGTGTAGTGATCTCTGTATCATACTTAAGAACAAAATAGAAATGAAAAAGGTTTAATTGCATCTCAAGTTCATAAATTCTCTTGGGGAATTGCCACTCCATGTAGCTGCATCTAATTAGGAACAAGAGTTAATGGTAAAGAATTCAAAACTGCTGTGTGTGTTTGCTAATATTGCATGAATCTGGATTAGAAATAGAATCTATTGACAATAAAAATGAGAAGTCTTCAACTAAATTATAAACCTCTGTGGTGAGGTGCCTGTATTGGAGCTTGCACCCTGCCTTATATATTTGTGTTGCCATGAGTTTGTTCTTTAGCTCTCCAAGCTCAAAATGGACTTTAAAATGGACTTTAACCTTTAACCTTTGTTCTTAGTATTGTTTCAATCATAAATAATTTCAAGACTTTGAATAAATACATTGATAATCTTCAGTGAAAAGAGTTTCATACAAATATGCTGGCTTTATTGTGGTGGAACTTGGCATTCACTTGGAAATTTTTAATCCCCAAATCTGAATCCTTTTCTCCAGCTCTCTGATAGCAGTGAGTCTGGTGAATTTGATATATTCAAAGAAATTTGTTGCTCAGTCTTATCACTTCTGTCTTTTCACATTTTACTTACTTTCATATCCTCTGAATCTTTAATCTTAATATCCTCCATGGGATTACAGAATCAGTGAGATTGTAAAGGACCTTTGAGATCATTGAGTCCAACCTTTGACTGAAGAAACACCAACTTGTCAACTAGACCATGGCACTGAGTGCCTTCCCCAGTCATTTCTTGAACACCTCCAGGGATGGTGACTCCACCTCCTCCCTGAGCAGCCCATTCCAATGTCCAATCACCCTTCCTGGGAAGAAATTCCTCTTGATGTCCAGCCTGAACCTCCCTTCGCTCAGCTTGAGACCATTTCCTCTTGTCCTGTTGCTGGTTCCCTGGGAGAAGGGGCTGACCCCCACCTCACTGCAACCCCTTTTCATGTGGTTGTAGAGAGTGGCGAGGTCCCCCCTGAGCTTCCTTTTCTCCAGGCTAAACACTCCCAGCTTCCTCAGCTGCTCCTCATAGGACTTGTGCTCCAGAGCCTTCCCCAGCTCCATCGTCCTTCTCTGGACCCCCTCGAGCACTTGAAGGTTGTTCTTGAAGTGAGGAGATCAGAACTGGACACAGGACTTGAGATGCAGCCAAATTTGTTACCATATTACAAGATTTTATTTTTTTTTTTCCCCCAGTCACTTGACATCTGATCAAATGTTCACTCACTGAAATCGAGCATTTTACAACAGGAAAGAATTTGGCCAAATCACTGAAGAACTTACTGTCAGTTATTCACAATTACTTTCGTTTATAGCAAACCATCTTCCCTCGTGTGCTTAACACCAAGAGCTGTCTTTGTATTAGCTTCCCATGGAAGTTACAGAATAAAATTAACATTCTTAGTTATGCTCTTAAGTAGCCACTAGGTGGACTTTTCATAATTAGCTTCCTGCTGACTGCATTTTGCTCCTGCTTTTCAGGATATGAAAATACATTAAGCACTGACAAGATAAGTAAAGAGCTGTCTAGGGAGCCTAATATAGGCTTTTTAAAAGCTAAGTATACTTAGTAAATCAAACCAAAGGTTTATGGCATGCTGATGGCTAATTTTGTGAGTCAAAAAGTCATAATGAATACATAAAATGAAATGTCGTAACTTGCCAGCAGCCAGGAGTGTCAATATCCAATGATATTTTTGTGATATAAATCACATTTTTAAGGAAAATAATCTGGAATGTAGAGAAATCCTTGTGTTTTACAGTGGAATGCATTGAAAGCTTTGGATTTCCTCAGTTTAGCATCACCAAAGGCATTCTGTTCAAGTTAATATTTATTTTTTTAAACTATAATTCTGCGTATTGTAAGTGCAGTGGGCTGATGCAGTACAGTTATCTTGCTGGATATATCTTACTACATTAATGGGAATTTGGAGTAGTAATGCTCACTGATTAGGGTAGTACAGTACGAGATTGGTTTCAGAAGTTCATGCAGAACAGCATGCCTGTTTTCCTTTAAATCTGGTGGAAATCTTATATGAACACATTCTGTCAACAGCTTTCCAGCATTTCTGAATGCAAGTTGTTCTTTTTTGTTAAGTATTCCTGCACTTCTGAGTGTGGTACCTTTTGGTCAGATTTGAAAATGAAATGCAAAAATAAAACCCTGTCATTAATATAATCAGAAATTACACGCTCCTTACATGTTTCATATTTTCTCATATTTTCCTTAAACAGATGATTTATAGAATTTTCTTATACTGGGATTGTTGCTTGCCAAACAATAATAATACAATAATGATCCAGTGCTCTGAAATCATAAAGATTAGATAAACCTGCCTAATATGTAGAAACTGAGGATAAGCAAGTACTTAGTACTTGCAGAAAGTAATTATTAAAAATTGCCTGGGATTGGCTGTTTTCTGGCTCTTTAGCCTGGGATTCCTTGGTTAACTACTTCCATGTGATGGTTCTGTCTGTCTGTCTCCGAGTCCCCCTCCATCTAATAACATCTGTATGTCTTGTGTTCATTGCTTCACATGACTTTGTATTTTCACACTTTCAATTTGTCTTTTTCCTAACAAATTTCGATTTTAAGTTTCTTTTTCAAAACTTTAAAAAAATATTCATGAGCTTTGAAGATACAAAGATTAGAGCTGTAATTAAGGTTGTATTAACAAAATATTAATAAAGTAATAGTAGGAAACAGGCCCTCCATCAGGTACTTTAAAGGAAATCTGGAAAGACAAAGGAAGAATAAAGTGAGAAAACTTCATGGAACTTGCCTAAAGCCCTATGTGAGCATAGGACTTCAAATTCTCTGTTCACTTTCCTTTCCTTTGGAGTACATTGTTTCTAATTTAACCTTTTTTATCAGTAAAATAAGCCTTCTTGGTCTGTTCCATAATGTGTTCTAAGGAAGTTTTAGTGCAGAAGAATGCTTTCCTGCTTCAATGCTAACTTACTCTACACCTTGATAAGGCAGTCCAAAAAAAGTTATAAGAAACCAACATTCATATTGTAAATCTCAATGTGAAAAATACAGTGATGAAACAGTTATAGAAGAGAAAACCAGAGTTATTCTCTGAGCAGCATTGAATTGCTAGAGCAAAAATATTGCAGATAATGGTGACATTGCAAAAAATTTTACTCAACCTCAAATGAAATAGTAAACAAGATCTGGTCCAAGGCGCCATCAGCCCACCTCTCAAGCATGTCAAGGTCTCTGGATGGCATCCAGTGTGAGGTGTCACCCCACAGTTCGGTGTCATCAGCAGACTTGTGCACTTGATCCCACTGTCTGTGTCACTGACAAAGATGATGAACAGTATTGGCCCCTGTACCGTCCCCTGAGGGACACCACTTAACTCTGGTCTCCACATGGACAGCAATATGTTGAGCACCACTCTTTGTGTGCGATGGTCCAGTCAGTTCTTTATCCACCAAGTGGTCCATCCACCAAATCTATGTCTCTCGAATTTAGAGACAAGGACGTTGTGCAGGACAGTGCCGAACAGTTTACATAAGTTCAGGCAGACAATGTGAGTTGCTCTGCCCCTGTCCACCAGCACAGTAGCCCTGGCATAGAGACTGATTGGTCTGTAGTTCTCTGCATCTTCTGCTTTCCTCTTTCTAAAAATGGATGTTAATATGTGCCTTTTTCTAGACAGCAGGAACTTCACCTGATTGCCAGGATTCTTCAAAAATGGTGGATAATGGCTTAACAACTTCATGTGCCAGCTCCCTCAGGAGCCACAGCTGAATTTCATTGGGTACATCAACATGTAGCCAGGTTGCAAACCATTGCAGTCTTGGACCATAAACTTCTTACTGGTGCCAGTAGGAGTTTGAAGTCCAGTATCAGCCTCTCCCTTGTTATAGAAATGTGCACAACATAGACAAAAGCAGTTTGACACATCACACACAGTAATGACAAGATCTGTCTTGTCACGTAAGACTAAAGTTTACCAGGCAAACAATAAGATATTCACCAAAGCTGCACGTATGTCCCATGAGACTTGAATGAGATTAAATGGTGCATATCCAAGTATTAATTTATTTTTTGTTCTTCCCTCTTTTGTTTCTTCCTTTTTAATTGATTACTCCTTTGAAGTGATATTTGAATAGATAAAGCAATGGCCAGACAGATATTATATTTTGGTGCCTTCTCATTTTCCAAAACTAAAATACACAGATAACAGATTGACCAGTTGTCATGTCCATTGTGTGTGTGAAAAATCTAACTGGCTGTTGTAGAAACAGCCTTTTAAATTCATCGAGTGAATAAATGTGATCAAGTGAAGGAGGAGCATCAAATTATATTTTATTGGCTTCGGTTTTCAGTAAACTAAACAACTTATAATTCAAGTAAGAAATTCTTATATGAATTTCTTAATCAGCCTTCACTGACTTCATCCTTTCCTCTCTTCGTTCCTTTTCTTTCCTTTTCCATGCTTAAAGTGCACCATTGATTTTGCTTCCTTCCTCCATCCCACCACTTTTCTGTTGTTTCCTTTCACCTTTGTAATTTAATTTCCTTTTGCCTTATGTCCTTTGGTCACTTTTCCCTGTCAGAGATTCTCATTCTTTTGAATTTTTATTCGGCATCACAAACAAGAAATCACAGTGACCCAGATAGAATCACAAAAGTCAGAGTGTATTGCAGAAATTGGGCAAGTTGTAAAATCAATCAGCTTTTTCTTTTGCTTCCTGTTCATTTTGTATTTTCTTTCCTTTCTTCCTGTTGTATTCTTCACTTTCTATTTCTTCTGATTCCCCATCATTGCCACAGTAGTAATTTCCCCATCTGCAAAGAGAACCAGGCAGCATAAGTGAGCTCCTTTGCTGGACAAAAGATAAAGGAGAACATAAAATCTGTGCTATAAATACGTTCAAAAAGGCTTGAAAGCATTAGATTTGATTGGTTTGACTTGTGGTACAAGACAATGTATCTTGACAGCTCTGACAGCCCTCATGAACATAGACAGTCAGTCAGTCTATCTCCTATGTTCTGTTCTTTATTTGTCATCCATAAACCTTCTGTTATTTGAAATCAAAGTTTGACGGAGGTACGTTAAATCCATTCAAACAAAGCTAGCAGAGAATATAAATAACATTTCAATTGTGAAACTAACAATGATTCCTCCCTCTCTTCCTTGCCTGTCATCTTTCAGTGGAGAAAGTGGTTCTGGGAAGACTGAAGCCTGCAAACAAATAGTGAAACACCTCACATGCAGAGCCAGCTGCAGCAGAAATATCTTTGATACAAAGATAAAACATGTAAGTAGCATTCTGATCTCTGAGTGGAACAAAGCAAAACCTTGGCCTCTTGGATAGGCAGAGATATCTGAACTGCAAGGAAAAAGGTGTCTGCTCTGTAGAAATTTGTAAATGGCTTGTTTTCACCTTTGAAGTCAAAGGAAGTTTTTTTCCCTGAATGGGAATGGGAGTAAGCTCACATTGATGTGATAGGAGAAATCTCAAAAGTGGAGGTAGTTTTGTTTCTGCTTTGGTGACTTTGAAAATCAGTGTTGCAGTGATTTTAATTGCATTCCTGTCATAAGGAACAAATGTTTCTTAAACATTAAATGAATTGTTTTCAGTAAATAAATAAATTTGCCTGTATGGTGTGGTGATGCTTTGCTGGGCAGTATAAGAAGTGTTGAGACATCTGCAGTAATAATATGCAAGACAGGAACTGTAAACTTGAAGGAAAACTGAAAGGATTGAACAAAGTTGTATGGCTCAATATTAGTGTACTAAACATATTTAAGAAATAGGTAAGAGTTCTGAATATTTGTTCAGTTGTGTTTACTTTTCAAAACGTGTATTTCCATATACCCATGTTTCATTCCCTATAAAGGTTCATACTGACATTTTAAATTATGCTGAAACCTGGATTGCCAAATCAAATTCTTTAAAAAAATTACCTTTCCTGATGAATCTTCTCATCTGAGATCTCAGCTCAGAGACAGCTATCAATGGGTCTTAATCAATGGAGGTGGAAGAGAATTATCACAAATTTTGGTTATAGAAAGATCCCTTACAACTAGCTTAGGTGGGATATCTCACTTTAGGTAGTAAGGGTAAATGTGTCAAATCGCATCCGTAGGGAATAAAGTAGATATTCTAATTTAGTTACCTTTTAAGGTGCCTTAATGAAACAATAGTCTGGATTCATTCCTGCTGCAGTTATGCATAGTACCATTAAATTAATAAATCTTCACAAGTTAAAGCAACTGCTGATTTAGTCTAAAGAGCAAATACACCCTAAACAACACTACTGGAGTGGAACTGGAGCCAAATCTAGGCTGACTAGTTTTCTGCTGCCACCTACTGCACAGATGGCTGTGAAGGGTTTGATTTTTAGAGCTTCGGTCTTTGTGATCTGAATCACATGTTATCTGTGCCACTCCACAGACCTCTTCCCTCCCCAGCTAGGTCATCCAGCTTCATGGAAACAGTTATGTCAGAACCACAGTGTATATGGACCACATAGCAATCAACTTCTAAAGATGCACAGAGGAAAGTTCTGAAGGGAATCTGTCAGAGTGAAAGGAGTGTAAGCAACTAATTATCCACAAAAAAAGCTAAATACAATGGCTGTGACCATGAAAGTATAATATGGAAATGCATTAGTGAGACACACTGTAAAAATGTCTGAACCTATTTTTCCCTCAGTTTTTCACTAGAATAATCCTGAAGTAATTCTATTTGAAATCAATAAATAATTTATGCCATTTATGACATTATATAAAACTTGTAAGTACTTTTGTTGGGTTATCAGTATTGACTGACTGTAACTTTATAAGCTGTTTGCAAAGATTCTAAGATTTTTGCTAAGTGTGCCAGCTCCAGGAATATGACTCCAGTCACTCATATCCAAACTACTGGTAAGGACACAGCTCACATGTGAACAACTGCCTTCCCCTTTCACTTACAACTTCCACTATTCTGACATTGCTTTTTTCAATTGAGCTATCTTACTTTAATTTCTGTTTGGGAAAAAAACCTTCCAAGTATTTATTTTAAATTCCAAGATGAAAAATGGGTTCCCCCCCTCCCCAGCCATTTATTATTCACAAGCAAACCTCACTGATATTTCTTGAAATATCTTCCTCTTTATTTCTCTCTTACTGCTTCTTTACTGTTGTTTTGCAGGTAAACTGTATCTTGGAGGCCTTTGGACATGCTAAGACACCCTTGAATGATTTTTCCAGCTGTTTTATAAAGTATTTTGAACTACAGTTTTGTGAGAGAAAAAGATTAATTGCAGGTAAGTATAATTTAATCTGTTAATTTTGATATCACCCACAGAGTGTTAGATCAGAGATCTCAGTGTGCCGTTCACAGAATTGGACATCAAGGGCTTCAAGTTTAGTGAAAGAGGCAAGGGAAGTTAGGGAATGTCAGAGGATCAGGTTTCATAGCGTGTGAATTGGCCACTTGTCAGGAGCGAGCCATGCCGTGTTCTATGCAACCACAAGGTGGCAGGGAACGACAAGAAACAAACTGACACCACTGAGTCCTCTTATTTTCCAGGAAATCATGTTCCTCTTTATTTCACAGATTAACAAACTGAGAGAGCTGTGTAGTGCAACAGTGTGAAATAAGAGTAAAAAAAGGATTAAGTTGTACATTTGTACCTAATAATGCATTGGGTATTTTATGTATCCCTTAAATGAGTGAGTGATAATATAATCTGTTTGGTGAAAAAATAAAACTCAAGTGTATTCTGTAATACTGAAATTGGAAGTAATTTATTACAGCTTAGAGCATCTTGTAAAACAAATAGGAATCATATTAATGTGTATTCTTGTTAGAGTCAAGATGGTGTGAAATTTGTTGCTGCTTTCAGGGTGAATCTTCTAATCTCTAGTAAGCATTCCTTAGTGGGGAAAAAAAAAAAAAAAAAAGAAAGTAAATAGAAGAAAATTGAGAAAACTTTCCGTTTGATTCTGAAAACTCTGCTCTTCAAATGCAGTGAGAGCTTTCATTTCTGGTCCACATAGGTCATCATAAAGCTACTCAGTGTCAAAGCAAGGTATGCCTGCAGAAATAACTGCACACAGACAGTTTCCTACTTGCACTGTTCTTCCTGGATGGAGAACTTATATGGCAAGACACACTTTTGTTCCAAGTAAATTAGATTCAGTTAGATAAACATTTCCAAATCTTTTTCTTTTTTTTTATAATTTTAAATATTACTAGGCTTTTGGAAGAGTTTCCTAAAAAAATTCTTTGGAAATATTTCTTAGCATGAATTACATTTTCTTGAAACAGTTCACTGTATTCTAGGAAATATGATAGCTTCTTCATGGGAAATGTCACTGCATGGGAAATTACTAACACTTTTTTCTGGTTTGTTTTATAATGACTGTAGGATAATTGTAAAGGAAATTCAAAGCTAAAAATGTGTGATTTTGTTTTTCATTTATGAGCTCTTGTGGGAGGAATGCAAAATTATATATACATTAGCATGGACTGAACAGCATCTCAGTTGCATTTGTAAAAATAAAGCTCAAACCCCCAAGCTAACATTTTATAAATCCTTTGTATTGTACATATGTAATATTATTATATTGTGTTTGCAGGATGAGGGTTTATTAACAGCTTTATCCAGAATTGTCAGTTTAATTCATAGCCATTGCTTGTGACAGAATCAGTTAACCAGGCTCTTGTGTCAGTTTTCTGGTACACTAACTCTGTGTTTCTATCATTCTCAAGCCACAGGCATTAAATGAGAAAATGTAGGGGTAGTAAGGTCCATTAAAAAAATACAAACAAATTACTTATCTACCCTACTATTCCCCAATTATTCGGAATTGCATCAATTTTCCTTACCAAATCTAAGGTAGCCAAAAGTCACATAATTTACAGTCAAGAGCGACAAGCTTTATTACAGCAGTAGAAGTGGGTTTTATATTTCTGAAATTTGCATTTGTTCCTGCTGTTTGATTTGCATAGTAGATGTTGCCTTTTCTAGGCCACTGCTAAGCATCACTTCTGAGTGAAATTGTCCCAGATTTAGTCCACCATAAATGAGAAGAGAATCAGGCATGTTGTCTTTGGCAGGTTTAAATTCCACCTAGTGATTCACTGTATTTATTTGGAAGATCATTTGCAGCAGTATTTACTGTCTTGCACTGTTTAAACATAAATGAAAAATTTAAATAAGCAGAGCACCTGATTTTGCTGAACCATGATTTTATAACTCATTGATACTAACGGGGCTAAATATGTCTGATTTGTAAACAAAAATCCAAGTGACACTGGACTGCCTCCATCAAAAGGTTTAGGTGGTTTAAACTCGTCCACAGACAGATCTCACTGGTGGAGATCCAGAAGAATTCGCTAAGGGCAGGACATGCAACGTACGTGTGTATGCTTTTATTGTAGAGGGCAAGCTCAAGGTGGCACTCCCTGCATTTTGTGTGGACATCAGTGAGTTTGACAGCTTCTTGTTCATGCTGAAGTTCTTTTAGACCCTGGAAATGCTCTGACTTTTGTCATGTAGGGTTTATTCTTCTCACAGAAAGTTCAATATACCTAAATAACAGAAATGTTCCCCCATAATTTTCATCATTAGACTTGATTCAGTCTGTAGCATAAACGGTATTTTTGCCACGATATCTTGAAAACAAGGATGGAGCTTTTGAGTGTGGTTCTACTCAAAACCAGTACAGATATCTGAAGAGGTTTTATGTAGTAAAAAGTCTTATATTAGAACAAACACTTAGAAAAAACTACAGGCCAGTGATTTCCTTCTAAAATAAATTCAGAATTCAAAGATTGATCTTCTGGCAAAAAAAAATAATATCATTCTTAGAGAAAGATTCACACCCACAGCATAGTAGTAAAAGACTGATTTGTTTTTTTTTCCCAGAAAGTCCTTCCGGTAAGTTGATTTAAGTCATAAGATGAAAATTAATTCCTCTATAAATTTCCTCAAATTATTCAAAAAGAAGCTTAGGAAGAGAAAATAAAGTCTGAGATACTTATTCCCAAGATTTTCTGCCTTGCTTTTCAGGCATTGGTTTTCTCAATCTTCACTTTTTGAAAAGCAAGGACTGGGTTTTTTATGGTTTTTGGTTTTTTTGGTTTTGTTTTTTTTTAAGTTGCATTGAAATGAACTGACAATTCTTTTCTTCTCTTTAGCAATAGCTGTGTTAAGGACAGTATGGTTTTTGAGAAGGAGCAATGCAGTTTCTAAGAATGTGTAGCTGGAAGACATTTCACTGGCCACACTTTTAATACAGAATCTGCTTGCTGACTGTGTAGCTGCTGAGTAGATCAAGTGAAGTGTTAAAGGAAGTAGAAATTTGTTTGTGCCTGTAAGCACCATGACCATTGTACAAAAATGACAGACTTCACATTGGAACTCTATTATTTTCTCCCTTTTATTTCACACACAGATCAACAAATGTATTTCACTTTGTAGAAAACAGTACTACCATGATAATTTTCTTTATGACTCCTTTAGCACCAATAAGATGGTGCTGGGTTTGATTCTTGCTGATTGGAAGCTCAGCTTTCCTTAACAGCTCTTCCCACTGATGGAGATGCTAGTTGAGATGAAATGTACTTAGCCTTATTAAAGTGCAGGTGACTTGAAACACTTGGAAAGGGCTGAATTAATTTGTGTCATCTGAATAAGAGATGTTGCCCATCATTAAAGTTAAATGAGAGATGACCTTTGGTAACATTTTTCTTCCTTTTATTAATCAATTAATGTTAAAAACACTTGAGGTGGTAGTTATGAAAGCCTTAGTGAAGAATTTTGCACACAAAAATTTGATTAAAGATTTGCAATGGACTCTTTTCAAATTAATTCATAGTTGGATTAGTTTTACTGAGAAATAAGTTACAACACAATAAAAGATGGAAATCATCTTTCAGGTTCATCTATTCTGTTTTACCCCGTAGGAATGGCAGCCAGGTAATGATTGATTCTGATGAAAGTGTGCGTCTGGGCCAGTACTGCCATGATTGCATTGCTTCAATTTATAATCTGTTGCAAAGTTACTGGAGCCAGAAACATACATGATTTCCCAAGTGTGCCTTTTTACTTCCAGCACAGGTTTGGGTTTTTTAGGTTGGTTTGTTTTTTGGGCTTTTTTTTTCTGTAGTGTAGCAGCAGAGGATTAGATGGATGATACACAATTTCTGATAATATAGATTCCATAATAGCAGTTCACTACTACATTTTGCAGGATGATTAAATGGGTCAGATCGTGTCTCCTTGGTTCAGCAAGTCAGAGGTACAGCTCCTCTCTGTCAGTCCTACTGCATCTTGCCCAGAATCCAGGCGTGGTTTTGGTTGCCAGCACACGTCAGGCCATGTCTCTGCCGTTACATGAAGAAAGCATAGAGGATGTCCCTGGCTATGGTACGACCGACCTTCTGGACTCCTTGACTGGCACGTGTCCAGGATGTTTTGGCCTGTGCAGGGTAGTTCTTGGAGAGGCCATGCAGTTATATTTAGTTCCAGGACAGAATTTAGCTGCTGAGATCTTTCTCAAAACGATATATTCAAGATTCACACATTTAATTTTCCTCCAGTCTACACCGTCTTTCAGCAGTATTCTCAAAGGCTGTGTTCCCTCATACACATAATTTCAAGTAACCTGAAGTTTGCTGTGTTTAATTCAACAGTATAGACAAAAACTTAAAGAACTTCAAAAGATGGGGAGGTAGTTACATGGAATTTAAAATAAAATTACCAGACAAATGCAAATGATATAGCAATAACTAACCTAGCACTGAATGTGCTTTTGTAGACATTACCAACTGTATGGTGACAGGAGCATGACATTCTGCCTGCTGGCCTGGTCATTAGGCTAATGCAACTACCGTGCCTCTGATACACATTCTTAAACTGCATATCTTTGCATTGGGCAGTGCCTGTGAATCCAAAACTGGTTCTGAAAATAATACTGCAATTCCAGCCAGCTTAAAAAAAGTAAAAGAAAAATGTTAAAAATACATGAGTGGTATGCATTTAGAGAACATACTTACTGTGCTGCAGGATGCATGCACCAATAATTTCAATCACTACATGTTCAAGAACTACTTCCAGTTCATAAAGGAAGGAGTCCTGGATGAGTTGGTTGAAAGCCAGGCTATGGGAAGCTATAGTTTCATATTCTCATCTGTTTACAGGGTTTCAGAAATATAGCTCCTCCATTGTTGAGAAGTGCACCTTATGCTCTAAACTCAATAGTCCTTTCCAGGGTGAGGATGCTCACAAAGACTCTGTGAAAGCTCTGCCATATTGGAGATATTGAAAAGCCTAAAGCTGCATCAGAATTGACTGTGTCCATGTGGTGGAGGTGCTCAGTTGCGTGTGAGGTGACATGCTTCTAGTCTTTGCACCACAGCTGGTATTTAAGTCATGGTGAGATAAAGTATGCCAGCAGCTGGTTAAGTGGGAACTGGGATCAGGTTCCCACTGACTGGAAGGGCCCTGACCTCTAGCTGCAGTTGGACATTCCCTTGTTCTCTTAGTCTCTTACATCTGGAACCACATGGTGATGTACTCCCAGGAGAGAGCTGAAGAGTAGCCTTCCCAAAACAGTGAATATCCCTCTGTCTCTTCCCAGATATCTCTGAAATGCCTGTTATCTTGTGAACAGGTGAATGGATTTGAGGGCTCAATATTTCCTTTGCTTCTGTGCTTTTCCTCTTTCAAGAATCTTAGTGTGCCTGAGGTTATGTATGATTTTGTGAGGTGCATTTCTGTAGGCAAATCTCACTCAGATTCATCCTCCTTCATCTTCCCAGATTGTGCTGATGCACATGGCTTCTCATTTATCCAGGTCATCATAGCCCTTCTGAGATGCCCATGTTTCCCCAGGCTCAGGTTAGTGAGCTTGTTGATAAGCAGTTCTGCAGAGGATTTGTCTCTTTGTAGCCCTCTAGAAGGTAGGTGGTTAATCTAAACTATTAATCTCTGTATTCTTGTTTACCAGCAGAGAAAGAAGAAATGCTTCCAAGTGTGTTTTTTTCAGGAGGTCTTGAATCTCTCTCCAGTCTTTCTGTTAAGAAGGAGGCTAGGATAGATGCCAGTGCTCAGATGGCTGCACTTTGGTGGGATGACTTATAGTTTGTCTCAGAAAGTCTTGCCAAATACAGCAGCTGGTACAAATCCAACATCATTACCTTTAAAACTAATTTGTTTTAATGGTAATATAGAACAGTGAGTAAGGTAGTATGTTCATTCCACCAATTTTAATGGAATTAGGGATTTTTATGTGATTTATGCAGAAAAACATGGGAGTATGAATGGTAATACTATATTTTGTATGCTTCCCTCAGATCATTTTGTAAGAAATATTGTTCTTAACTGGTGCAGTGGTGAATGGCTTAAGATATTTAAGTTTAGAACAATCAATATAATGATGAATTTATGTGTTTGTTTCTTAATCAGCTAGGATTTATACATACATGTTGGAGAAGTCTCGTGTCATTGTCCAGCCTCTCAACCAGAGTAATTTTCATGTTTTTTACTTCATGATGGATGGGTTGTCTGCTGAAGAAAAATACACCCTGTACCTCAGTAATTTGTCTGCACACAGGTAGGAAAACAACTTTATATTTAGAATTAATAGTTTTCTTATTTTAATGCCTCTCTACTGTTGAGGTCCTTCTTCCAACAGTTAACATTTTTCTCCTAACTTTTCATTGAGCTCTGACATTGTTTATTATGGAGTACCTGCTCATGAGGATTTAGTTCTCAAATGCGTGTATACTCTCTAGACAAGATCAGTTTTATATCCATTGGTATTGTTGCCTTAAAAGAGAAAATGAAAGGAAATTTCTTAGTTATTTTTCTTTCTTCTGTGGCCTGGAGTAGGTCTGCTGTTTTTGGATTTTTCCCTGGCAAAAGGTTTGTTTCTTAAGGTAAAAACTGTTTTATTTATTTATAATTTTCCTTTGGAATATTGTGATTTTTATGAGATGTCAGTAAATGCAACAAATTTTCATTTTGATATTTACTTTGCATCACATTAGTAAGAAAAACAGAAACAAAAGTTTTGACTTCTTTGAAACCAAGGACAGGATTAACACCAAACACCTAAAATTATGTCTTTTTGTGTGATTCCACATAAACTGGTTGTCTTGGCTCCCATTTCCTATCAGAGGAGATTGAGTCCCTACTCAGCTGTATACAGGGTTACACGTAGATGTGTGCTTTGGGTGAACTGAACTATGTTTGTAGCTTCATAAACTGTGCTGATTACATGTACTTTAATAGTAGGAGTTTAAATGTAAAAAGCTGAATATAGACACCCAAATGTAGCATGTCTAAGGCTTAATATACTCCAAATGTTTACTATAAGTGAAAGTTTTGGGGTTTGTTCAAGAAATCTTGGAAGTATCTCTGAATTTATTAATTCAGATTATTTTAGAATGAAAAAATACTCCTCACTTAGGTAGTTTGCCTTTTATTCTTCAGTCTTTCCTAAGAACTGTCAGTGAAATGAGAGAGGCATATTCAGTATTAAAGATCTTCTCTTAAACTTACTACCTTTAAAATGAATATAGTGAGTAACTGTAAAAAGATTATAGCAATTAAAATTATCTAAGAAGAATGTTTTCATTTTTTCACATATAAGCCTTTTTCCCATGGATTTTTTTCCCGCAACTTTTTCATCTTCCACTCTGGCTAGTACTTGAATAAAATAGCAGTTCTAGGTTTAGGAACTTCAAATAGAAAGACAGTATATTAATTTTTACAGAAAATTTCCTTGATTATGATTTTTCTTCTTAGACAGAAGTGTTCAGACTACCATTGTTTGGTAATGTTTTAAACTGTTATCATTTCTGTATTGTACAGAATAGTGTACAGCACTAGCTCTGGAGAAACCTGAGGCTAAGTTCCTTTGCTAAAAATGTTTCACTTCAAAGCAGGGGGAAGAAGAGTTAAATTCTATATTTTAAATCCTTTGAAGACCAAAAGTATTCTAAGTTCCTGATGACTGCTTTATTCCTCTTCTAGCATAAGTTTTTTGGAAGCACTCCGTTTGTTCAGAAAATGAAACAGTTTGAAGCTGCTTTGCAGGAAACTCAGACAGGAAAGAACTTAGCATAAACCTGAATTATTAGATTCACATGAACAAAGCTTTATCTGATAAGATATCTGATAATCATCCAAAAAGAACAACATAGTATTTTTAAATAGATGTCTGAACATTGCAGTACCAAAGCATTAGAAGTAATTTATAGCTGAACATTTGCATAAAGCTGCTTTTATCAATAAAGCTTTGCTTTGCCTATGTTGAGTAGATTGTATCTTGCATTATTGAGAGTGTTTGGGCCAAATTTTTCTTACCTTAAAATCCTGAGTGCAGTACTTCAGTGAAATAAATCTTTCTCAGCTGATAAAGTTAAATTAGGGATCAATTTCTGCTGCGTCAAACTCACTCATGAATCAGGAAGGCGGGATCTGGCCTCTTTTATAAGTTCATTATTTCTGGCTTAGTCAAATTTTGATGAGATAATATCATTCTGGTAACATCCATAAGTGAATTTTTTATTATTTTCTTTAAGCAAGTATAATCTTGACTCTAATAGTAAAATTAACTAGATAAGAGGCCTTTTGAAACCTTCAGCAAGGTGTTTCTGCCCAGCTGTTTTTTTGATATTTTTTTCTGTTCCTCTTTACATTGTTTAATATTGCACTTTTATGTAGAAATTCAACAGTCTTAGTAAAAAAAGGCTATTAAGACCCTAAAGTACCCCATCTTAATATTGTTTTCTCAAGCCATTGCAATATAAGAAATGAGGCTTTGAATATTTTTTAAATTCTCGATTTACGTAAAAGTGCCTCAAAGTTTTAAAGTAATTTTGTCAATACTAGTTATTGATAGACTTAATGCTGTGTAAGATGAGATGTTGTTCATGTTTTATGTAGTATATAATCCTGGACTGAGAGTTAATGTAAGTTGCTAAAAGGGGAAATCCCTCCCCTTTGGGATCACAAAGAATCTGAGGGTTTGCCCCATTGTGTCGGGAAGTTTGTTGTAAATCTCTGCTGTTTAGTGCTGTCCTGAGAAGGAGCTTGAGCTCAGAAACTTCAATTTATGTTCTTGCAAACATTATAATTGCTGAGGTACTGTAGGAAGAAAATAGCGAAACACCTTCTATTGAGCCTACATACAACTAGGATCTTAAAGTAGCAAGCATTTAATCTACGTAGGGAGGGATCTGAATGAATACATCCCCCTATTTGCATGTAGATCATGACGGATAAAGACAGAAATAATTGCTGAAAGGTAAGATCATTTTTCAGGACTGAGCAGGGGAAGCATGTCAGAAATGAAGAGAGAGTCTCGAAAGGGCAAGTCAAAGCTTTTTGATTGACAACTATTCCCATGTGTTCTTTGCATTCAGAAACTGATTTTTATAAGCAGATCCTTGATTGAAAAACTCCAAAATTTCTATTAATTTACTGTGCTTCAAAGAGCTGCAGAACTTCTTTATTTTCATGATGATAATGATGTGTAATACAGAGAGATTAGGAATTTGAAGTTATGTTCTCAATTTGCTCATGATTTGCTCTGGATTCTTTTAATTTTTCTGGGTGCAGATACAGTCCATGACTGTAAACAGTACTTTTGTGGTCTGTGAAGTTTAGCCACACAATAAAAGCATGTGCAAACTTTTCTAGCACATTTAGTTTAGCCTCATAGTTGCACTAGGTGCTACCTTAGTGATAAATCTTGCAACCAAGGTGAAACAGAGAGCAGTAGGAGAAGTGACAGTGGTGATAGATTGGTTTTAAATGGTCTTCAACTCCGATGAAGAAAAGACAGAAGATAAGAGGAAAGATCATAACGATAGAGAAGAAAATATATGGGGAAAATCTTAGGGAAAAAAGGTAGAAAGACCTGCTTTTGTTGCTTTGGGCCAATTGCTCCATATTAGCATTTCTGTTTCAAAGCTGTGACATACAGAACAATGTAAGAATGTCTTTGTATAATACATATATGTAAGATACTCAAACATACTGTCATTAAATATCATGTCCTTACATTTGTATATTTCTATTAAAAATATAGCTGAAGGCCACTTAACTCTAGAAAGTTATTTCAGAAAAGATGGTGGGTTTGAGATGTTCAACTTCATGTCACCATTTTCAGTTTAAACAAGGTTGCTGCTTCACCTAATGGATTGTACTGTAAAAACAGGTGAATAACTTCAGGCTGAGGAAAATGTTAATATACACATTCATGCAAGCTGAACTGTGATCAGAGCATGTCTTTTTTGTATTTGCGTTGTCAAACTGCTGTTCCCAGATGTGTAAATCTTCCCTTTCTCCAATAGAACAATGATGTGCACTGCACTGTGTGCTCTCTGCCTGTGATATTTCTCACAGCCCTGAAAAAGCAGTGAAACTCTTCTTCACCAGCAGATGTAGATCAGTCCATGGAACTGATGTATCTTCTTTTACAGGATTTCAGTGCAGGTGCCCTCTTCACTGTCAATAAGAAAACGTGAATTTAATGCATAAAGGAGTAATTTTAGTAAAGTGAATTAATTTCTTATTGAAGTCTAAACTGATCGGAACCTTGATCTCTGAGGAAATAATTTCCCATTCTAAGTTATAAGGTTGGTTTTCCAAAAAAAGGTTTAAAAATTAGTGTGGTAAAGTGAATGGAGTAGAAAAGATCCCAGTAAACAGAGCCTTTATGTATGTATGATTTTTTTGTTTTTCCAGTCATCATCTTTTCTAACAAGCACTATTACAATGTGCTAAAAAGAATGATTATTCTAGTAGCACCCATATTAATCCCCACTCTTCCTTTCCCTTATATATAAGAGCTCTAGATGTGAATTTTCAAGACTGTGAGTAGCCAGCTACCACAAATTTCCCATTTTCAACACACTCAGATGGCAGCCTCTCTATTTTTGAACTGTTATAAAGCCATGAAGACACTGCGCATGTCCATACCTTTTCTCTTTCTTTTCTTTCCTTGTATCTTTGGATGCCTTTTTTTTTCCCCAACCATTTGATTATTTTCTCATTTAGAATGCAACAGAAAGAAACTGTAATCTTGAAAGTACAGGTTTTCCATACCTGTGCCATTTGTCTGCAAACCTGACTGTAGTAGGCTAACAGTAAATTCATAGAGAAAAGTTGTGTGGGTTTATTTTTTTTTGTTTTGTTGTTTGAGGTTAATTGTTTTTTTGTTTTGGTTTTTTGGTGGGTTTTTTGTTTGTTTTGTTTTGTTTTGTTTTTTGTTTTGTTTTGTTTTGTACAAAGGACCATTTTGATCCCTTTGCTTCTCAGTTTGCATAATGCTGATATGTGTGAATGATGACTAGAGGAAAATCCAAGCAAGTGTTAGACTTAAGTTACAAAATTAGTTGGATCTAAATGTTGTGAATGAAACAACTAGATCTGTAAGAGTTACATCAGATTTTCTCATCCAGCTGGAATGATAATTTCTGCATGAAGTGCCAAGTTACATCACTTTATCAAACTAACATTAGACTTTGTGTGATGAAACTCAGCATAAGGCAGTTGTACCAAAATTCTGAGTCTCACCCCAATAGTCTAGTGTTGAGACTCCCTGAACTTCACTGTTGAGGATCAACTTAGTTTTAAAATCCTGCTGACAGAATAAAGCTCTAGGCTGTCAGGAAAGTGGAATTAATTGCATTTAATTTTAGGAGAAAAGTAAAGATCGCACTCAGAGGTTCCTCTGCTGTATTCTACTTTTCCATTATGGATAGTTTCAGCACAGGAGGAGAGGGAAGCTATGGCAGGAGATGTTGGGATCACCATCCCTGCAGCTGAATGGCCATGAAGGTCAAGTCCTTCTTCCAAAGGTCTCTTAAATTTAAAACAAGCATTCAAGTTCTGGTTTAACAAGTTTTATTTTTCTTTCGATTGTATAGGTTTTCCTGCCCTAACTTGATTACATGCAGCACATTCCTTCTCTCCAAAAACTTGCATTTTAAGTCCATTACACTTATAAAACAATGCAGGGGTACGAGTAGCTCAACCTATGTATAGTAGCACACCTAGAGAACAAGGAAAGGGTATAAAGACTTCTGAAACATACTTGACAATCTTTCTAAATAATATGGTGCTATGAAGATACAGTTTCAAACACAAGGGAGATTTCAAATACAAGGGAGTTAGGTGTAAGTTATTTTTGCTGGAATTTGTTTCAGTACAATAAGTGAATATGGATAGGTGAAACCCTAAGTAAAAGAGAAAATAGTTTGGGTTGTTGGTTATTTTTTTTAAACTGCATGGCAGCAAATAATTTATAAGTTATATACTTCCATCAGTTTACATCTTCCTGATATGATTTACTTATATTTCAGCTGTCTAGTGAAAAGCTTTAACTGTGAACATTTGCTTCTGGACTATCTTCTTGCAATTCTACTGTGAAAATCTGATTTTCAATGAGTAGTACTATTTTAAGGGCAAGATCTGTGGATTCTGAATGTAATGATCAATTCCATTTACTTAGATTGCAGTGAGGTCTGACAGCTAAACTAAACCAGGCTAGTTATCAAGAAGGTAATGAAGAGAGAGATATAAAGCAGATGGATTTGTCTGAGATTCTGGAGCAGATTTAAACTGGTTTCAGCAAGTTTTATACCTATGTAATCTGGAATATTTTCAGTGTCAAAAGAATTGTCTAAATGATATCTGTTGTCTTTTGTGCTTTTTTTGTTTGTTTACTTCTGCTGTTTACCATGTATTCTTTTCCTGTTTACACTGTATTTACTTATGTCTGAACTTCTAAACTGATTTCTTATTTGAGATTGAACCATCCCTACTGCATCTAGGTCATACGCATATTCCAACAAATTGTGCTTTCACATTGTTCTCTATAGTATGTTTTTCCCTGCCCTCTTATACCTTCAACCTCCAGTTCCCATTTATTTCAACTGATAATAGTCTTTATCCCAATACTCTTACATTCTTCAATTTTCCTTTGTTTTCCTCATTCATGCAGGTTTTCTGAACAAATAATGCTCATGAGATTATTATTCAACTTGGTTTATTCTTTATGTGAGCAGGAATTGAACGAAAAGGAATGTTTATGTTTTTGTGGGTTTTTTTCTTAGCCTCTTTTTCACCTCTTACTCTTTCCTTGAAGCTCAGGCTCCATTAATCTCTTGGACCATGATCTTCAAGCGTCAGTGTTGATCTTTGCACTTCAAAGAAGGAAGTGTTGAGAGACAACATGAGTAAATGACTGATGTGTGTGGTTTGTTATGCTGGATTGTAATAATCATGAATGACTCAGTTTTATTGAGGATGGACACCAGAAACCATATTATATGTTGTATTAAGATACAACTTCATGTTTCAAAGGGATATTGATTAACTAGAATGAATTTTATCTAATTCTAATGTAACATTTCACAATACGTATTTTCAGATATATCCAAGATTAAAAAATAGAACAGAGTGTAAGTTTGGGGATCTTTTTTCATTCAATATTGATTTTTCTAAAAGAATATTCAAAAATATTGATTTGTTACTCTGTGGTCTAATTCAACTAATTTTTCTTGTTTGTGTGCTTCACTTTTGTACGGCTAGCCTTATGTTTAGTCTCTCATATGTTAGGCTTAGACTGCCATATTTTAATGAAAATTAGATGGAACCCTAAGGAGCCTATTAGTGTACAGTAGCTGAGAAATTTTTCAGTGTTTTTTAGGGAAATATGATGATTGGACCATGTAGACTAAACCTTCCTCCTTAAGAACATCATTGTGCATGTTAATATTTAGGCAATAGCTGACAATAATGTCACTGTTAAACTTAAAATACAGTGTCTTTCTGAAAATTGACTATATTTCCTCGATCTTAAACCCGTTTTCTGTGAGACATTTGTGGATATTTGTGTCCTACAAGATACATTACTTAGGAGGTTGGCATTGCAATTACAGAATATATAATCAGGCTCACAGCTTAGGTTTTCAATACAAAACTGAAATGTTAATTTTTTTCATCTCTTTATTTTGCAAATTAAGTGGTTATTTTTGTATTTGCAGATACCTGTACCTTGTGCATAAGGTATAACTCTATGTTATTAATTTTATTTCACAATATTTGTTTTGGATAGCTGGTTGTGCAGTTGTTTTGAGTGGTTCATCCTGAATTCAGGGTTAGTTACATACACACCTACAGACTTGCATTCTAATTAAATGTCAAGCTATCCAAAGCATTTTCCTGTTTGAAAGCAGAAGTAGCTTAGCTTTGGATTTTGATGATTATTTATTCCAGTTTCGACATTAGCAGCTTTTAACATTACTGCTTTATTCCCAAAGGATGTTTTAAAAATTATACCTCCAGTGATGTTTAACAATCATTAACTTACTTGAAATTCAAGAATTTTTATTTAGCAAGGTAAAGGTAGTAAAATCAGTCTGAGACTTACCTCTGGGTCTTTGTCTGAGGTCCCAAGCGGAATTGTTATTTGTCTGCCTTTCAGAATAAATGCTGTAGAAATTCTGCTTTGTTCAAGAGTGTAAATCTGAAACTCATGTTCCTCTGGGTATTTTCTTTCATTTGATGTTAACAATCCCCTCTTCATTGTATTATTCTTCATACATATTGATTGACTAGTGGCAGAGGATGCTCAGTCCTCTGTTGGCAGACTTTGAGAAGCAGAGAAATCATTCATTTTGATTACCTCTCTTTTCAACAATTGTTTTTCTCTCCATCATAATTCTAACAAGCTGAACCTGTAAAACTATGTGTAAAGGAACACATGATGATTTCTCAGAAATGAATTTTACATTTATAGTGGTACAGTAGAGCCAAGGCACTCTTCCTTATATTTCTGTGTTGTCCTAAAAGAACTCAGATATCTGATAATATTTGGTAATTTACATTCTCTTGGTGTCAGTTTGAAATAGAAGAAATTCCATCAGGGAGCATAAAATTATTCTGGCTTTTGCCTTTTAATTTCTCTAGTCAGTTTACTTTTGAGGGTTTAGTTTTATTCCACAAACTTGCATTTACTTCATTTGACTTGCACTGAAAACATTTGATATTTCTTTGAGTGAGAGAGGCTTTGTCTTTCTTTTCCCTTTTGGTGTAAGCGTGATATGGAAACTGGTGCAGAAAATAAGAGAAGAATACCCTGTCTTTCATGTCCGTGGCATGAAAGATAAAGAGTAGGAGGCAAGAAAAAAAAATGAAATCTGTTTAATTCAAAAGAAAGAAACAAACTTGGTAATTAAGAGTACTGGGATCTTTAGAAACTACTGTCTTAATTTTAACAGAAACCTATACATACAAAAAAATATTGTTTAGAATAAATTGCTTTAAATGGGGAAAGCAAGTGCAGAAATAAACACAACATGTACCAGATGATTTTCCAATTTGTTGTGAATTCTGTTGATGAGTATCTTACACCTTAAAGTTTCTGGGTCAAGTTCAACATTTTGTTAGAAAAAAAGACATCTCCAGAGATCTATGAAAATTATATACATATATACATATATACATATATACATATATACATATATACATATATACATATTCAGGTTAAATTTGGTACCCTGTTGAAGAAATTAAATGCTGACTACATAAGCAGCCCACCAGTATTTTACATCAGACTGAAAATGAATGTAGCTCCAAGGGGTGAAATTGCTGTAGAAAGCCTAGATTAAAAGTAGATGTGATTACTCACTTATATAAATGGTAGAAAAAATAATTTGGCTTTTACTTTAAGGACAGAATATGTCTCTGCACTTTACTAGGTTGCTAATCATCTTATATGTGGTGGGAGATTCCATGGATTCAGCTCCTGAAACCACTTAGCTGTTACATTGCATAAATCTAGCGTGCTAACACAGTTCTGCAATTTATGTTTCAAAAGTCACTCTTAGAATCATCCTGGTACAATTACTGCAGATGAATTTCCAGTCAGGAATGGATTGTTTAGGAAATCATTATTGACATATGGAACCCCTGTCATTAAACCCAGCTCATCTCGGTGTTAGATCTAGTGGAGGTGATACCTCTCACCATTGATTGAACTTGCTGTCTTCAATCAGCTCCCTGTGCTGCCATGCATTTTTAATTCCACTGGTAGGCAACTCTCTCAGCTCTGTCTCTTTGGTCAACCCAAAGTGTGACATAGTTTTCTTCCTCCAGTTCTTTCATTAATCATAACTCAAAATTACCACTACTCTGAGGTTAAACTTAGTTGTGTGAGATTAGTGCCATTCACAGTTTCCTTTGATTCCTGGACTTGCACAATATTTTTTGTAGTTAATTACTGAAACTGAGTTTTGTCTAAAGCCAACAAGTAACTAATTAAGATTTCCTGAATATGCTAGTTGATTGCTAATGACCAGAGGATGTCATGATCTTAGTTTTATACAGCTCCTAAGAATGGCAACTCTATCAGTTTGGCTTCTGAATTTGTTTTATGCAATATAGTGGAGGACAGAATGGTGTGTGAATATCTTTCAATGAATCACCCATCACCCAGATGATCTTTGGAACTTTTTAATTCTATGTATAGCTCTTGTCTATATCCAGTTAGTTTATGTCACTTCTCTTGGAATCATGGCACAAAGTGTATATATGTTAATACATATACATATATATATATACATACATGTGTGTGTGTGTGTGTGTGTATATATATATGTATATATGAAATGCACCCGTATAGCAGCATATTGAACCAGGGAAAGCTGTGTTTTTACCAGCCCTGTGTGAACAGTACTCTGAATCAGACAAGGAGACATGCTGGGGAGAGCTGAATAGATCCAGAATGTTTCAAGGAAGAAATATGTATGGGGTTCTGGATTATGGACTCAATGATCTTAAAGACCTTTTCCAGCCCAATCATTCTGTGATTCAGTGATTTTGATCTGTGACCTGTCTGTGATAATAAATCTTATGCTTGTCTGATTGTAAGTTTAAACATTTCTTGAATAATAGTAATATGGGTGAAAAAATTGCTAGAACAGATGCAGTTTGCAAAAAGAGATATGCAAATCAAGAAAGCATTCTGAAAAAAAATAATTCTAAGAGTTTTCTGCTGACTAAAATGATAGAAAAGGACCCTGAAACAATGTAGAAATACCATTTGACAAATAACTGTATTTGTAATCACAATTGCAGAGAAGTGTAATGTATGGCTTCTGACAAATGCTTCCACCTTCTAATTTCTGCTTTAACCTTTGAGAAATTTTAACATAATCAAAGTGGATAGAAAACAGTTTACCAAGCTGGCATTGCAGCTTAGTATTAAACTTACACAATAATTTCAGTGTTTACTTTGATGCTGGTATACTGACACCAGTTTCATGATTTGTTTTCAACCAAGAAGAGGACTATGAAGACTAAGAAAAGTGCTAACCACTTGTAAAAATAAGTCTGTGGCCTTTCACTGTAAACACTACTGATGAAAACAATAATGAAAATAGGAAAATAGATCATTTAGTAGAACAGTTTGTTGAAAAACAATTGGAAACTGTCCTATGTCATTAACATTTTCCAGCATTGAATAAAAAATGGAAAAATTCTGTATGACCCTTCTTTGATATAAATATTGCCACTCTGATCTAGTGGGTGGCATCCCTGCCAATAGCAGGGGAGTTGAAACTAGATGGTTTTTAAGGTCCCTTCCAACCCAAGCCTTTCAATAATGATGATGATTCTATATATTCTTCTATTGAAATTATTGCTCACTTGATTTTAGTTTTTTATCACTTTTCTGTCTTGAATAGAGATGGGTTAAAACTGGTACTGATAGAGCTTGTACATTTTTATCCTAATATTTCTGATAATTTCTTTGTGTTTGCTTCTGTCTAACTCATGTTTTTGGTTTAGAGAAATGAGATTTGTTATTAGAGATGCATCTGTCCTTCCTTGTAGGTGCAGTCCTTTCTCCATTTTCATCATGCTCTCTGATACTCCTTTCCCAGTGTATTTTCAGCTCCATTATGCATATTTGCCACATTTCAGACTTAATCCTCTGTTCAAACAGGACTCCTAAATATGATAGCAATTAAGAGGAATGGAGCAGCATCTATGAAAATACGTCCTATGATGAACTGAACTTCAGTGAGTATGTTATGTAATTAGGTTGGCCTTTAAGACAAAACTGGAACAAATGAAACATCTCAAATTTTTTGGTTACATACTTAATTCTGGAGCCTGTTTTTTCTGCATGCAATTACAGTTCTCTCCTATCTATTCCCATTCCTGCTTCCCATATACCTTAGGGGGGGAAAGGACTACTTTGAGGCATAATTTATGCTATGATCATCTTTCTTCTCTGTTTTTTTTATTACCTTTAAAAAATTTATTTGTTTTCATTTTTGTTAGAAAGCAATGTGTTTGAATAAAACCAAGCTTTGTCGATCTCTGTGTGTAAATACAGTGTAGATTTTAGCCATAAGACCCAGCAGGGAGTCTCTGTCCTATTTGGACACACAAACCATGGAAGTACTCTAAATCTTCAAATTCTTGTGCTTTAGGAAGGCTAGTTCATTTCATACAGTGTAAAGTCAGTGTAACTTCAGCACCTAAGTAACCTGCTTAGGTGCAACCCCTCAATCAAGATCTCAGTGTGGTTTACTTCACGTTTGCTGAGCTTCTGTGTCCTTGGTACTTTGTTGCCTTATGAGCGGCAACGGAAGACACTGTGGGGGGTTTGATTGTCCAAAGGAGTTCATTTGTGACATTTCATCCACCATGATTTTATTGGGAGGGCTGAAAAGATGTGAGAGAAACAGGCACATGCAGGCATCCTGGTCACATTTTGGACTGTCCTGGAATGCATTTGGGACAGAAATAGGTCCTGAGGCAGGGGGGCAAAGCTGGTCTTGCTTTGGGAGCTGGTCTCTCATGGGAGAGCAGCTGGGGATTCTCCATAACTGAACCCTGTGTCCAGCATCATGTAGCTTGGTGGCTGTGTGAAAAGCAGACCCCTCTTCTTACATTAAAGGAGTGGTAACTACTGATTGTGGATTGTTGATTGCTAAATAGATAACATATATAAATACATATGAATTTGTCCCATTTACACTTGCGAGGAGAATATTCTTGTTTTGTAGAAAAAAGTAAGTTACAATAAAGTTTGGTACTGCACCGAATCATATTCATGTATTGTGTAAGACTTTCTTAGCCCAGGAAAAGTGAATAATTGTTATTAATTAATTAATTATATTAATACTTCTAAACCCACTTTTTATTCTTAAGTAAATTAAAAATATATATTCCCCAGTATTTCAAAAGTCACTAGAGTGACTAGTGATTTGGGGGTCTTACCTTTATTTTTGACCAAGTTAAAAGTGCTTTAAATGGATCTTGCTGTTCAGAATTATCTGTTTAATTACCCACCTGAATACTTGTAATCATAGCTGCACATACAGGAAGAAGGCTTCTTGTAAATCAGCTGATCTGAAACTGATTCATATAACAATCAGTGGTTATATGAAATAATTTTGAAGTATATTATCAGTATTTAAACTAGATACTGGTGCAAGTTATAAGCAGGTTCCCAAAGCACTTCTTATACTTTAGATCAGGTACTGTGACTCTTAACCCAGTAAGTTGTATTTAATGAATCAGCATTTTAAAAGTAGCAAGTGCTGGTGAAGAAATGCCTTTGAAGCTCATAAGCTTCATGACATCTGCTTGGCAACTAATGCCAAAGTAAGTCTGAACACAGGAATACAAAATTGCTCTTAGTTATAGGGGCAACGTTCAAACAATTTTTAAAGCATTTCAGGAAATGGATTGGACAAGTTTCCACTTGCGTGCAGACTGGATTATTGTTTTTATATCTTCAGCAATGCTCTGTATTTGCTACTTTTTCATCACCATCAGCATTATGCTCCTTATTTAATGTATATTAAGCTTCAAAATTACGCTTTTAGAGTGATAGTTCACAGAATTATGATCTCGTGATTCTGTCCTGTAAAATATCTGAATCATGAGTCAGACAAACAGTTCAAGGTATACTGTCTATATTAATTCTGGTATTACCATCAGAGGTGTGAAAATTTCTGAGTCACTCCTGTTGTGCAATCATTTTTTTCTTTAATGGAATGATTCTAAATTAGCGTTTTTATGTAATTTTAGGGGCAGAATGCTTGAATCTCTGATTTCAACCTGTTCCACAGGATTATCAATATAATTGGGAAAAAAAAAAGAAGCCCTGATTGTAGCCTTTGGCATTTTGAGGATAAAGACCAAAATGTATTTCTTTGTTTACCATTTCAATATATCCAATGTCTGTAAAACTTATGTACTTCATAGTACACATAGTCTTTCTTACTGAATTATTTGAAATTTAATCTTATATCAAGGCAGAACTACTTAAGGAATAACACACAGGCTAATAAAAGCTTTCTGTGCTAAAACCAGTTTACAAAACACATATGTAACTTGTTTTTTTGTTAGTTTAGAAGACTAAAAATAAGAGCTGTGTTCTGGCTGTCATCAAATCTCTCTACAGTGTTTAGTTAATTAATATAATGCTGATACCTTATCTCTTGACATTAACAAAGACATCCAGATTTTTTTTTAGTGCTGCTTTTGGTACTTTATTGCATGAGTAACAAGCAGAAATATGTGCACTTAAATGATAAGCAGTAACTCCAGCTCAGTGCTATGGTGTAACAAGGTTCAAAGGGTATAAAATTTGTTCAGATTCGAATAGGCTTAAAAACTGGAGACAAAGGAAAATAAAAAGGCAGTGATACATGCCCTTTTTCCCTGAGAGAAAAAAGCCAGAATCTGTTCATTATCATGTTCTGTAAATGCCGTTTACTTCATTGATGTCAACTGTTTTGCTTTGACTTTATCTCATTCCTGTTTACGTATCAAACAATGCTAAGTGCAAAGCAGCTTTTCCTAACTGAGCAGAATACATTGTCCTATCATATTCACATGAGATATTTAAAAAAATAAAAATGTTTTTTGAAATTTCTTATGTGAGTTTGTAAATTCAGTAGAGATTAGTTGAATGTATTTTTTAAAGGTAATGGCTTGGTTTTATATACTCAATACCCTTCATCCTAGCAGTTTTGAAAATATGTTTTTAAAACATATGTAAAACTAAGAAGTCATTAATTTTCAGTCTGGCCAAGCAGTTCTTTAGTTATACCTAAATTGCATCTTGGGATTTAGTAAGTAGTCACAGGAATAGCTAACCTTTTACAAAAATTTGATGTATTTCAGAGAAAGACTTCACAGATATTTAATGTGAGGGCAGTAAACTGACTTAGTTGTAAGAAAACTGGTTTTTAAATGCTTATATTTTGTCTGTAACTAACCCATATCTGAGGTGTTATGATTTCTACCTGAAGTTAAAGTAAAAATTAACTGATCTGGTAGTGTCGAATTTTTAGTGATGACTGTTGTGTTTAATCAGGGCTACTACCCTGCACTGGATGGGAAGGAGGAATGGGGACTGCAAAGGAAAAAGTCGTACGCCTTTCACATGATTGTGCAAGTACATGGTTCATTGGGCAGCACTAATAAGGGGAAGGAAGGGATTTAGCTTGTTAGTCCATGCTTCTTAATACAATGTCACATTAAATGACACCCACAACATGCATATCGGTTGTTTTAGAGCTGGAACCTGATTATGAAATTCTGCTTCATCCTCCTGTGACATTGGCTCTCCAGAGAATTTTCAAGCAACAAAGCATCAACTAATGAAGATTTTGTAATAATTTTTGGTTAACGCTTTTTATATAAAGACAAGTAGAGGCGAAAGATAAGTCTGTGTGGCTCATTGTGAAGTGTATCAGAGACCCCCCAGATGGTGCTGAGCAAAAAGCACCATGGCTGTGTTGGGGCAGGGGTTCATCTCAGCTAAACAGCCTCACTTACTGTGTTTTCTGCACTGTGCCTGGGTCATACACTTACAGTTCAGGAATGTTTGTGTATCTTTGGAGTCTGCATTGCATAATGTAAAGGAAATGTAAGATAAAGTTATATTAAGGCCTAGAAATTATGGAAGCAATGATTGGGACAGCTTAAAGTCTATGTCTCCAGTACTACTTACTTCCTCCAGTCTCACCTACACACCTCAGTCTGCTTTTCCTTCTTTCTCAGTCAACCAGAGCTCGACACAGGGTGTTCGCCTATAATTTCCAGTTATTGATATTTATTTTGATACTAAGATTCAGCTGAAATCAGTGGGACAAGCATGGGTTCAAAGTTAGTTACACAGAAGTGTTTTGCTGAACTGGAACAATACACAGTGGTGAAATAATTCATTATTCTACTTCAAAGTACATGTACATGTAAAGTACATGTAAAGAAAAAAGAAGTCTTCTTTCTTGTTTTTCCAGTAGTTTTTGAAATCACTAAATATTATGTCATGATGGGTATGGTCTGTGTCTGTTTTTAGAACAATTGATGCAGCATTTTATAGAAGCTGGCACTGAGAGCATACTTATGTGTGCTTTTTAATGACACAGTTTAATTAAGGTCAAGCTGTAACAAAAGCCTTTACAGCATTAGAAGTGTGTGAATGCTTCCAGCAGGCATTTCTGAATCCATTCGGTCTGACTGATGTGCTCTTCTCTAGGTTATGGGCACAATATTTCCTACCATTGCCTATAAAACTGACTCATGGAACAGCTCATGCATAGCAAGTGGCAAGTCAAGTTCTATATCCTGCCTATCATGATTAGAAAGAATTTGGACACCTCTGTGTGAGGGGAGATGTATGCAGGAAATCATATCCAGAAAGAAGGTGATGTTTTGAAAGAGCCTGATTTCAATTATCTATTTTAAATTTCTTAAACTGGACAGCACATAATGGTTTTGGAGAATTATTGCATGACAGGTTTCCACAGGCTTTACAGCATGAGCTAGTAAAAAAAAAAAAAAAAAAGCACTAGTTTTTTGTTCTAAAAGTGAGAACAAAAATATTCTGACTTGGATAAATTAATAAGAATTACCAGGGCCTCCGTTTTAATATTTTTCTTTTTTTAATATTTTGAATTTGTGAAGGAATAGTAAGACTTTTATTTGTATGTCATTTTTGTAGAAGAAATAAAGGCTTTATAGACAAAATCCAGAATTTCTGATGAATACCATGATCTGCAGTGGCTTGCATTGCCCAATTAAGTGTTGATAGAGAGTTCCGTATTTAGTGATTTATTTAAGTATTTATTCTTTGGTTCTTCCACGTAAATTCTTTACCCAATAATTTTGAACTCCTTTTAGCAAAAAAATATATTGTGTGTTCAATTGTGCTTGAATAGGAGTTGATGCTACTCTATTTTTCTAGGGGTTAGTTAAGAAGTATCCTACTAATAGCAGAGAAATGACATGTAGCCAAGTGGATCAGCAGAAGAAAGCAAACCATGGAAGTTTTAATTCCTCACAGGAGCCAGTTGGCTGGGTATCTCAAAAAAGAACAGATTACAACATTCAGCTCTTCTCATGCATTTGTTTTCTTTTTTTTTTTTCTTTTACCAACTAAAGGAATACAAACAGAGAAAAATAATATTTTCCTTTGCCCTTGGTTTAAAAAGGGCCTCCAGAGATCTTGTCCAAGCCTTTGTTTCAAGACAGGATCTACTGTGCAAACAGGCAGGTCCTTTGAAAATCTGCTGCCAGAGCCGCACAAAAGAAAGAAAACGTAACTGATTTGTAAGCTAATGCCAGGGCGTTTTCATCTGTGTTCACAGTCATGTTCCCAGTTACTATCATGACAATGATTCCATCATTCCCAAATCTTTAAACTTGTGATTTTCTGCCTCAGGATGGTATTTGGAAAAGGAGAAGTTTCTGTTGTGACTTCCAGCCCTATCTTTTTTTTCACTTCATAAGTGAAAAAGCATAAGACCTAAAATCTAAGTAAAATAAGCTTCAGTTCATTTACTGTACACCTTTATCCAGAAGCCCAGCACAAGATCTTATCTTCCCTCAGTGATTATGTGCAAGAAAGGATTATTTTTCAGTCAGCCTGGTAGACTTATTAATAAATAATTTCACGTGGAAGGTACAAACCATTTACTGTCTAGATACAAAAACAATCTAAGTTGTACTGGCTTGGAGATGTTGTGGTGGTCATAATGTGTCCTGACAATTATTTTGATCCAGCTTGTATGAAATATCTTCATCAATTTCAAGAGTTTGGTCCTGTGCCCCCGCTCTTTTTAAAAGAATTGCTGGAAATTTTCTGATTTACCAGCAATACTGTTTCTCCAGCTATTTTGAAGGTATTAAAAAAATCTTAAAATATGTTTTATTTGGTTTTTAGCTTGTAAAAGGTAAAGTGGCTGGAAATTTTCTGCTGACAAATTGTTCATAACAGTTTTTTTCTTAAAATTTGGGGCTAATTTCTATAAAATTATCATTTTCTAATTTTTTTTAAAGATGATTTAGAAATTGGTGTCAAAATATTTGTTTTCAAGATCAGAAGACATTTTCCTCCTCACAAAATAATAATGCAGTGCTTCTTAACTATTAGCTAAACTAGTGGAAATGGTTGCTTACCTGAGCAGCAGAAATATTACCTTCCTGTTTAGCCTCATCCTTTGGTAGGGGTCTGGTGTTTAAGATTATTCTGATTTTAGAACACTGTCATCCCTTCAGATACTGAACAATGTAAATTTCTGATCAAATTTTACTTGCCCTCAGTATGTTATGGCTCTAACACCTGTAGTCAGTTTTTGTGTTTTGAGGACTACTTAAAGGTCAAGGTCATGTTTCAACAATTAAAGACCTACCTTTGCTTGCTCTCCCACCTTTCTGGGGCCAAAGTTACCGATTGTATATGAGACTAAAAAAAACCACCTAAAACCCAACTTTTTTGAGAGATAATGTGTTTCTGTGTATTATTACAGAATAGTTCATTTTGGCAGGGGCTTCAGGGGGGTCTCTACTGTACTTCCTGCTCCAAGCATGCCCAGCTGACAGATCAGATCAGGTTATTCAGAGCTTTCTCAAGCCAAGTCTTGGAAACCTCCAGGTATCTTTGTGTCTTTGGAGCCTTCCCTCCCCTCAGCCTTGCTCACTCAACCAGCCTTCTACATCATGTTTCCACCCCTGACCACTTAGATGATCCTCCCTTGGTCTCACTCCACTTTATCCATGTTTTCTGTGCACTGTGTGTATGGAAAGCTGGCTGCAATATGTAGGTGTGGTTCTAACAGTGAGGGCTTGGCAGGGAGAAACAGCCCCAGTCTCCTGGCAGTGCTCCTGGTGCTGCAGTGCTGGATGCTGCTGGCCTTTGCTGCTGCCCAGGCTCACCGAGGGATCCTGCCAGCCTTGGGGCTCCCAGGGCATTTTCCCCAGAGTTCTTCCCAGCTCACCAGACCATATAATGGCAAGGGTTTATTCCTTCCCAGCTACATAGCTTTTCACTTAATGAATTTCATGGAGTTCCTGTTGGCCCATTCCTTCAGTCAGGCAGCCCTACTCTGCAGCATATTGCCTGTACCTCATAGTGTGATGTCCTTTGCAAACTTGATGGGAATGCAGCATCCAAGTCCAGAAGTGCAGTGGAAATTATATCTCGGTTCTCTTATGGTACCTTCACATTTTGCATCTCCTTGAAATTAGGTCATTCCTCTACAATCTCTTTCATGCTTTACTATGCAATTCCTGTGTGTCCCTCAGGTCAGCTGTGTAAAGTAGTGGTATTTCCATGTCCATGAGTTTGGACCCAAAAGACTGTAGGATTTTTCTCTTTGCAGTATCTTTCTCAGACTTATGTAGATGACATTTAAAAAACTGTTTTGCTCTTAAGTCTATTTTCCAATACATCTTTTCTATTGATTTTCTCTGGGTTTTCTCTTAACTAATCCTGATTTCCCTGATACAGGAATGCCCCAGATCACACAGAATAGTCCAGCTGAAGCTTAACCACGCTACGTATTTCATGACTCTTATGCTGGCCTATATAAATAAGGGTGCTATATATGATGATTAATTTTTTGCATTATTGAGGCATACTTGACTCTCATTTAGTTTATACTAGATGCTATTCTGATGATCCACTGCCTAATCAGCCTTACCTGCCTTGAATTTATACTTTGATTTATCCCTTTGTCTTATTCTATAATTGTTTGCTGATTAATTTTATCTTTTTAATAGTCATTTCTGTTTGGCCTAATTCCTGGACAAAATGTGCTTTCATCTGGTGTCTGTCACTTTTTCTAACCAATAAAGTAGGATACCTTTATTCAACCCCTTGCTTTTCTGTGGGATTTTGGTTGTTTTTGGTTGGGTTGTTTTTTTGTTTTGGCTTGTTTTGGTTTTTTTTGCATTAAAGATATGTCATCTGTTTCTGATCTGAACACAGATCGGAATCTTCGGAATACTCTGAGACCTCAAATGGCCAAATTTCTCTGAGTATAACAAATCAGGAAATTAAGCTTTTTGCCTACAACTAGAGTGTTTTTTTTACTGAAGATCTTAACTGTGATCACTAAATCCTGATTACCACAACCAGCATTTACTTCACTATCATCTGTAATAAAGTTTGAAGACTAATTAATTTTGTAGTATTTCCCTTATATCAAACTTGCTATAGCTCAGAAAGCCATACAACAAAATGCAGATGTGTCAGCACTCATCCTCCATCAGGAAAGGCATCAAGTAGGAAGCAGCTAGATGCTAACTTAAGAACAACCCCAACCCCCTTTTTTTTTCATTGTAGGGCTTTATATTAAAATTTTAGTGACTCAGAACCACTTAATGATATAATCCTACTGAGAATTCTTTTAATTATTCATGACAAAATGTATTTACTTCAGGAAAGCCCTCTGAAAAGAAGTTTCCATCTGGTAAATCCACACTTCCTCTTTATCTTTAATTGAAACACAACTCTAACTGTCCAGCAAAAGGGAATTTCTGATGAAGTGGTCACAACCTACTAGTCTCTTTCAGACAGTTTCACTGTCAGATATTACTTGAACCACTGTAATGAGCTAGATATTTCTGTATCATACAGAGCAATATGTATATGGGTATGTGGCACAAAATGGCTGCTCTTGCAGAATACTTGAACATTTCAGGTGTCAGATTCTACAAATGCAAACTGATTAGGATAGTGTTTTGCCAATGCTTTACTTACTCTGTTAGTGAAATATCTAAGTTTATTATGAAATTTAAAACTTATTTTTCTCCTTTCACAGATTTTATATAAATTTAGCAGTTCTAAGAATAAACAGAAATTACATTAATTGTTTATGTTCAATGAAGCAGATTGTAACATCATAGGTTTTCATGGCTATAGTTCACTGTAGGAAAAATTTGAGAAAAAATAATATCTGAAATCTCTGTGGTAGGTTCAAAATATAAGTTTTAAACAGTTTAGTCCCTCTTCATCACCAGCTATGCCATTCTGCCCAGGCCACTTGAATGCCAAAAGACAAAAATGCACTATAAATATGAGGAAAGATACACATCCTGGAAAAAAGTTTACATTTTATGGAACAGTGATGTATCTGCCACCAAGGAATGTTTATTATTAGGACTTTTGCACTGTAACACATCTCTTTCTCTTTTCCTTATATTTGTAGGAGAGGGAACAATTTCAGATTTGTTCTGGACTCTAGTTCTTAAGCATAAATAGGTGATAGTAGTAATACTGACACAAATAGTGTCTCAAACCCTTTAAGGTGGAAAGAAGGAGATGCCAGGGAACTGTTTTACAAGAAACAAACAAAACCAAAAAACCAATCCTATCTATATATTACTATGTTTCTGAGGCAGAATAAACTTAATAATTAGGAAAATGTATGGCTAGATTATGTTATGTTACACTGTATATTTGCTAAATTTTGTGAGGGTTGTATGATATACATCTGCAGTTCCAGGTACTCTATGCAATTAATCCATCCTTAATATGAGTATACTCTATATTATAAACATATAACAGTGAAATGTGCAAATCTTCAAAGCAATTTTTCATATTTCATTAGTCCTTAAATAGTTTGGAAAATGAGTGGGCCTCATGAAATGTTAGAAAATAATTTAATTGCTTTTAGACTGGGGAAACTAAATTGAAGTGCACCTTAGAAAATGTCCAACTGTGCATGCCTTTCCAAGAGCACCAGCACATCTGCTGATTAAGTCTCCAGGATGTGTATTGCTGGGAAAGTCAGATTCTCTTCCAAGAGACAAGTCCCAGCAGATGCTGCAGTTTATGGATGGTTTGTCAGAGCCATAGGCACCTGGTTTGGCAGGTGTCCATTTTGCCCCCTGCAAGTGCTTGTGCTGAAGGCAAGAACTAAGCTGTGTTGTTTCATGCCACAGCTCAGCTCTTTCCTCTCAGAGAGTGAATGTTCTGCACCACTTTTCTGTGCTGCAGCCTGCTTTCAGAAGTGTTGGTAGAGCTCACACAGCTTTTTGCAGCAACAGTACCCACTAACACTTCAACTGTGCTAAAAAAGTGCTGGTTAAATGGGGTTGCTTAAAAAGGAGAAGTGTGGAGTATTCTCTTCACAGGACAGGAAAGACTACTCCCTGCTCAGTACAGAGAGAGACAAAGAGTTATTTAGGGGAGAAAACCATTGAGGAGGAGGTTTTTTTTGCAGAAATGGCCATATGCTTCCAACTCCTACAACATTCAACAATAGAATATTTTGACAGCAGAGTAACTGTTGCTGTAAATCTCCTAATTATGGATCAAAAATGCCACCAACACATGATGCAGAACATGTAACTGGCATAAGCTCATGCAGCAGTTCAGAAGAGTGGAAAATTTTCTGATGGATTAACCTTTATAGCAATAGGTTCTATGCCAGATTCAGTATCAGATGTATTCTAGGTTCCTTTGGAACCTACAGGCAACATAAAAAACCCCAGAAAAAGAAAACCAACATAGAGCTGGCGATAATTTGTGTCATCTGCTCTAGCTGATTTGACAGCTGTGTGATCACTTGCACCTACCTCAATCTGACAAAATTAATGTTTTAGTAAGATGAACAAGTGCTGAGCTCTGGCATTGATGCTCACAGTCCCACATTCTCAGTGGTTGTGTGGACCACCAGCTTTATCCACTGATGGGAGAGGCTTGTTTGTACTTGAACTTTCTGTTGAGTTAGTCCTCCTGGGGGTGCAAAAGGCACCCAGGCACACATTTTTAACCCCATCATTCTCCTTCGTCCCACATGCTAAGGTAACCTATGCTGTTATCACTGCAAGGGAAAACCACACTGGTAAATCTGGTATGGATTCACTAAAAAGTGTTTCATTGTGTTTCATTGTGTGTAATACTTAAACCTCATTATCAGTTAGAAAGGTGCAAATACTAAATAATTCTTCCTACACAAGCTTCTTATGGCAAAGGCCACCCTTATAAGAAGTACCACCCCTACTAGAGTGTTGCCAGACCTTCTGTGGTAAAAGAAGTTTATTTAGAAACTATGTCTCCTCTGTAGTGCTATTAGAACATGATTGTAAACAAGAATTATCAAAAATTAAGCCAGTATTGTTTCCCATGTTTAAGTTACAGATCATGGACTGACCATTTGTAGAGAGCAGAATAATTGTGGGGAATTTTTGTTGTAATTGTGGCGAAGGGTGAGGGCTGGAATGTGTATAAATTGTCCCCCTGTGTTGGTGTAGTGCTGATGTTATTTGGATAGAGGTGTGGAGAGTTCTTTTTATCTAAGTGATATTTGTGAAGATTGCAGATTGTGTGATGAATGTACATTTTTTGATAATGATAATTTAAATTATAATGATAAAGGAAAGCATCTTACATTTTCAATGTGGTATAATTAAAAGTCAGATCCTATAAGATATTCAGACACCTCAATTTTAGGGATTTCAGCTCTATGAAGATACCTGAATACTTTAGAAAATACAGCCTTGTTTCAAGAGGATCAAAATAAAATGTTGTAAAGGTTAGAATGCTGCACTTTTCAATAACCTGTTTTACTATAATATTTGATTAATCTGTTTTGTGTTATTACTCTTTATGTTGTTTCTTGGTTTTTTTCTTTCCTGAGTTAGCTGCTGCACTAGGTGTCTCTCTTTCTCTCTTGCAGTCATTGTTTTGGGAAAGATACATGGAATTTCCTTTTGCTTCACAGTGTGCAAAGCAGTCTAGCTTAAGGGCTGTACACCTGCTACTCTGTGTACTTAGTTACTGCTTCATTCTGAGAGATGTTGAGTATACCTAGCACCCGTTCAGCTGCTGGGGGAAGGAATGACCATTGTGGCAGTTAAGGGCTGATCTATTCCTTAGCCAGCAAGAAGGGAATTTAAAGCAGTCAGAATTATCAGAGCTTCTCCTCACATCTTCCTTGTGAAGAGGAATCTCTGGTACTGCAAGAATGGCAAAACGGGCAGTGGTATAAATCCAGTCTGATCTTTTATCTTACATGTAGGGATAAAGTTGGGGTTGGGGGGAGTCTTAAGCAAAAGTTTAAGAAAGAAATATAGAACATTCTTTCACGGGTACTGTTCCCTCCAAAGGCTGAGAAAAATCTGTAACAAACCTCTGGTTAGAAAAACAAAGTTGGACTTTAACTTCAGAAGTTTGATCATGCACCAGCCTTGTAAATACCATATATGCTGTTTTTCCTCTGTGCAGGTATTTAAGCCAGACTGTACCAGAAGAGATGATGTTAGCAGCCAACCCTCAAAACAGGGAGAAATTAACCATACTAAAACAAGCTCTAGGTGCACTGGGATTCAATAGCCTGGTAAGTTACATAAGCTTACATTATGTGTGGATAAAATAAGCATATTAGTTGAAAGCAGGCCATAAGGAGCTGTCATGGATAACCTTTTGTGGGGAAAAGTGCCTTTCTGTCTTCTTTTTTTTTCTGTTGGTTAAGACCTTGAAACATCAGTAGTTCACTCCAGGGAAATTACTGTAATCACTTTTAATTAGACACAGAACCAACAATGTAAATCTTTTTCGTTCTTAAAGATTCACAAAACAGCTTCAAGGTATAATACTCTGAACAATTAAATTACATAGATAAAAAGAAGCAATGAAATCCCATATGACAGAAACCTCATAAAAGCCATGGAAATTTTTTCCTCTTCCTGATTATCTCCCTATCCTTTTTAATTTTGTGAAACACACGTATGCTAACAGCACCTGGAAAGAAGTAAATACATATTTAGGCAAAGAAAATTAGAGATGGGTAACTTGAAAGAGCTGATTTAATTCCCCAAAAGCGAGAAGAAGATACGCCTGCTGTTTGTCTTTAATCCTATGAAACTAATGAAGAAGATAATTTGAAAAATTGGTCAAGAAGATGTTCTGGAGGACAGAGGTGTGACGGAAATCAGAAGAAATAAAAGGGTGAATATGAGAACTTATGTAAACTGTGTATCCCTTCAGGACAGTAGAATGCTTACCAAACTCCCATATTTCCTACATATGTATATGCTACCTACAACACTGTAGCTGGAACACTTCTGCAAGAGAAATGCACAAGCAACAGTTGTTTTAGAAGGAGGTAAGAATTTGCTTACCCCTGTACTATATCATTAGAGAAAAGGGGACAAAAAGTTAATGCAACTCTGTGCTAGATTGTCATAACAAATTACAGATGGGCAGCAGTTGTAGTAAAAATGCATCAAGGCTATCAGCAAAAAAATTGTGAATCTTCTGAAGCTGTTATTTGGGTGTGAGGTCTAGACTTCTGTGGTGGTGGTGGTACACCATGGAGCTGTTTGGCATTCCCTAGTTAAGGTAGTAACAAATGTCACCTTTAAATGTAACAAAGAGTTAAGGTTTATTTTCATGAATGTTCATGTGGCCATGTACAAAATTGAACGCACATGGCTATAAATTTGACAGTATTATTCCTTACTCTTAGTGGCTCAAGCTCTGTACCAGTAGGATTCAATAGCAAAAGATCCAGACACTCCTGGATTTAGCCCAGTGTTCACAGTTGGGTGGAGCTCTCTTGCTCTTTCATTAATCTTTTTGTTCTGTTGAGGAAGAGGTTCAGCTCATAAATAAATAATTGAATGCCAAATTAATCACAGTTCAGAAGCCTGCAGTAACTCTCTGAGAATGCTTTATATACAGTATTCTTTTGAGTCCAGAACTTTGCTCAGATTTCTTGAAAAGAAGTTACCTCTCAGGAAAGGGTAAATCATCTTGAAGGCTCTTCTATATTCAGGCAGCATTAGAATAATATTTAGGAGCCAGGAAATCTGTGGAACTCTCAAATACTGCAGGCTGATCTCCTGTGTTGAATATTAGTGGGCAATATGTAGATAAAACACATTCCTAAAATTTCTACCCCTTACTTCTGAGGTACATGGAAAGGTCTGTATGTATTATTCTTTGACTACCTAGCCACATTTAATGATAGAGTAGATAATCTTCTTGAAGAACTACATAAAAATTCCTTAGCAGTCATTAGTGGTATCTTCCAAAGTAGGTTAATGTTTATTAAAAACAATTACTGTTTTAGAGGTGGGGGAACGTGTATCTTACACAATGAAAAAGTGTATGAGAATCTGGCATGTGAAGTATACCTGAGGCCTTACCAAAATCCCCAGAATCAGCAGCTATCCCAGCCCACTGCTGTTCAGTGCTGTATGGTCATCCTCAAAGTAGTTCTAAAGGAGTTAACCTACAAGCAAGAAGTGTGCTGTGCTAGGGTGCCATTTCATCTTTCCTGAGATACCATCCCAAGAAGCAGGGTATAGCAGCCTAGTTTGAATGCCATATTAGCATGACTTCTTCTATTTTAAGAGTTACCTTGTTCATACTTTGCCTGTACATATTATTTTTTTTAATCTTCAGCTTTCATACTGTGTAATGCTAAAACACACTGCTGCCCTATTGACATTTATCTCATACAGTAAGAGGTTAACATTCTTGTCTTAAAATGCAGTTTAGAGAATCAAACTTGCTTAAAAAGCACTGGAGGTGCTATAGCCTATCCCAGAAAGACTGTAAGCTTTTTTAATGCCCTTTGATGATTGGCATATTTATTAGGGAAAGGAACGTGAAGAAGAGAAGAGAACTTGAGAATAAAGAGGATGTATTAGCTAAGTGTTTCATTAGTAGTGTATTTATAATCTTACTCTGCCAATTCTGATAAGTGAGAGTTCTCACTGTCACTTCTTCAGTTTCAGTAGAAGCAGGTTCCAAGTATTATTTTTCAAAAATATTTCAAGAGTTATCAATTACCTTTGCTGTGCATAATGCCACATAATGTAATAGTGTTGTAAAAATGTAATGTAATCAGGTTTCCTGTTTTACAATTTTAAAGAAGCACTATAGTTATATAACTGACATTAAAAAAAATTCCAAAACCACACAATACTTTCCATATTTTAGGATTTAAAGTTCATGTTTCATGGACCATAATTTTTCTTGAATTTGAAAATATTTTAAAAAATAATCAATCAACCAAAAGAATTGAAGAAAGCTAGTGACAAAATGAGGAAAAATCTGCCCCTAAAGATAACTACTTCACAATTTGTGACATCAGAAAAGACTATGCAGTCCTGGAGGGAAAGTGTGAGGGTAAGGAAGGTTGCTTTTGTTTCTTTCAGACTTTAACTGCAGCTTTTTGTACCAGGAACCTCCTTTAGTTTAGAGCTAGACACTTCATTTGTGAATTCAGTTGGCTGAGGCAAAAAAACCCTTGCTGTTCCCATATACAGAAATTGTCTCAATGGAAATTCTCTATGGACAAGATATGTTTTATTTCTTGCAGCAATACTGCATACTTTAAAGATATTTCAGTATTTTTATCACATTCTGAAAAACTTTCTTAACCTAGCGGTTAATGTGACTTACATTAAAACAAAGGAAATAAAAAGTAATTTTGTTGGTTCATGTCCTGGATAGGTTCCAGTTTGATTTCAAATTTCTTGTTAATAATTCTCATGTGAACACTTTTCCACTTATCAAATGCCAATGATACAAACTAATAGAATTTGTATTTTTATAAAGCATTGCCTTTCACTGGTGTGCCCAACAGAACTTTTCTTTGTCTTTAATTCTGCAAAAACTGTGTGCAGGAGGTGGAGAACCTGTTTGTAATTCTCTCAGCAATTCTGCATCTTGGAGACATTCGCTTTACAGCTCTGACAGACGCTGAGACAGCATTCGTGTCAGACCTGCAGCTACTGGAACAAGGTCAGTAGGACATGACCTTGGAGTGTTGCCTGCTTGGTCCCATAGCAGGGAAGTCGCACCGTTCCACCGACAGATGGAAACACAATTCCAGGGAGAAAAAAAAAAAAATTACTTCTGAAAATTCATAAGTTACTGTGGGAAGACAGTATCCAATTGACCTGGTTGTTTTATAAATTACAGATGTTTATAGGATGAAATAAAATGCCAGTAATGCAAATTATCTAATTAAATGTCATATTTAATGCTATCGTTTGCCAAAAAGAAATTGTACAGTGCACTTTGTGCAGTCTTTTTTTAAAATGCTTTTGCACTGCTTGTCAACAGCTGAACAATATGCCTTGAATTTAATTCCTTACATTCAAAATCTGTGTCTTAAAAGGGTCTCTTGTTTTCATGCTTTGAAGTTTGCACTCTTGGTCACTAACAAATCTCCTCCTCCAAATGGCTTATGGATACAGAATTTCAATAAGTAGCCTACCTTAACTCTAATACTTCAGGTAGTATGCCAAATCTTGGGGAAAGTCCTGAGTAATCTTTGAAGGGGGAAAAAAAGCTGTAATGTAATATGCAGATACATTCAAACTTCACAAAGTACTGATTATAGTAATCCGATTTTATGTGTTCATTAATTTTGATTACTCCTATGACAGCACCTTTTTCTTTAATGTTTTGATTCTTTCACTATTCAAAAAGAAATCTACAGAAGAAAATCTGTTGTAAAAAATGAAATATGTATTATAGTATAAATCAGTCTTTACATTTGCTTTTCATTTCAGTGGCAGGGATGCTGCAGGTTTCACCAGATGAGCTTGCTTCAGCCTTAACAACTGATGTTCAGTATTTTAAAGGTAATCTTTTCCAAGCTTACCTTCTCATAGATCAGACCTGGTAGCATTTTGATCCTTCTGATATAAAAACTTTAAAAGCTGGTGATTTTTGTTTCTTATTTCTTGTATAGTCCTGTAAATATTCCTTCTGAGGAATTTGTAAGCTTATCTGCCATGCAGTAAATCAGACTGGGCCCCCAAATTAGAAATGCCTTTGTAATATGGAGCAAAGCAGTTTCACACTGTGATGCTGATGGGCTCCTAACTTGATTAATGTTACAAAAGTGTGTCAAGATAACAGATTTGATATTAATAGAGAGTATTAGGGAGAACTGTAATCAACCGGAGTGTCTTGGGAAAAAAAAATTTAAAAAATACTTTTAGTAAAATACTAGTTCTTTGTGGTGCTCATACCCATTTCTTTTGAACAAAGTATAAAGGCATGTATTTCCAAACTAAAAATCTTTCAAGTGTTGACAGTCTTCTCATCTTGCACTGGAGGCTTCAGAAAAAAGCTAACACCATGTAAATGTTTGGCAAAGGAGAAGTAACTGTAGCTAAATTTACTGTAACTAAAATTACTTAAGGCAAAGTTTACAACACACTTTCATTTCCATTTTCTGCTTTTCCTCTTAGGAGACACTATTGTTCGGAGGCACACTATAGAGATTGCAGATTTTTACCGGGATCTCTTGGCAAAATCTCTATATGGTCGTTTGTTTAGCTTTTTAGTCAACACAATCAACTGCTACCTTCAAAATCAAGATGAGAGTGGCAGGTAGGAGTGCCATTGGAAACTCTTAGGTGTTCCATTATCTGTTCAAATTCAGAACCATAAAAGAAGCATGATTCCGTTAAATGGTGTAATTTAATGCACACTGATAAAGTTTTAAAGCATTTTGTGATAGCATGACATGATGCTTGGATCTTTAAAGCACTGGCCATTCCTTCTAGTTCTTTCTCCTGTAACATATTTGTTTATTTATTTGCTTATATGGGGGGCCATGGTACTTTATACAGTAATCTAGATTGATGGTTACAATTAGTCGCCTTTTAGGAGCTGACAATACAGAATGAGCTAAGTCTTTCAACATGCAAAATGCTGCTTGGTGCTTTTTTTATTGCAGAACATGCTTGTTCTTTCTTCCCAAAACAGTGACCTTATCACAGGCTATTAAAAACAGAATTTTATTTAAAAGACTTCAAATGAATGTTTAAACTTAACTGAATTAAATGTTCTAAGAATGTTTTCTAGTTTAGCATCTTCTAAATTCAATGCTATTGCTATCCAGCGTGGTTACTTGGAAAAATGAATCCTAATTAATGTGCATCAGTGGAGCAGTCAAGAAACAAAGAAACAACAAAAAAAACAGGAAATCTCAATAGAATCAAAGTAACAGACTAAGACAGTAGACCTAATTAGATGATCATATGCATGTGACTTAATCAAAGTTCAGCAGCTCATATGCTCAGCTGAGCTTTCTTATGAACATGAAATACAAGTGGCTTGGAATTATTGGTAAATGGTAATCCACAAATGACAGATGTGGAATTTTCGTAAGTATGTTTTCTTTGTATCATATTTCTGTAGCTGCATAGGAGAAATATTTATGAGGTGCCATCTTTTAAAGCTTGAGGACTTCACAGTCTTATTTTTATTCCTATTCATAGACCAATTAGTGACAAATCATATTTCTCTTCTATGGGTGTAGCTAAGAGAAAAAGGTAGCATGCCTGAGTAACTCAGCTTTCTGCACCTAAAATCTTTCTGTCACTATATAAACACCACCAGAGTGCCTCGCATCCTGCTGAAGGCAAACAGAAGTAATGTGGAATGATTTTACTTGTCTCTTTGTGACACTCAGCTAGAGCAATTTTCCAATCCATGGCCTAATTTGACATACTCTGTTAATAATAAAAAAGGACAGTAGCACGAGGTCACAGTTCTTCCTCATTCATTCCTGGGACTTATGGAACATAGGCTTAGCTCAAAGCATGTCTGTGACAAACAGCAACCCAGTTCAGACATTTCTAAGTACAGTGAGCTTTTTTGCAGTGGTTGTTGAGAAAGAAATTTGGAATCAGTATATTAAAAATCTATTAAAATTATTTGAAATAATTTTTCAGTGTGTAATTTTACAATTTGATGTATCACAGTCTCAGAATAGGGTGGTGTGTATCTCTGTTGTTAATATAAACCTATAATTTCTAGATACTATAATATCTTCAAATAATGAAAGTCAAAGTTGTTTGTGTATTGTTTATCTTGTAGTCTCCTTTTAGTGCAATCTCTAGGTAGAAGAGTGACTTCTACCTTGTGAAAGTATTTCTCAGTGCAACTATTTATGCCTGTGGGTAACTTGAAGACTGTGTGAGGTTGTGAGTCCCAGCTAAAACAGGACAGCTGTTTGATGTATCAGAAATGAGGAATTCACAATAGTCTCTTCTGGCCACATGTTATATCTGTGCTTGAAAAGGGGGAATTCTTCATTTAGGCTGGTTTTAGAAAGCGAACCAGCTCAGGATTAATTGGCAGTACTGACAAGATATGCTACATTTTAGAAGGCCAAAATCAGCTTCAGTTCCCTTTCCAAACTTGAAGCTAAGTAGCTTATTTTAAGTGAAAATTAAGTTGGTCATCCTACACTGATATTTCAACCTCAGTTGAATTAGCCCATGACCAGCTTTTTTTTTTTTTTTTGGTCCAGCCTATGGTTTGCTTTTCTGCTATTCGTGGGATTTGTGGAAGCAGGTAGAGAGGTCAGGCAGACAGGCTCCAAGATGGCGAAGAGAGAGCACTTTATTTACAAGAAGTTCCTTTTATACACAGTAATAAACAATTGTCTATTGGCCAAAGACAATCCACCCCTAAAGACCTATTGGTTATGGCTTGTACACCTCTAACACTAAACACAGAGATTAAGAAAGTACAGTTTATCTATATTCTCCATGAGAGAGAAAGAAAATCCTAAAACACTGCAACTACACCAGCCTAATCATGTTGTTTAACCTAGAGGATTAAATCAAGGCATAGAACAGTTCTAGATGCAGACTGGATTACTGCAATGAATTTGTGATTTGTGGGTCAGATTTACTTCAGATACATATGAGTAACTATCAGTTAGCAATATTATATCTCCAGTTTTGTGCAGTTTTAATAATCCTCTGCTTAAAGATCCACCAAAGACATTAACTTATGTGACTAAATTAGTCTGATACATTCCAGGCCATACTTCATTCCCCAGTTGGAAACTGACAGAATTACTACTTACCAGATGGGATGAAGCCTTCATCAGAAACCTGGAATAAGGTTTCTAACTCAGTTGTCTTGTTTTGTTGTGAGGCAACTTAGCTGTACTTCTATCACACTTCAGCAAGAATTTATGAAGCAATAAAATGAGATTTATTGGGTTAGTAACTCTACAAGAAGCATATGGTCTTGGCATTTTTTGATGAAACTGGTTATCCATGTTTAACTTTTATGGTGGAAATACTTGATTTTGGTCTTTAATACTTATTTATATTTACTGTGAAATAGCTTGTGACAGGTTTCAGGGAAAATAAAAGCAATGATTATCATTAGATCTAAGTGAAGGGGAGGTGATTCTGTGAAAAACTGCAAAAACAAAGCTCTAAAGTTGTGAAATATAGAGAATAAAAAGTGTTGCCAGAATCCAGGAAATTCATTACTTTGTAATACTATTCAATAGGTATAAAGCAAGAATTTTAATGATAGTGTTAAGTGAAATAATACACCTTTAGAAATATTGTTCTCTTTCCTAAAAATTTTCTTATAATTTTGTCTAGTTTTAACTAAATTTTAACCCTACATGCTAGTTTATACTGGTTGCAAGATTTGAGGTTTGTTACTTTACTAATTCTGATATTACTTTTTTAAAAATTGACTGTGAAGAAATTATATCGCCATAATTGGCCCCTAGAGTGGGGTTAGAAGAAAGCTATTAACATTTCTCACAGGTGCTTATAATTATTTTTTTGAATTATTGATATTTATCTTCAGTCATCTATATAATGATTTCCTATTCTACTGATTTTATTATTATCAAAATAGTATGGGTGAATTCCTTCCTAAGACTTAACTCGTCAAAGTTTACTACTGTTTTACTTCCATTCAGATAAATACACTGATTTTCAGTTTTATAGATTCATGGTTGCTTTAATCTGGCATTTCAAGGTAATTGATTGCACGTTGACAAAGTTGGATCTAGTGATCTAAATGAGTAGTGAAATGACTTAAGGTAATGTTTTAACAATTTCTGACTCATTCTGCAAGAGGGCTTTTCCTTTATGGAGATTTAAGAATGTCTGTGAACGCTTGTGAAATTTTGTTTTTCTTTTCTCATGGAAAACCAGCTAATTAGGTATATGTGCTTGAGAAAATCTTGATACTGTGTTTCCTGCCTGCTCCGAAGTTGAAGGCATGTTGTTTTATCAGCTAGTTAGCAAAGATTTTCTCTCTTTGTAGATCAAACCTGATAAAAAGCGGATAAATATTTTCTAGATAAAACCGGGCTAAACAGAAGGTCCCAGAGGGCCTGGGTCTGATTGGAGGCCACTCACTAGCAGTCACCCTCAGGATCTGTTACTGGGTCCAATACTGTTTAACTTACTCATCAATGACCGGACTGAAGGGGCAGGTGCCTCCTGCGCAGGTTCAGTGCGCACACAAAGCTGGGAGGAGCAGCCGTGACCCCAGAGGGCTGTGCAGCCCTTCAGAGGGCCTCGAACGGCTGGGCAGACAGGCAAAGAAAAACTGCCTGAAATTCAGCACAGGTAAATGCAGGGTCCTGCACCTGGGAAAAACAATTCCCTGCAGGGATTGTACAGGGTGGGGGCTGATCCTCTGGAAAGCAGCTCTGTGGAGAAGGACCTGAGAGTCCTGGTGGGCAACAAGCTGTCCATGAGCCAGCAGGGTGTTCCATGTGGCCGAGAAGGACGATGGTGTCCTGGGGGGCATTTGGAAGAGCATTGCCAGCAGGTCAAGGGAGGTGATCCTGCCCCTCTACTCAGCCATGGTGAGGCACATCTGGAGTGCTGTGTCCATTTCTGGGCTCCGAAGAAGAAGAGAGACATGGAGTGCCTGGAGCAGGCCCAGCAGAGGGCAACAAATGTGATTCAGAGACTGAAGCATTTCTCTTACAAAGAAAGGGTGAGGAAACGGGGCCTCTTCAGTCTTGAGAAGAGACAACTGAGAGGGGAACCTCATCACTGTCTATAAAAATCTGAAGGGAGGGTTGTCAGAGGATGGACCAGGCTCTGCTCCGTGGTGCTGAGCAGCAGGACAAGAGGCAAGGGGCAGAAACTGATGCACAGGAAGTTTCACCTGAATGTGAGGAAGAATTTTGTCACTGGTGGTTGACTGAGCTCTGGAACAGGTTGCCCGGAGATGTTGTGGAGTCTCCCTCACTGGAGACATTAAAAAACCATCTGGATGCCAGTCTGTGCCATGTGCTCTGGCATGACCCTGCTTGAGCAGGGAGGTTGGACTGTGGTACCACTAACCTGACCCATTCTGTGATTCTTATGTGGCAGTGTTACAGACCAACAAAGCAAGCTAGAATTCAGTTATACTTTCTGTCTGTGTAACCAGGTCAGACACCGATTTCTGTTGCAAATGGAGCATACAGAATATTTCTAAATAGGTAGTTTCTGAAAGCTTGTGCATTCTGACTGTATAATCTTATACCCATCAAAATTCAAATAATGCCAAAGAGTAGCAGTAGGAACACTTATTTGGGCAAAGGAAAGATCTCAAATCTCATTTACAAAATTCTTAGTACACATTATCTGATTTAGAGAACAAGATATTCTGGGATAGAAATCTTCTCAGGTTCAGAAAAAAAAATCAGAAAAAAACCCTGAAACATTTATTTATCTATTATTGAACTCAGTACAAGGGTGCTGGGAGTGCAGGAAAGAAGGAAAGGAACTTCCTGTTCAGAACATGAACCTAGGGCATAATGAGAATTGTTTCTATATGTGGAGTTAGGGAGGTCTTTAAAACAGACAAACAGTACAAAGCATCTAATATAATATAGTGCATAATATCATAATTTGAAATCTGATTCAGTCTGGATAATTTCCAGTGTTTCATTAAACAAGACAATGCCAGTTTTTAAAGCACAGGACAAATTTTACTTGAAAGAGCTGAGGAAGAGTATGTACTACTAAAGAAAGAGCTGTAGATCTTGAATGTATTGGCAGATATAATTCGTCCTTCCTTCCATAACTGTCAAGTCACTCAAAAAAATGATTGTCAGATATGGAGCCAGTGTTTCTTTCTGATTTATCCAGCCACCATCTCTATATGCACCACTCACACCTGGGTAAGGTAATACTAAAAGAAAAATTACAATTGTTGAGCAAGACACCTGAGAGACATGTCAAAACCAAATCTCAGCAAAAATCTCAGACTATTGGAAAATCTCCCTCAAAAGTTTCAGAAACTAGCTTTGTTTAGTAATTGTTTGCAATGAAGAACATATCCAACTGGATGTATTCAGCTTATTCTGTTTAAAAACTATGTTTGTGACAAGAGGTATAATCTGTCCACTGGGAATACTCAGAGCTTCTTAATTAAGATTTTGAGGGTCCTCATTTGAAGGCTAGGCTGTATACTTCATCTAATCAGGGAAATATTTCCTCATTAGTCAGTACTACTTCCAGTTTATCCAGATCAGACATAAGCCCTCCTCATTACTGGCAGAAGTTGGAGGAAGAGCAAGACCTGTTATATCTTGGGCAGATGAAAAGATGCATTAGATCACCCTCCCACACCAGATTAATCTCACTGCTTTATGCTGGCCGATTGCAAAAGATAACAAAAGGAATGAACCCAATGGATTTTGGAGCTAAGAACCATCTGCAATGGAAAAAAAGTCAACAAATAACATTCTGTAGGTTAGTCTGAAGCAGTGGGTCAGATGTATTGTAAAGGGAGTTCTGTTCACCTTGCCAGGAGTGGCAAATGGTTCAAGAGCATCTCTTGATGAATGGTAAAGTATCTGCCAAGGTGGTAATTATAAAACAGGATGTCTTCCGTATATGTATTGTTTTTAGGAGTTGCCAGGAATACTTACGTAGTTTCTTTGTAATACAGTTGTTAAGTGTACAAGATCAAAAAGATATTTCTAGTCTATAAGGACATATTTACAGAGATGTTGTTCTGAGCAAAAAACGCAAGACTAGAGGCATTGTAAAATACTGTAAGTTGAAATGCTGTTTTGTAAATCAGAAAACCAGAATGACTTGAGGTGAACATCCATGCTTGTTTTTAACTATTCATACCTGTATGCTGGTATAAGAGATAAAAAAGTTCTTCAAGTATCAGCAGATTCCTTCTTTTCTAATTTCTGTGCTGGGAGGTATTGTCAAACTTGAAATTAAAGTCTCAGTCCCCATTAAAACTGTATTTCTTTTAGTTATACATAGTAAATTTTAAATATCTGAAACACAGTGAAGAAGTGTGTCAGTGATGATTAGTAACCATAAAATAAGAAAATAAAATAACAAAATTTTTCAAGCAAGAAGTGCCTTTTTCTAGCATTTGTTCTTTTAGACACTGGTGACATGCCCTTTCATTTGTAAATATGGAATCATTCATGCTTTATTTTGCCTTGGGAATCTCTGTTATGATTATTTAAGGAAAGTAATTTTGCTGGAATCAATATGATTGACAGCTAGCCAGTAAAAACATATATGGACTCTTCTTCTGGTAAGAAAATTGGAATAAAAAAAAAGACAAGAAGAAAGATTAAAAAGCAAAGTAATTTGCAGCCACATATAAAGCAATGCTTTTAATTTGGATGTTGTGCTGTCAGTTGTTATTTAGTTTTCAAAATCTGAGAAATAATTTAGTACAGAAAACTACTATCATGGTTGTAGAGATTTTGCACATAAATAGCACAATGTAATAGTAAAATGTCACTGTTGTAGAGGATACAGAGCCTTGTTCTGTTATACTTGCCCCCTAGGCAAGATATTAATTATGTAAAACCTCCAGCTCTTTTAATGTAGTGAGTGCATCTCCTAATAATATTCGACCAAAATTATGAACAGGTGTTCATAAAAACACTGAGACTACATGATTTTCTGTCAACAAATGGATCTCCAGCAAGCCAGGATATTTCTCACAAATATCACAGTTTTGATAAGGAATTTTATTTGAGGTAGGCAATAAGATGGCCACTAAGTCTTTTATTTAGAGTTTTAGAAACTAGGATTAGGTTCTTGTTTTGCCTGTCTTTTAATAATTCATTAAGTCAGTTTGTATTGGTCTTTTCCTTATGCAAATGTTTACATATTCCTTGAGGGAAAGTAAGAGAGACTAATTTGACAAAATAACAGTCATGGACTCAACCGGGATGTAAACAATCCAGTCTCAAATCCATTAATTGAATCAGACAGAGAAAGGATAAGCTGTTCTATCTGTATTAAGTAGTTCTTAAAAACCATGAAATATAATGCAATATTTCAGCTGTTGTACAATGTTACATAGCAGTTCATATTTTGCCTGCCTATAAGGAAATCTATATATAAATGGGAAATTTAAAAAAATAGTGAAAACCTGTTAATTATTCTGAAATGTCAAGCTTCTCCTTTTTTTTCCAAAACCTGTTTAAATAACATAATAGTTCCAGATTTTCAATATTTGTTTCTCTGAGGTTGTTTGTTTCTAAACATTTAATTCTTCTTTCTGGAAATGGACAGGTTTTGTTGAAAACATCTTATGACAAAGAATGTACATCCCCCATCTCTAATCAGGAGCAGTTGTGAATGAGGCTTGCATTTTAAAACCCAGTTTAAATTGCACTCATTGCTAGAGATGGAGGTGGTGATATAACTTTATGCTGCTTCTTGTAGAAATTCCCTTGGAGGCTAATCGACCTCCCAGTAACCTCCCCTGCCCAGCAAAGCCATTCTAGACTAGATTTATTATGTAACAATCTGTGTCTGACATTTATGCACACAGCGAGTCCTGTGACAATCAGTAGTGCATTGAACTCGTGCTTTTGAAATGAAGATAGACTTCTTGGGTATGATTTCTGAAAAAGGCTCTGCTTGCCCCTGAGGATTGTTTTTCCCTGCTTGTTTTGTAATATGCATTTTTTCAAATTATTTTACTTTGTTTGTTTGTTATATGGCTATTTATTTTGAGGGCTGGATCCTCATCTAATGACTTGGTAGGGGTTACAATGACTGCAATGGAACTGTATTTATTTACTCTAACAGTGGTTCACCTTTTTCTCCTTTACATCTGTATCCTGATATACAGAGGTTTAGACGTAGGGGAAACTTAAAACATGGAGAAAAAATGTAGAAGGATCTCAGAACCAGCAGCCTGCAATATTATTGTTGCAAAGTAGGCAAGGGAATATCCCAAAATATTCATTTTGCTCACTGCAATGAGTTTAGTTTCCTCTCAAGACCAGGTTTACAATGAGTCCCAAGTAAGTACAGAATTTTAACACCTCTGTCCTTTTCCCATTTCTCCTGTCCAAATCCTAGGTGGCTGCTCTGCCCTGATCCTTCCAATCCTTCCACCTGGCCACAATAAAATCCCTTCCCTGGATGCGTGCAGTGACACACGACAAATTAGATGCAATGTCAACAAGTACTCTTTTATATATACACAGGGAAGAAACATCTGCCTTCTTCAGGCCTAACCCCTGACTATTCTTTCTCCTGGGACATATAATCTCTTGGGCAGCCTGAGCCCAGAAATTCTACTTGATGCTGATACAGAGAGGACTTGTTCTTAACAGGTTTCCCTTGAAGTACATTTTGGAGAAGCAATTCTGGCTGCCAAAGAAATATAAATGGGAAAGGATAATTGAGTGCAACCAAATATTTTTGACACCTCTCCAAAATGGTTATCCCTGATGTCAGAAAATGGGTACCTATATCCTTAGAAACTGGACTTTAAAGAAGTTAAGATTTTTTCCTTTTCTTACACATTTAGTTTTTAGCATGGCTGCTAAAGCAATCATGAACCCTGCTTTTTTATTTCTATTTAGTATAATAGCTTGATGAGTAGAAATTTGATTCTGTTCTGTACATGGTCTGTTTGTGTATTTCATCCATGTTTTTGAAATACAGCCTGCTTTTGTCCCAGGACAGAAATACTTCCGTCAGAAACAACAGATATATTATTCACTTGCTTGAATTCTTATTATCTGTAATATCTTTTTTTTTTTTTCCCCAGTGACCAGGTGTTTGAAATTGGAGTATTAGATATTTTTGGATTTGAAGAATTTCAAAAGAATACTTTTGAACAGGCAAGTGTTGATGTTTTGCTGAATTTACTGTACTTGTGCTAATTCTCTTATTAACCAGTTTTGATCAGAATACAAATATTATGAAGGTGACAATTTTCCCTTAAAATATTTTTTCCCATTATACTTATATGTATATGAATTATATGCTGGATTTTATACAGTTGTTGACAGTTTTAAAATAATATAGTAAATACCTTTTGTGATTTTGAAGAGGGGTAATATCAGCACAGAAAGAAAATCTGAGGGAAATAGTGTTGTTTGTTTTCATGGTTGTGCAAGTTATAATTCAACTAGATCAGTAAGTAGAAGAACAATACACTGAATTGGAAGAAAGATCAAAAGGTGTTCAGATGCCTTGGAGAAAAAATAAAATTAAAATGCTACATTAGGCTAAGTACATTACTGACAGATTCAGCTCTGTGTGACTTTACAACAAGTGACTTTCCAAAAAATTGAATTGCATCCACAAAAAAGAAATAGAAATTTACGTAACTTCATACATTAAAATCCTTTTAAATATCAAAATTTCTTTAAGATGTTTGTCTACCTTCAACATCAGTCACTGGCCACCAGAGCTCTTGTGAATTATGTATTTCAGAAGCATTAGTAACTCTACACAACACACTGAAAGGGGAGTTTAAGTTGTTGTTCAGTTGTTCATTCTGTGATGCAGCAGAAGAAAATCAAAGCATAGAACAAAAACATAGAAAAGAATTGAGAAGTCATCAGCAGCAACAAAGGACTTGTTATTGTTTTAAATCAGGATTTGCCCCTTTATCCCAGTCAATCTATTGTTTTATGGCTCAACTTTCATTTTCTAGTGAAACAGTAGTCATAAACACACATCAGTTCAGCTTGTGTAGCATGTTTACATTTCTACCCAATATCCAAATGTTTGAAGGCACATGATGAATTTACATGTACCTTCAAAAGAGCATGTGAGAAGGCAATAAAATAAATTGCAGTTGCCCTCTCACAGAATTATTTTGCTGTTACAGTTCTACAACATTTGCTGGATTAAGGACTGTTGATGTGTACCAATATTCATAGTTTTTCACACATTGTGAATGCCACCTTTGGGGGAAAATATAAAGTGAAAAATTAAAAACATTTTAACAGACTGAATATATGAAAATAAATCCATAAGCCTCCTGCTTAATAGGTATAAAGCATTCTATGCAATTTAAATACTTCTCAAAAGAGCGGGATTCATCTTGGGACTTACTGGTTATTTTCCATTGACTGTTCTGCACTGCTTTTTTGTCATGAAAATCATAAAAGATCTGCGGTAGACATCATGAAATATCATGAATTCTCTTTTCTGGCATAAGTTATTTTCTGCTTAATAACTGCAGAGGATGCTTGAGAGAAGATACAAGATCTAAAAAAAAATGAGTAAAAAGGGATTTATTTTATGATTTCTGCATAGCAAACATGATAATTTCAAAGTCAAATTTGCATTTTTATTTTATTTTTTCTAAATAAGGGTATTTCAAGAGACACATGCTGTCCCTTCACCTGGACTGAATGCATTTTGTTGAATAATATTAAGTAATAATCTGAGTCATTATCTCAGAATCTACTTAACTGCATTCACGAAAAGGCAGAAGAGATGTGAGAGTGTTTTTAAAATGAACTCCATAAGGCAATTAACGTATCTGATTCCTGAAGTGGTAGGTTGTAGTATCAATGAGGAGCAGCAGTCTGCATCACCATGTGATACAACCTAATCATGCACACTTACCCCAAACAGTGTGCACTTCAAAGCTGGAGTTCTCTAGCAGTCTGGCCTAGTTCAGAGCTCTGCCTGGGCTCGTTAGCCCTAACAATAATCAGTCTTGTTAGCCCAGACAGGGAACTCATGCAAAACATCGCATCATGTCTACAAACATGCGCGGTGTCAAGGCCTGTGATTGCAGCATGGTAACATTAAATGTTACAGTCAGACAGTGGTGGAGCCATATTTTTTTTTTTGTCACATTTAGATTAGCATATTTAAAAATGGCATTAGAAAAGTAATTTCAAGGAACATTAACCTTTTTTCTTTTCAAATTAGTGTATGATAAGGCATTCTTTGTGATATCCATTTTCCTGGTTTCTTGGGAAAAAATTATAACTGTTTTCAATAAAAATTAAAACTTCCTGATTACCTGAAACTGGGGACATTCCAAGTAGCTGTGTGAATCTGGTGCTTTGTATCAAGCCAGTAGATAAACAGTTTAATATCATAATTAAGAGAGCAATAAGATAGTAAATCACATATCGGTTTTAATAAACTGTGTTTGAAGATGGTTCAGGCAGACAGAGATGGATAAACCAGGTAGAATAACTTGCTTACTCCAGTGTGTGTTTTGGAATGACAAGGCATTAGAGTATTGAAATATCGAAGTCAAATGAACTATTGGTTCAGGAACAACTCATGAGCAATGCAAAAGAAAAGAGCTGTCAAAGGTTTAGAGAAGTAAGATGAATTATGTCTACACCAAGAGTCTAATAAATTCTGCAAACAAAATGATTTGACTGACAGCTTGTAGAGAGAAAACTTTTATAGACCATTGAAAACAAGAAGGCATTAGGAGTTAAAAAACATTATGAATTAAGTGTTTAGTTTTCCTTGTACTTGGTGAGCATTGGTTGTATAGAACATATAAAATAAAAGTAAATAAGTGTTTGGAATAAGCAATAATGAGGGTAGTTTTGATTTTTGGCATGAAATTTAAAAGCTGAAAGACTTTTAGAACAGTGTTTTTAGAAGCCACAGTCTGAAGGAGTCATTGCTCAATAAAGACTGAAAGCTTCTGAATTAGCAGGACTCAGTGAGTTACTGCTTTTACTTCTCATCAGCTGAGTTATGGTAAATGACTACAGGACACTTTTAGCTCACCCCAATTACAATTTACAATCACTTCCTAGCAGTGATCATTAGCTTGGGAACAGCATTTTCCTGGAGCAGCTGCATACCTGCTGTGCCAGAACAGCTTTGTATACAGCCACACTGGAACACGGTCAAAAGTGAGCACAATTTCTCTTTCCTATTCTATAGAGAAATGGCCTTCATTTTGTGGTCATTTTAGGAAATACGAGTGCTCTACCAAATATATCAATGGCAGTTTCCAGTGTTAATTCAATGTTTTCTCAGGCTTCGTGGTTTGAAAGTCACTGCATTTGTTTACAGATTATTCTGCACCCCTTTGAAACTAGAAAATGTCTACTTCTAGTTGAATTTAAAATTAGGTTAGGTCTTATTCATGGCTCCTTCACAGCACAACTCCAAATACTAGAGTCAAGGAATGCTACAGCCTCCATACTTATGATACTTTGATACATGCTTATGATTTTTTGACCACAAACTGAAAAAACTCATGACCAGTGAATATAACAAGCAATAAGTAGGATGAATAGTTGCCTGTACCATTTTCCCCCAGTTGTTTCTAAGAAAACTGTATTACAGCAGAAGAACCAGACCTTAGAGTAGTAAGAGTAGCTCTTCTTCCCCTGCAGGAAGTCAGGTTTTTCTACAGAAATGGAAGCCTGTAGTTGTAGTTTCATAATAAAGAACAATAATGCAATAAAATAAAATGGGCACTTTTAGTCTTTTCTGTCTGATGTATAATTCAAGTGATAAACTGAAGATATTAGTTCTAGCTAAATTATGTCTTTAACTCTTGCATGGTATTTTTACCTCTATAGGCCTCTTAAGTTTTGAAGAAGAAAGTATATATGTATTATTCTTTATATGGGAAGTATAAGTGATTTATCTAAATCAGTACTGCAGGTCACTGGAACAGTCAGGTGTCTCTTGACTCCCATTCAATGCCATACCCATTTAAAGTACATGCACATTATCTGTGTGATGCGGTATAGCTCTGGGAGAGGCATAGCTTCCATGGCAGCTCTGTGCAGCCCCACTCAGGACTCTGCTCCAGAGTCACTATGGTGAAGCAGAAGAGGTCACAAAACCCAGCTGTGTTGGAATTTTCACCCATGTTTCTTATTAGATGTGGTAGATTTTAACTTCTCAGCGTGTTATTTCTACCGTTAACTCTGCTGACCTATTTGTCATGTAACATTTTCTAGCCAAAACAACCATAACAGATTATTTTACATTAAATTGCATTGTCTCACCCATTAGACTGCTTCTAGCTGTCCAAATATAAGGTCATGTTGCCTGTTTTGAAGATGGATGGATATGAATAGACAAAAGTTACATGCCTTAACTTTTCTACAGTCATTGAAGTCTCAGTGATAGTAGATGGGAGGTCACACATTCAGGTTTTTTGCATTTAGACAGTCTGAAAGAGCATATCAGGATTATTTTTTTGTGCAGAAGAGATCTACCTTCTTTGGTTTTGCCTGTGCAGAGCATAGATGGAAGGTCCTGCTTGTCTCTGTGGCATAGACAGCAGCTGGTGTGCACTGAGCTCTGTTACTGTGTAGGGATTCGATGCAGAACCTTCCACTGCAGTTCCCAGGGCTGGAGTATTCCTTATTCCCCATAGGATGATGGACAGTACTTACCATGTTAATTCAGTCTTTTACAAGGAAACATGACGTGTTATTTTTAAGTCAGAGTTTTGCTAGCCTCCATGCACAGGAAGGTTTTAACATCCTTGTTGTGGAGCAGCAAGAACCAGTGGATCCTGGGCACCAGGGTGCCATGCAACAGGAGGCCCCAGAGGACAGCCATGCCCTCCCTAATGAGCAGCATCCCTGGAGCATCCCTGGGCAGAGCCAGGGCCAGTAACAGCATCCCTCAGCTGGCCTGACATGGCAAGCAGCCAGTTGGGGCTGGGACCCTGTCACAAGCAGTTGGAGAAAGAGCTGGAAGCTGGCATTGCTGTGGCATCACCTGGGACTGGGCTCATCAGCAAGGAGTGGGTGGGGGCCCCAGAAAAAGCTGAGCAGGGTTCTAAAAGTCTATTCCTCAGGGACCCGGTGATCCTGTGTTTTACGTTCTTCCTCAACTCAGTTCTTGAGGATCTTACACTCTTCATGGCCTTGTCATGGTGTACTCCTCCCTCTTCCCTCCTAGTCTCAGATCTTCTTCCCAGTGCCCACCTTTCTTTCCATTTATGCAGGACGCTGTCATCTGTCCAGTGTTCCAGTCAGCCACTGGAAGACCAGTGTTATTTGGCTTTAAAGCTGGTTAATTGAGTACTTGATATTAAAATAATTATTTTTTTCTTTATTCTTTTACAGTAGACCCTTTGTAGCCAAAAATAAAATAATTTATCTCAAATTGAGATTTCCATCTCAATTCAGTTTGTGATTGATTGGTGAAATACTGCACAACATTTAACTGCTTTCTTACTTTTCCACAGTAGCACCCTTTTTTCTCTCATAGTACTTAGTTTTTGGCCAACATTATGAGTGAAAAATTAATTTAGAACTATTTCAGTTTCAGAACAATTCCAAACTGTTTCAAAGAAAGATTGTTGTTACCATGTTTGTTTGTTTGTTTGTGGGTTTTTTTTTAATACTTTCACATGTACAAAACCACATGGGAGACTATTTCACGTTGTATTGAAATTGTCCCCTTCCACTTTGCATTTAAATTGTCCCTTTTTTGAGAGACGTTTCAGACCCTCCTTTGTGGAAGGCTTCTCAGGTGAGAGCTACCTGTGGTAAAGCTTTTATAGCACTGGGCTCCCTTTTACATTCTTTGAGGAACACAGATCAGCTAATGGAAACTGATGACAGAGATGGGCTCTCAGTGAATTAAAGATCTACTGAGAGGTAGAAGGACTATTTCTGAATTTGTGTTGGAGCTGCATGGAGAACAAGAAATTGGGGTTAGATCCTATTAGTTCTAAAAGGCAAATGAAGAAATATAATTGTTCTGGTTTTGTTATAAATTCATTAGAAATATTCTGATAGGTACTATACATAAACAAAAGGATGTTGAAATGTTTGGGTAGCAGCTACAAACGGGTACAGCACACAAGATACTTCTGAAAAATTAATGTCAAGCTTAGGTTTAAAAATATTTTCAGAGTCCAGCCTCAGAAAAAAGAAGATGATTCTGTGTTTCATTATCTTAGAAATTACGTTTTTGTGAATGTCGTGGTTTGACCCTGGCCAAATGCCAGGGACCTACGACGTTTGCTTTCTATGCCCTTTCCTGCTGCATTTTTGCAGAGGAGAGGACTTAAATTAACACAAACACACTAAACTCATGAGTTGAGATGAGGCAGTGATGAGGAGGGGACGCACGAAAACATGAGCAAACAGGTGAGGGACTTAAGTTGCAAAGTGATTTATTAACCTAACAGAGTCGGAGGATAAATGAGAGGTAAAAATAAGCTTTTAAGACACCATTTCTTTACTCACCCCCCTTCTCTCTTAAGACACTGTTCCTCAGCTCACCCCCTCCCCTCCGTCAAACAACCAGCAGCTCCGGGTGGGGGGCAGGGTATGGGGCTTTTTTTGTCAGTCCATCACCACAATTCTTCTGCTACAAACACTGTTTCTCTACTCACCCCTTTCCCTCTTAAGACACCATTTCTCAGCTCACCCCCCTCCCTCTTTCACACAAACCAACAACTCCGGGGTGGGGCAGGGTATGGGGGTTTCCCTTTGGTCAGGGTCAGTCCACCAGGGAGAAGAGTCCTCTACTCAGCCATGGGGTCCCTCCCACGAGAGACAGTCCTCTGAGAACTTCTTTGGCGTGGGTCCAATCTCACGAGCAGCAGCCCGGCCGAAATCTGCTGCAAACACGAGTGCTTGTCCGCGAGGTGCAGGCTCCCAAGCCCAGGCAAGGTTTTTTCCATCCCGAGGGCAAGGCTTTTCTCTCTCGTCCACAGCTTTTGCAACTCTCAGTCTCTGCTGGGACTCTCACTGGCTCACAGCTTCCTCCAGGCATCCCCCTGTTCTTCTGGCATGGGCACCTCCCCACGGGCTGTGGGTGGATCTCTGCACCCCCCTGGACTCCATGGGCTGCAGGGGGACCACCTGCTCCCCCCATGGTCTTCACCACGGCCGACAGAGTGTTTTCAGCTCCGGCGCCTGGAGCACCTCCTCCCCCACCTTCTCCACTGACCTTGGTGTCTCCATGTTGTTTTCCCTCACATATTTTTCCCTCCTCCTCCTCCTCTGGCTACAAAGAAGTGCGTGCCCCCATTGTTTTGATTTCTTCTTAAATATGTTTTCACAGAAGCGTAACTAACAACTCTACTTGGCCCAGGTTTGGCCAGCAGCATGTCCATCATTTTCAGAGCCAACAGAGAGTGGCTCTGCTGGACAAGGTGAAAAACGTCCAGAACCTTCGCACAGGACACACAGGAGCCATCTTTGTGCCCCTCCCTACCCACTAGCAAAAACTGGGCCAAGTAAAACCACCACAGTGAAATGCTAAAACACTTCCTTACAGATTAAATTTGACATTGTAGCTTCATTATCTCAGCCCATAAATTGGGGCCTGATAGATGTGTTGAAAGGACACCTGTAAGCTTTACTTCATGCTCTGAATGCACATTCCTTGGGAGAGTTAATCCTTCTGCATGTCTTTTCATCCATCTTTCCCTCACTGATTGACAGTCACCAAGTTTTCTTTCCATGAATTTCCCTTTTTGGCAATGCTTTTTTCAAACAGGCGTAAGAGTAGGAAAAGTGAATAGAGTGAAGAGCAGGAAAATTTCATTAGTCATGGGTGCTTTTCTGTCTTCAGAGCACAGTGCAGTTTTGATATTCTATCTAAATTTTAATTTGGAGTGTACTTAGTGGTACTAACTGGTCAAATGTGGTAAGAGAGATAAAGCTAACTGTCTAAGTGATGGATACTTACCACTTTGACCAAATGCCACTCTTTCATTTTCCAAAATCTACAATTTGGATGGTGCTGCAAGTTGTGGTTGGTTTGGGGTTTTTTTTTATGCACTTGAACAAGAATATTTTTTTATTCTAATAATATTATAAAAGGACTTCTTAGAGAAGATTTGGACAAGTATATGGTATATTTATTTTCACTGAGACATGATAGTGAATTAAGGTAAAAAAGACTGGTAGAAGGAGAAATACTGAGAAGACATAATATTGACCCCATGAGATGCCTATCAAGAGCAGTTTAACAATGTTTAATGACAAAAAGTACCATAGGTAGTGTTGAGTAATGCTGCTAGGTAAAGCAAATATAATTCTTAAAGGTATTTCCCAAATATTTGTTTTAGGTAAAAAATTTATTTGAGGCTTTTTTTTTTATTACTGCTATATTTCCATCTAATTTACATGAGTACAGTTAAATACATGTTTTAAAAATGCAGTTCTATGAACTTTTCAAAACTGGACAGAAAGTTCATCATTGTTTTATATAATACATAGAAGACATGGAGCAAAAGAATTTTTTGGTGACAGTGTTGCTTATGTTGCTAAGAAGCACGCCAGTGTATGCCATAATACATTGATCAGTCGAATTTTAAAAAAGTGTTTCTTTCTTTACCATCTAAGCATGCTATGTATGAATGTTTGAAAAAAATACTATTCCTTTTATTTTGGTACTTAAAACCAACTGTAGTTATAAGATCTTTTAAAGATGTCTGACAGTCTTTCCTTAATCTCAGATTGTGTAGTTCAATGATTTTGCTGCACAGTCTGGTTCTCAAATACTTTTTTTAAAAAATGCGTTTTAAGAGATTGGCCCATGATAAAAAGTAAGCTTGAGTTTATGGGGATTTTGACAGCTTTTCTTCTTGTAAAATACACCTTTTTAAAGTTGAATGACCTGGTTCTCTAAATAAGTCATCTGCAAATAAAGATATATACAGCATTTATCTTTTTAAGGCTTTACCATATCCTGCAAAGTATAAGCTAGTCTGCCTTATAAAATAATGTTAATAAGCTTCTGGAAAGATTTTATAATTAGAGATCCAGAAGTGATCAGTAAAGCATATTTTGCCTGCCAGAGTTAAAAAAGCTGTCTTTTCCATAAAATAGGTAGATACTGGAAGTCAGTTCTATACTTTTATTGTTAATAAAATGAGATAACAATCTGAATGTTTATAAATCCCACTATAAATAAATATTGGATTTATTTGAGGCTGTCTTTTGCCTGCACTATCATGTATTAGTAAAGACAGTTAATAGTAGACATTTGGTGTAAAATGAGCTTGGTTTCATTTCTTCTTACTGTGTCTCACACTAGTCTATTTCATTGTATTGCAAGTACAATTTGACTATACTAACAGAAGGTGTTAATGGAAAATTCAGGCAACTATTACACATTACTTAGGTTCTCTTCCCTCAGCTGGGTGTTAAGCCATGTAATTTTATGATTGATCTAAATATTTCATACTTTTTTATATGACTTGCTGGTGGAATTGCTTTTACACACTTTATTCATGGAAGATACAGTTAATGGCTGGCCAACACAAATATGGGACTAGTTTAGACTGAAAAGAAAATGTGTGCAGGCATTCATTGTATCATTCATTATATGAAGTATTCTTCCACCCTTTTAGGCGATTCTATTTTCTTAATTTCTTAGTCATAGGTAATGTAGCATTGGGGGAGGTTTTCAAATTTTCAACTAAAATTTCCACTTTAATGTAAAAAAACCAAACATTTGTTCCACAAGGTTATTAAATATTTACTTATTTTTGCAGGTGAGCTTGGAATAAAATGCAAAAGCACACAAATAAGATGATACAATTCAATTTTTAATTGAAAATCATATTTCCGTGAATCTGTTAACTGTACATCCTATAAGGCAATCAAAATAAATATTTGAGAAGCTTCTACGCTATTTATCTCTCCAAACTTTGAACTTTTCTATGGCACACCATTTTCTTGCCAACCTTCCCTTAGAATTTCCATAAAATGGAGGGCAGCATCTAGTAAAATGTCCCTAAATGTTTTGTATATTTTGGCAAAAACACAGTGAGTTCTTCTGAGACTGCTTTAGACATCAGGGACATTATATGTGGAAACAGAGTTTTATCTTTGTTAGCATTGAACTAACTACAGACTCAGGATCTTAAACAAGTATGTAGGTTGTTTGTTTTCTTTTCTAAAAGCACATTGTATTTGTATAACCTTCCTGAACAGAAAATGCAGAATTTATATGTATGAATTTATATTTATATTTTTATTAATTGAATGTAATTAGTGTAAATTTGCACTGTATTTGATAATACTGATATTTGATAATTCTTATGTGGAATTCACAATGAACTGTGCAGGCAGAAAACTGTATATTCCCAATCTAATAGCTGTTAAAATCTAAATTTCCCTAGGGTCTTCTTAAATCTGTGGTCTACCAAGAGATAACATATTGTGGATTGACATTTCATCAAATTCGATATTAGACATGCAGTAAAACCTGTGTCGATGAATTACCCAGTAAGCATCTAATACTCATTTTTTCTTCATTTTACAATAGCTGTGTGTCAACATGACCAATGAGAAGATACACCAGTACATCAATGAAGTGCTTTTCCTACAAGAGCAAGCAGAATGTGTACAAGAGGGAGTTACCATGGAAACAGTGTATTCTCCTGGTAACCATACAGCAGCCTTGGATTTTTTCTTTCAGGTAGTTTCCAGATCCATTTTACACCATGTATATTTATTCTAAGAAGGAAGTAACACAATCAGTTTCTAAAAGATTGTCAGTAGTGACGATTTTTGGCAACTGAAGTACTGTTTCCTACATTTCTTGTAGAAGATCCACCCTTGAAGGCTTACCAAAATATTTTAATATTTTTTATTTTTCCTTTTCTTTGAGGTGATATGTGTTTCTTTTTACTAAATTACAAGCTGTTTTACTCTACAAGGAGCAACTGAAATTCTATTGCTCCTGTATAAAATGAGAAAAGTCTATTTTTCATTTCAGAAACCATCAGGCTTTTTGTCAATGCTGGATGAAGAAAGCCAATCTGTTTGGTCAGTGGAACAGAGTCTTTCTAAACGCATTCAGTCTTACCTGGATACATCAGACACAAACACGGTATATTCCTCCACAAAAGATGGAAATGGTAACCTTGCCCCAAAGGATCTGGGCTCCACCTTCACTGTTATGCATTATGCTGGGAGGGTAAGTTGTTTGAATATCATTTACATGCAGTTAATGAAAAAATTAAACAAACCAAAATTTTACATGGCTTCTCCAACTCCTGGCTGTAAATAGGATTTCACTGTCCAGTGAGAGATTTTCAAAGGACAACTTAGAATCTCAATGCCATATCTAATGTATGAAATAGTGTAGTTTATATCACAGCATTCAGGCTACCTAATTCTAACTCCTAAATTTTGTTTTCATTGTAAGCATTTAATGTAGAAGGGGGTGATTCAGATCTCTCAGCATAAATGTTTGATGCAATTTTAGTTGGCTTCACTTTTTGTAGAGATGTGGTTCCAGAACAGTACAAGTTCCCTGTAGCTCCTCTGCTATATATGTAGATACCTGGGTTATCAGCATGAATCTGGTAAAAAAAATCAAAACCTCCACTTTTTTTGTTGTCATAATAGTTTTTCCAACAAAAACCCAGAACATGCTAAATGTCTTTCAATATGACTGTAAAATTAGATGAATTTTTTTTTTATTCCCTGCCTGCAGTGTTCACAGGATAAGTGTAATCAATTCTTTTAAATAGCTTTCTTACCCTTTTCTTTCCAATACTTCATTTTCACCTTGTCCCCACAACCATCCACAACTCAAAGCAAGCAAATTAGATATGTGTTTAAAGGGATAGTATTTTTTTTTTTTATAATCTGATAGCAGTATAAATGGGGACATATCTATTTTGTGCCTCCCCACTTGGAAATGAAGCTGATGGAAGTCTTGAGTTGTGTTTTGACGCAAGCAAATTTGTTCCCGCCCAATGTTAGAAATGTGGTCATTATGGAAAGGACTATTTGCATAGTGCTTAAATTCCTAACCTAAATACTCTGAATAACTCCCTGTAGGTTCTTCTGTCCTCACAAGACCTTCTACTTAGAATCAAATTATTTGCCAAAGTTAAGTGGTTTGAATACCTGAACTATTGGTATTTGTCAGTAGGAATGTGGGCACACAGTGGTTAGATAATCGTGCAACCAAGATTTTGTGAAACTTACCTGGACTTCAAGTGATGGAATAAAGAAGTGACCATGAACTTCAGATGTCTAATTTAATTTATACTTTTTTTTTTAAACTTGTTACATAAGTATTTTTAATGCATTTCTGTTTATACAAATTTATTGTAAGAGCTCAAAAAAGTTCTGCTCCAAAAAACCTGACATGGAAGCAGCATCAAGCCATCTACATTAAAATCACAACCAGAACAATAAGCACATTTCTTCAAACTTAAATAAGTGTTTGTTTTATTCTCTGAAGAAGCATTCAGAAGATTTTGTTAAGACTAATGTTTCATGTGCCTGGGTCTGAAAGTTAAACTGTGAGTGGTAAAGAGGACACTTTTCATTAACATGTGTTTTAGCCTTGTGTGGTTGTTTAGATTTTTGTTTTATAACATAGACACTTAGTTTGACCTTTTCCTAATAATAGTAATGACATTTAAGCTAAAAGCATGAACAAATAGACAGCTCTCCAAGTAATGTAAATCCACACATTCTTTTGAAGTCAGTGGAGATCCTTTGATTTACATTGGCCAAGGAACTATTCCAGTCAGGTTGTTCTTTGCATCCTGACGACAGTGAAATGCTTGGCCCTGACAAAACAGAAAAGTCTTCTTGCAAGTGCTTAACTCTCCTTGCTTTAATAGTAATTGAGCTAAATCCTTAAAGACACTTGCATTTTTGCTGTCTTGTGGAACTATTACCTATCATAGATTGATATTTCCAGTGATTCATCTTACATATTTATATAAACTCTGATGATAATGTGACTGTACTAAATGACACAAAAGGAGTTTATTCTGAGACTAGTACATCTTCATATGCTGAGAAACTGAATATGAAAAACTCAAATTTTAAAACTGCTGATGCCGTTTTTTAGATGAGCTATTACTACATTTAGTACTTTTTATAGAAGTCATTGGTGATATATGCTTTATGAAAATTGCTAAAGGATGAGGCTTTTAAGTATGTCAGGATTTATTGGCACTCAAAAATAAAAATTTCATATATAAAGTAACAATATAGTTTTGCAGGTTTTGAGACCCATTTTTATAGTCTGTTATCACTTAAATGGGTCTAAAGTAAGTGAAGTATAAAGCAATCTCACCCTGCATCATTGCCTTCAGATATCTCCAAATTTAAAACAAGAACCCTTAATTTTATTCTCACCACAATTTTTCACTGATTTTTACTCCTTTAACTTGGTAAAGCTTCTTATTATTTACATGAGTATAACTGAAAGATGCATCAGACCCAGAGTAGAGAAGGAATTACCAGCAAATTGTGATATGTAATCAAACATGGAAGTCTTCACTTCTTGCATTAATCATTTATGTTCAGGTTTTGTGTCTAGGCTGGCAGTTGAGGAGGAAGTCACACTGAATGCAGCAGGCTCTGTGTTAGAAATGAAGGCAGACATCCTGATTTCTCTAGGTAACAAAAGTTGTAACTGCAACGTAGTCCACAGCCAGTGTCAAAGAGCTGCTACTCTAAGTCATCTAGAGAAAAAAAAAAAAAGCAGCTAATATTCTATGTTGGCCCTGGTATGAACCTCTTATGACCCTTGTAATTTGGGCTCCTTTTCATCAGTAGTGTATGGATGTAGGTCAAAGTCCAGAATTAAACGGGTGCATTTTTTTATTCAGACACTTGCAGTAGCTATTTTAGCAACTCAGAGGTGAACTTTAACTGGAAAATGCAGTTATTAAAATTACTTCCTCACTGAAAACACCTATTTTTGTATATTTAATTGAAACTGACAGACAACTTTGTGAACAAAAGTGATATATCTAGCTTTATATTATGAGATAATTACAGCTGATACAGAAGTGTCCATGCAGTTTAAAAGACCTGTAATATGTTCATATTTTCTGAAATTTTGTGTCAGGATACTCATAGAAAAATTATCTTTTCTTCCACTATCAAGTCTTTTTGATTGATTATGTAATGAATTGGGAGGTATTGCCCATTCCCTTAAGTTTCATGCTCAGTAACTTTTCGTAAGACTAAATATGCCATATTATAGATCCAAGCATAAGGAGTGTTAGACCATTCCAGAAAAAGCTGTACTGAGAGAAAAAGAGAAGAGAAAATGGGTCAGATGTAAAAGAAAGAAAGCACGAGGTTGAAGGGAGACAAAGAAAACACATGAGGCTCAGAGTAAAAAAATCCAAATCATTTGGAATCCATTCTTGATTTTCTGGCTGAATCAATACTTCAAGAAAATCTGCATGTTTGATATCATTCCAAGAGACCTTGGATTTTTTCTTATTTTCTGACTGTTTTGGGGAGAAGAAAGAGGAAACAATATGCACAAGTTAACTTCTGCACATGGAAGAAGTCAGCACAGGGGTCAGATATTTTAGTTGAATCTGAGAGTGAATATTGTTTTACACAAATGTGACAGAATGATCCAGTGGAAGAGAGAAAACGAATTTTTCCTCATTTCTCTTGAATTTTGCTGTTATGCCTGAACAAGATTAAATCTGTCCTTTTTCTGCATGGGCAATATGATATATTGCTTGTGAACACACATGAACAAATGCTTAGCAAAGGCCACTGTGAGCATTAGTACTTTATCATATAAAGTATTTTACTTTATCTCCCAGTTTTAATTTTACAGCTGAACAGAATCCTACAATGCCTTGACACATTATGAGTCTTTTCTAAAAGCTATTTAATGTCTTGGTATCTGACTGCTGTAAGACAAAAAGCTTATCTGTTTTGTTCAGGCAGAAGGTAGAAGAGAATGATTTAGGGGTTTTATAACTTTAAAAAAAAAAAATCCTAGTGAAAGGCTTTATCTGAAGGCTGTTTAACACGTTGCTCTGAACACTGGCAGTCTGATTTCATCCAGAAAAATTCTGCTCATCTGGGTATCGCTTTGTTGCCGATGGAATGTGGATATCCTGAGATACTTCTCACAGCGGCTGCCTGTGGGGGAAGAGGCACACACTGCACTTTGCAAGCATGCCTTGCGGTAGCAAAGTGTTTTATGAGTGCATCTGACCATCAGCTGAAACTATCCTAAGAATCTGTAATACTGAATTTCTAGGTTCTTTTATTGATAACATTAATATTTACATTGCAGGCTCTCACTTAAGGAGGTGCTTCACATGAATTATATCTTTGAACTGTTGGGCATATTGATAGCCATGATTTTTGAAGAATAACATTCCCATCATTGAACTTTCTCAAGGCTTCAAAGTTCCTTTTTTTTAATATTTTATAGAAGAATTAACATATCAATAAGTAAATCAGAAATATATTGTCTTTGCACAGTGCGGAGACACAGCTTTACCTAATAGTGATATTTAACATACCAGTATTTGAGATAATGAGCTACTTTCCCCATTGTTCATGTAATCTGAAAAAAATGTTATCATAATTTAAGATTTCTGCAGTTTAAATGAAATTTGAATTTACAAATTAGATAAGCCCCTTGTCGCTCTTTGCCTTGCCACTGTTTTGGTTTATCATACTGTAATAAACTGGTCAGATCTAAAGACCAACTTCTTTTCTCTTTAAATCAGTGCACAAAATGTCCTTTAAGTGCAGATCAATGTCTTTCATTTCTCAGCTACATGCATATAAAAAATACCTCTCAGCTGTCAGCTCACCTTCACCAAGGCAGTCTTCTCTGAAATGCCTTGTATATCCCAGGCAGACTCTGAAACTGAACTTCTAAATCAAAAGACAAAAGGAGATGGATTAATCAATAAGGATGCTTTCATTTTCTCTATTTTTTCCCCAGGCTGAAACCCCAGACACAACAATCAAATCAATCTAGTCTAAGATGTACCAAGGCCTATAAAGGCTACTTGACAGAGATTCTGGTTTTCACGCAGGCAAGACAGTCGTGCTTTTTCTCCCTTTCTTTCTCTCTTTCTTTCTTTAAGTAGTCTTGATTTGGGACTTTAACTTACAGGAGAAAATGATAAAACACTTTCCCCCACCCTTCTATTTTGTTTCTAAATACTTCCTTGTCTCAAAATTCTGTTCTACCACAGTGTTAGAATATGAGTTTACAGAGAGTTAAAAGTTATTTAGTTCACTCATTCCTTAACAGGGCTTGTTTGGGGAGGTTGATAAACCCAGTGATCCTTAAATAATGGCACATGCAACCATATTACTCACATTTAACTACTGGCAGAAAATTAGCAACTACAAAGTGTCTCTCTGTGCACTGAATTATCCTTGGACATGTTCTCAAAAATTTCTCTTTTACTACATGAACTGATTATTTTCGTATTAACTAAAATTTACAACACAGGCAAAACTGCGACTTTCTGAGTTACATTTTGCTATTAAAATAGTAAAATTTTCCTTTTTAACCATGAATGCAGCCAAGTTATTCTTAATATTCCAGGTGACATTTTCCTAGCTAGTTTTAGGGTTCCTGCAAAATCTGCCATTAGCCTTGAGCTCTTTTAGCATATCACAAGATATGAAAACCATTTACTAAAAAAAAATGTATGTTAAGGAATTGATGAAAGTTATGTATAAAGGTGGTTCTGTTGATAAAGTATATTGGGATATCAAATAAACTTGGAGAAAATCCCCTTCTCAAGTCAGATTATGTGAGAGAGGATACTTTAGTTCAGAAGAAAATATGTACAGTCTTCTGATTTTCTCTTGTGAAGATAATTAATAAAGTAAAGAGGCAAGAATATGTAAGAAGATACGAGGAATGTGCAGTTCCCAAAGTTAGCTCTGTGTACATCTGGTGAGTGTCCTGTTTTCTGGGTGCTTTTTTTTACCTCTTACTTGTATCTGGTAGTTCTCATGGTAGTAGAACCAGCTATTCTAACTTAACCAACCAGAAAACAGGTTCAAAACATATAAAATTAAGGGTCTTTTCTCACACTTAGTAATTAGTGAAGCTTCTTGACACAGAGTCTTAAAAGGTGCTGGAAATGTTACTGAGATCTGTAAACAGAGATTTGAGGAGGAAATGTGAGTCAAGAGATACTAAACACAAAAATGAGATGCAGCCTGCAGGAAAAGAGCTCTTTCATGGGTAGAGCCCTGAAAGCTGAGAAGGGAGGCTGGCAGAGTGGAAATACTCCTCAACAGCTTTCCCTAAATATTCAGGACTAGATGATAGTTTGCCATCCCCACTACAACTTAGGTTAAGCTCTCTTCCTTTATGAACTAAAATTTAGAAGGAAAGCAAATTCAACCCCTTTCTTGTTTTAATCTCTCATAATAAAGTAAAATGTAGTGTTGAACAGCAGTTTTTTCTTATTTTTTTTTTTGTTTGGTTTGGGTTGCTTTTTGGTTTTTGTTTTGTTTTGTTTAATAAAAATAATTCAGCTATTCAGATAGTATATAAAGGTCTTGTTTCCTTTGGCTAACACAGACATATATGTTTGTGTACTGTCTACCCCAAAACATTCATTGTGTAAAGAAAGATAAAGCAAACTGCAATAAATAGAAGTGAGAATAAGGAGTAAGTTTTATAATACTGGATGCTTGACCTAAGTGAGTGCACATTTACTGTTGAAAGCATACAATATTTGTTTGGTTTTTGTTTCCCCAGAATAACTATCCACTGTGCTTGAGTGCCAACCAGTGCAGAGTTTGGGCCAGGTTTATTTTACAAACCCAGTGGAAGAAAACTGAGGGAAATCTATGTGCTTTAGGTGGCATGTAGTTTGGCATCTGTGATGAGGGCAGGATCAAATTAACAAAATTGGCCGCTAGAAGAGGACTTCTTTTTCTGTTTCGTGGGACTGACAATGACTATGGAACCCTAGAGTGTCATTTCATTGAGTCAGTTTTCATGTCTTTAGGTAGTGAATTAATTTAGCAATGGGAAACTTGTTAAGAGCATTAGCAATTTCTTCATAAAAGGGAATCCTCCTAACTTTTATCTATTTTATGTGATATGAAATATATCTTATGAATATAATTCTAAAAGTTTGTGATGTATTATACCAGCATCAATACTGAAACTTCTTCCTGTTTCAATCTAGGCACTTAATCATCATATAGTATCTCCCACTGCTATACTTACCTACTCTTCCCACAAATACTAATTCTCTCCTTCTAATTTAGTCAAAGCCCAAGACACTCAATTAGGAACCGGCATTATGGATTTGTCATACAAATTCTGTTAATTACCTTTTATGGACCAGTATGGTACAACATTTACGTTGAGTACACTAAAAGCATTTATAGTATACTTAAAGTATTCTAATAGTTTGCTAACTGTATTGTATGTTCTTAGGAAATGCAATTAGAAAATACATAACATTGCATCTGTCATGGAAAAGAACCATAATTCTCTTGTTATACCTTTTTCATGTCAGATGCCATAGTAATTACATCCTTTGACAATTACTCACTCTAACAGATTATACACATCCAAGTCATATAATTTCTTTTGTGAGCAAGATAACATTGCATAATTGTCAAATGACCCAATGGAAAATTAATGTACTGATTAGTATTACTAATCTTAATTATATATTTACGGCTTTATTAAATGTGCAAGGATAAAATTTCCCCAAATACCTAAGGGGTTTAGGATATAGATCCAACACAAAAAATTAAAGAAGGCTTTAGATAGAAACATGGTCCCAAGGTAAATAAAACCAAACTGTATTCTAAGTTTCTATTAAGTACCTGCCTTAGGTACTGCAATCTACAGTTTCCTTCCATTTTAACTTAAAAATTCCCTTTGGGTTCTGCTACTGTGCAAGCCAGAGCTGCTTATATCTAAAGTCTGTAAATTAACTAGTTGTTTTTCTTCCATCCCCACACAAAGAGAAAAAGGACCCAAAAACCCAGATGTGCTCGGTGACTGCTTTCTTGTCTTGGTGCTCCTTTTCTATACAGTGTCTTCAGGGATGGGGTCAGTACTAAAAAAGACATTTGGTTGTCTTTCTTCATTTTAGATGTACCCTGAAGACCTCTGGCTAGAACCTTGGATTTTGTTCAATTCTTAGAGTGCCTACCACGTGTCTGAATTTATCTGCAGTTTCAGGAACAATTCAACTGTCTGTTCTTGAAATTGTGGCATCAGGCAACTGAGGTGACCCAAAATCTTTATGAGCAGAGTTGTTAGAAACATGGATAGGATCTGTGCATACCTATAGGCTGAACTTTTCTCCAGAGGACATACTGATGGTTGGAACTTGTCCTGAATGTGAACTGGGACTCATATTGCTTTGTCATGGTTAGTGGGGACAGTTTCCCATATTGGCACGGAGGTCTGTGATCTGGGAGTGACTTGCTCATCCTACAGGGAAAACAATGTTTAGGTCACTGTCTCCGGCTTTACAGTACATACTTGATTCAAAGTCTTGTATCGTGGAAATGCTTTAAAATTGGTCCGATGAAATTTCTGTATAGTTGCAGAGGTACATAGTGTTCAACAACCGGTTCTTCTGGTCAGTATTGTTGGCACTTAGAAAATGCCAAAAGATACTACCTGGTGCCAGCCAATAACTGTTGAGTGGAAAAAAAGGTAACTTAATTTCTACTGCTTAAGATTTTTAAAAGATGCATTGGTCATTACTAATGATGTCACAATATTTTATTATAGGTTACATATGAAATTGCTGGTGCGATAGAAAAAAATAAAGATTCCCTTTCACAAAATCTCATATTTGTAATGAAAAGTAAGTAAATGCTTTTATGGTTACTGTTGTTGGAAATCAAGATATTATGGCTTGATTTTAATTTTCATTTTACTTTTTAGACACATTTATATATATTTTATTTCCAGTAAAAAAAGTCACCCTCGTCTTTTTGAAGTATGTATGTACAGTATTGCTTGAAATTTGTTCTCATTTAAAAGCTTTTAGATTCATAAACATAAAGCATCTTTATCATATGATGTGATGTGATGTAAAGAATAATAAAGTGTAGTATAGGTGAGAATGACTTATGGAAGACAATGAGTATGAATTAAAGCAAAAATAAAACTCAGAAAATAGGAAATGGAAATTAAGCTCCCAAAATCACAGAGGCTGCAGTGGGATGTGCTCCACTGCTTGAATACCTTTCTAAAAGCAATAACTTGTGGGCATTCTTATGGTTTTTTTATGAATAGGTATAAATGTCCATTGAAATATACAATTAAATGCCTTTCCATGTGCATATTTTATAATTATGCCTAATAATAATAATAATAATAATAATAGTAATAAATTAATTGTTCTTGAGTAGTGATTCATAATTGGATTAATTAAAACCTGCATCATTTCCGCTTGCTGTGAAGAAGAACAAAACATTCTCCTCGGGTAAATGCCAGTGCACCCTGAGGTGTCATTTGTCCTCTCTCCAACCACTGTAGTGTCTTTCACTTAATATATTATATACTTATATTTCTTCCCTTAGAAATAGAGGCTTACTTCTAATATATATTGTGTTTTAGCAATTTTACTGTAAAACTAGCCTAGCTCCCTAGTAAAATAATTGATGCATTTTAAACACAAAAATTGTACATTCAGAATGAAGAAAGAAATTAAAGAAATTATCTTGAATATAAGCCTATTGATTGTAGTTTTAGAGATATTACACTTCTCCCTACTCAGAATACACATGATAATCTGCCAAAGAGTCTAAGAAGGTAGGACAACTTCCAGTATGTTCGACAAGAGAGAGCATTCTTCCATTCTCTCACATAGTCTCTTTTTGCATTGTCATTGCTATTTTGTGTAATCAGCTATGCAACCGTTAAAAGGGAAGAATGGAGAATTAGATTGGATATAAAAAGTTTATTATGATGAGAATGAGTATATCTACAACCAAGGAGTAATAATAATAACAAATATAAGTAATGGAAAAATTCTGTGAGCAGAATATTTACAAACATGCAAGTAATTTAAGGGCTAAGTTCCTTCTTTTTTAAGTGGCTTAGGCTTAAAACCTGTTGATTGTCAGTGATATATTTCCTTTAGGGTCAGTTTCACAAGTTGTGTAGGTGTATAACAAGTGCATGCTTCCTTTGATTTTCATTGAATTTCATTTTGTCAATCAAAACTTTTAACTATAATAACATTATAGTAATTTGTATATGTGTGTAAGAATGTGGAACATACCTGCCTGAAAATTATCAGAAGAGACTATTGACATAGGACATAATCTGTTTTAATTTGAAAGATGTAATTTTTATGCCTTTCCTAGTCCTACTTATTACATTTTAAACATGTAGGTGTTGATGCCCATTGATTGTGGTGAAATAATTTCAATTATCTGCTTCAATATCTTCCTCGTATTTTTAATGTCCTTGTTAAATAAGGAATAGTAATCACAGAAAAAGGGAAACAAATCTATTGCATTTAAGCATATAGTAAGAATCCTTTAAACAGTTACGAAAAAGAGCAAACTGAGGATTTTTACCTGCTATGCTAATCTATTATTTATGGAGCTTATCCCATTCATCCTTCTGAGCTTTTTGTTCGTTTATTCATATGATGGGTGTGATCATAATGCCAGTTTACTAGTTCTTAAAAAAGAATTCAGGATGGTTAAGGATGTATCATGCCACAGATTCTTAAAGCTTATTGGTGCTGTGGCAGTACAAGCAGCATGTAATTATCATGTTCATCTTCAAAACCCCGTGACCATAAATTCATAAAGGATAATTAGACTGAAATTAGGATAGAGTATACTATCTGTCTTAAAATTCAGGGGTTTTTTTGTTTAAAAGCACCTCTTGGAAGTATATTTATTTTGTACAAATAATAATACATATATATGGAATTGTCTTTTTTCTCTGTAAATATTTTTAAGTGTCATCTTGATGTAGATAAGCCAAATTTTCTGCAGTTCTGTACTTTTTTTTTTAATCCCTTCTCATATTTTGTGTATCTATAAATCTTTAGTGCAATGAGTGTCTATAATTTATTTCTGTCAAGTGTCTTGATTGTTTCTAAATACTACATGTTAGGAAATTGTGCAGAACACATCTCTTACATTGCTTTAATAGATGGGTAAATTGTGAGTCAGTAATGGAACAAAATTCAGAGGTGATGATCCCATAAGTAATTAAGTTTAGACAGATCAGTCTGAAAGGTTTTGGTGGATGCCCTGTATTTGTTCAGCACAGGATCTGAATATGTTTTAAAATAGTGTTACTATTTTCAGATATTGAATGTTGTTTGATAACTTTAATAATGCTAATTTTTTTGTTTGTCTATTTGTTTTAGTTCTACTTATTTAATTCTCTCCGACTGTGTGTATTTTTATTGACAAATGCAATTTATATCATTTACTAACTTGTACTTTATCTTCATGCATTTCTTTCTTTTTTTATTTCCAGCTAGTGAAAACGTGGTCATCAATCAATTGTTCCAGTCCAAACTGACACAGACTGGATCACTTGTGCCTTCGTATCATTCCCTTAAAATCAAAGGATGTAAAGCAGCTTTGCTCAATAAAAAAACATCTGTAACCTATGCAAGTGGAGAAGCAAAGAAGTATATTGAACTCAGCAAGGTATGAATTTAGGATTTTTTCTGTTCTTTGCTCCTTGAAGATTTTTCTGTTATTTTGTCATTTCTGAAGTCATCTTGTTCTCTGCTTCATTCTATCTAGTCATTAAGCTATTAAAATAACTTGGTATCAACACTAAAGCAGCAAAAGTGAGGAAAGTTTCTAATTTATGAACACTAATAATAGTGGTTCAAGAATCTCTTTCTTGGACTTTTGAGTAGAAGGTCAGACAAGATGATGAGGTCCTTCAAGCCTGAATCATTCCATGATTTCCTGGTTCCAGGGCTTATTAGCAATGAATGCAATCTTACTAATTTTTGGCTGTATAGGCACACTTCTTTATTTTGTCACCTTGTCTGACTTTATGAAGAATAGTTGAGTAAATTAAGACATAGGAAGTGCAAAAATCAAATTTTAAGGTCTGTATTATGCCAACAGGAGAAGATTCCTGGTTTGCTAAATACAGTTTTGTGTGGTTTTGTATATAGATCAAAATGTAAATTTCAGCTGACATTTTTACTTTAAATGGTCTCTCCTAAGTAAATTTTTCCAGTCAGTTCAAAATCAAATCAAACTCTCCTCATTTCTGAACTTGTCTCTTTTCCTGCTAGCTAAGTCAGACAAAAAAGTTAAAAGAAAAACACAAACAAACACCAACAAACCACAAACAAAAACAAAAAAAGAGGGGAGCAGGAGGGAAACTTTGAAGATTATCAGAAAATTAATTGTTCGTGTCACATGGAACACCTCTCTTGAAGAGAAATAATGTGATTTACTGAGTTAATTCATGACAGTTTTGGAATTCATCCTTCTAGAAAAGAAGCACGCACTTCTCACAATACATCAGCTGCCTCACCAGGCTTCTCGAATCTTACAACTCTATTTTTGGCTTACAGCTGCATAAAATTCATTCTGTCATGGGATTAAGGAGTCTGTTCTCATGTGTCATTGTGGAAGGCTTTGTACATCCATAGAATAGCAATGGGACTTTCCTTATAGTCCCCCTGCTGATAGCAGCATAATTCCTGACTACTGTTCTTGTCAGTAATCTCAGTGGAAAAACTGAAGTTGAAGTGAATGGTGTTGGTTTAAGGCTATATTTAGCAAACAGCTGAGGCATTACAAGGTGCCTTTAGGTGCCTTCCCACTGTAGTAGCAGCTTCCTAGAGAAAGCTTCCTAAAGGTGTGAAAAGGATCCTAGTCCCATACATGGGAGGAAGTATGAAAAACACATCTAAGTTAGAAGCCTAATCAAACCAGGGCAAAACACCGCACAGTTGGGATCTCTGAAATTATGCTGGTTTTGACCTGTCCAGAATAGCTTTTAACCTAGAGTTGCTCTCTTGAGAGATCGAAGACCTATTCAATTCCTTTGGGAAAAATAGTATCTGAAGTCAGAAATTTCAGATTCAGTGAGAATGCTGTAAACCTTTAGGTATTATCTGAGAGGTGGAAAGAACTTCATCTGTCCACAGAGACAAGGATGGTTTGGCTTCTCAAACACAGGCTTTGAGAAGAGCTGCGCCGGTGAGAAAGAACACTGAGTAGTTTACAGATACTAAACTGGCCTAATTTGAGCAAGGTACTGTGCTGCCCTGCAGGACTAAAGCAGAACTTTAGTAATCTAAGCTGTTCCAGAGGCAAAAAGCAACAATTATTTTTTTTTGATAGGTACTCAGTGCAGAGCTGGAAGTAGGTAAGTGCTTAAGATCTATTGTGGATCAAGCCCACATCTTTAACTGTGCTGTCCCAAATAATTTCTTCCCTTTTTCAATATAGCCTTGAAGATCCACTGTGATGGACTGAAGCAATGTTGGGTTTGTTATTTTATTACTGTAATTGGAAATGCAACGTAAGGGGCTTTTTCTTACCAACTTAGAATTAAAATTATTTTATGTTAGAAAATCATAACCACTGCATTTTTATTGGAGTTTATCCAAAGATTAAAGGCAACAAAGAGAAGGAGAAAAAATGAAGAGGGAGAGAAGGAGGGACATTAAGGCAAAAATTACTTACCAGAGACTGACATTCCCTTTTTATCTGTAATTTGAGTCACAATATATACCATACTATAGGCAGAGAGAAACATAAAATGGAAGGTACACATGATGCTGCGTATGGTCAGTCATCTAGACTCCACCATATCCAGGGAAGGGAAGCAGAGAAAGTTAAAGTCAAATAGGAGTTTGTTTTGAGTCCCTTTCTCTTTTCTTGATGGTGAGCATCCTGGCACAAGTGAGGATAGTCTTCCTCCTTGAACTGACAACACTAGCATGGCAGGATCCAGGACAACAATGCATCCATTCTAAGACAGATGTTAACAGATCTGTTAGCTGGCCAGAAGTCTGAAGCACATAAGGAATCATAGGAAGGAAAAAGTCATAGCCTTTTTCCTTAGCCCATAGGTGAAGATTGAAGATGTCCAAGTTCAGAGTTTGAATTAAATTTATTTTTTGTCTTTGCCTTTTTTCCTTTGTTGTCTCTCATTCTGAAACAAATATTTCTTTCCCACTGGAAGATGTATGTAACACAGGACAGCAGGCAGGAATTTTAGTGTCTAAAGTTTTGTTCCTGCATCTCCTACTAACTCAGGAAACAACCTTGAACTAGGGTTTTAAATATGGAGAGGAAGGGGTGCAGCATTATCCATAAGGTGGAGAAAATTCTATTTTGGTTATATTCCTCAGTTATTTTGTAAACTTTAACTGAAAAGTGTCATTGGCATGCTAGTGGTTTTTTTAATGAGAAAAACTGGAACAAGCAGATCTCTTTCACTTTTTACTTTTTAAGTTGGGCATGAATTTACCTTTAAAATCTTATGCATCCTAGTAAGTGAAATAAAAAAGCGCTCCAAAGTTTAGCATGGTGAGCGAGAATTGCTTGCACTACAATATTTTTAATGGCACTTGGCTTCAGTGGGCCAAGCCGAGAAAATGTACTCTTTTTTGAAAAAACTGGAAAAAGGAGTAGGCCAGAACATGCTGACTCAATAGAAAGGGATTTTTATGGGGTAAGTGGACTGAAGAAAGGCAGTGGAAAAGTCAGAGGTGAAAAGGCTGTCATTGATAAGGAGGTTTAAATCTCACAGCTTTGCCAAATCCTGGAATGCAATAATTTTGCCAGCCTTTCTGTAGAAAGTTTAACAAAAATCCCTAAATTCTGGGACCACTTTTAGTATGATTATTGCCCTTTTATTCTCAAAGCTAGGAAGTAGAACAGTGAAAAATAAATTCTCCACTCCCAATTCTGATGTATGGGGTAACATTGCTTCTAATGAGATAGGAAGTTATTGATAATTTATGTCTTTAATGGGTGAAAATGTGTTAAAAAATAAAGTTTAACTGTGTTCACATGTGCAAGAAGAAATGAGAAAAGTTTTTAAAGTATTTATATAAATGTTCTGCTGTCAAGATTTTTTTAAATGGTCTGCACTCTTACATTTACTCACTTAAATACCTGCCAAAGGCATAAGGCATCTTCTCACAGTTACAGAATTATGCTACTTCTAGGCAGACTCTATGAGATACTAACTGCACAAGACCTGCTTCTGCAATAGAGTTCCAAAGCATATTGATTTGTCCAGTTATTTTTAAAAGGTATATTATCTTTATAATCTATGTAGCTGCTTTTGAAATCAAAACTTACTTAATAGTTATGGCTCTGCAAATACCTGAGGATATTTATCCACTTTCCCATTTCGTTCTGAAATTCAAATCCTTATCTGTGGCACAGTGTTTTTATAAATGTTTGCCTTCATTAGTAAATTGTAGCAATGGCAATAAAGGTGAACTGCCCATCTTGAGGTAGAAGTATTGTGTGTGTGCTTTTCTCTTCCACAGCTGTTGAAAAAGAAAGGAACATCCTCATTTCTTCAGAGACTGGAACGAGGGGGCCCAACCACTGTGGCAATACAACTCAGGGTCAGTGAACATCTTATGAACAGAAATATGCAAAAAAATCCCCAGATATTTTAAAGGCAGGATTACCCTCTGCAGATTGCAATGGAAGAAAGAAAAATCTTATGTTTGAGAAAGCTACTTGCATGACCCAGTCAGCCCTTTTGAGAAAATCATGTTAAAAATTTAGGAAGAGCATAATGTGTTGAACAACTGTCTTTGCTGCACAGGAATGATGGATAATTGTTTGTTTGTTTGTTTGTTTTTTCCCCAGAAATCCCTTGCAGATATTATCGGGAAGCTGCAGAATTGCACACCACATTCTGTTCATTGTATAAAGCCTAATAACTCCAAGTTGCCAGATACTTTTGATAATTTTTATGTGTCTGCTCAACTGCAGTATATTGGTGTCCTAGACATGGTCAAAATTATACGACATGGGTATCCAGTACGGCTCTCTTTCACAGACTTCTTGTCAAGGTAGATTCTTTCAAGATTCATAAAACCTTTTTTCTTACCTGCATTACAAAGCCTTCTGTCATGTTCTGGTAGTACTTGCAATGTTGTTTTGCTTATGTGTCTCTCAGATTTTTTTCCGAGAAAATCGTGTCTGCCTGCAAGGGTACGTGTAGGCCTGTTATTTTTTAATTGAAGGAATCATGAACTTTAGAAATGTGTTTATAAAGTTACAAAATTTATTTTGATATGTAGCAATATATTTATAAAGATCATCAGCAACATTTATTAAGTTTTGAAAGTATGACATCATAAAAGTGCTCTTCTTTTTTACAATTTATGCTGTTTGTGTAACTTGCAAAATATAAAATACTGCGTATTTTCTGCAGGCTTATTGAGGTGAAGATACAAATAATGGGAAATTTGAAAAAGCTTTCATGTTCTGAAATTGTATGGGCAATCTTTATATAGCCGTTTCTGTATAACTGAACTGGATCTTCAGGATCCACTGAGCTATTACATGAGCACAGTGCCACAGTCTTTCCTACTGTTAGATCCTTACAGTGATTTCTGGCAGATATTTACTTCCTTGCCACCCAGCCTTTTTCACTGCAATGCCCAGATACAGGCTGGGAATTACCACAGGTCTAGGATCAATCCTGGTGGGCAATAGGGAGGTTGCTACTCTGTTTTGGAGGGTAAAGGAAATTAACCATGCATACAAAGGTAATTTTCAGTGCCAGAAAATGGCACTCTCAACAGTATAGTCACAAGTCTTACATATTTTCTTAATTTTGAGAAGTTTTGTTAAAATACAATTTCAGTCTGTTTCATCCACACCTTCAAGTACCTTCCAAAGACGAATTTTTACATGAAAGTCTGGAGGACATATGGTGTCTCATAATAAATTTTTTTTTCAGTAACAAGAGTAAAACAAGAAAAGCAAAAAAACCCTCAACATAATGATGCCAGCAACATTTATGCTATTATTATAAAATATTCTAGTTTTGTTACTATCCATCTTTATGCCTTTTCCTCCACAATAAATTTTCTTTACAGGTTCCTTGTGTCTGAGCCCCTGCCATTTTTACATATTTGCACCAGGTCATAATAATTTTATCGTTACCCATAAAATGAATTAAACAGTTGTGAGGCTAGCATGGTGTCACCAAAAATGAAGTTAATTTTATAATATCCCCTGTGAATATATGTTGAACCTATTCAGAAGTTAGCAATTATCATTCTGTGTACAGTCTGTCAATACTACTGAATTTTTAGATTTGTATACAGATAGAAACATGGAACTCGGCCCAGCAGTATTGAAAAAGACCATCAGCATTGTGAGGCCTTTTATAGTGCCATCCCTGCCACACAGGCCAAAGCTTATCTTCCTTTGTACAGGAGGACGTGTGAATTTTTCACTTTACTCACTATAACAAGTTAAACTTCATATTCACAGTCAGTGTATTTGGATAATTATTTACTAGTTTAACAGTGTGGCTATTTTTCTTTTACTGGCTGAAAGTATGAAATTTTTAAGCAGAAAAGATATTATTAGATTGTATTTCACAAGTACTGTCAGTTCTTAATGCTGTATGTTTTTTTTCAGCCAATAGACTACAGGTACAAAAGAAATAGGAAATTCAGAGATTATGAGTTACATTTTTAAAAAGTTTCCTAAAAACTCTCACTTGTACTACATCTCTATATTGCCTTGGTAACTGGACAGGATATTTTTGGAAACCAGATAATTAGTTTTGGTGATTTTTTTGTTAACTGGATTAGTTTTGTTGGCTGTTCAGGCAAACTCCAGTCTTGTCTTACTATTGATTGATTGGAATGAGAAATGATTTTGTCATATTTCCAAATAGGCTTACAGACCTGAAGCTGATAGTTTTTCACCTTTCAAATTTCTATTTCCTTTGCTGTCGAACTGATATTTCTAGAATTCTAAAGAGAATTTGTGTCCCTGATCTCAACCTGAATTCCCAAAAGACAGGGAATTACTGTCATCCCTGACCTTTCCTGCATTTTTGTGCATTGACTTTTTGGTTCTTCCTTATCATATAGGCAATATGGTAAAATTAAAAATAGTAATTAATTTAAAAATTAATACACTTTTTTTCCTGGCTAATAAGAAGACAGAATGTTTGAATTAGGGGATTTTGTGGTGAAGGAATGGAATATTTGAAATATTCTATCAGCAATCAGTGCATTCTTAATTGGATGAATTTGAATACATTTCTATTGACATCTAATTAGGAATTAATATGACTTGTCTTTAACATTTTTATGAGTTGCATTTGAGCTCCTACAGTGGCTAAAGACAGAGTGGCTAAGAAAAGGTCATATTTTGCAAGAGCATATCTTCCTGGGCTACAAAGCTTAATCATTATTTCTATTGCTATCCTTTTGGATTTACTGGGTCTGCTTCTGTCTTATCAAAGTAAAAGTTGACAGCTGCGAGAGGAACCCCTCAATCATGAAAGTCTGTTGATCAGAAGAGAAATCTTGTGGAAATTCTCATTATAAAATGGAAGCCGTGACACTTATTTTCAATGAATATATTATAAAAATGAGAATTCATAAGGTCAGGTGCTATTAAACCCAGTAAAAACAGGATCATTAAGAAATCATATACATGATTTCAATGGATTTGCCAACTCCAGATGCAGAGTTTCTGCTGAATTTATCTGCAGTGGTGGCTCAAATTCTAGAGCTCTGTGAGCAGAGAGACAGGGATTGGTTTTTATCTTATCTTAAATATAAAAAACTTCGAGTAACACACATTTTACACTCCTGGGAATGCTTACCCATATATTTTGCTTAATACCTTCAGAATTGTTCTCAGCAGACTGTATTTTTAAATTCTAGCTTTGCTCTTTAAGTCAAGGCAGTAGCACAAACAATTCTTTAAGGAGCTTAAAGTTTCCAATTTGCAGCCCAAATTGTACACATAGGTATCCTCAAATATCATTTTTCCTGGAAGAAAGAAAACAGTAAAATAGCCAGGGAATTAGGACCTGTCTGCAGATGGTTGTTTCTTTGTTTCTTTCCAGTATTTAGTGTTTTGATATCTTATTTAAAATTATATGTAACTTAAAATAATTCCATACAAGATATACAAAAAGCACATTAGTGTAAACAATAATCTATTATAGTTTTGGTAGTCATTGCCATGGAAAAAGAAAAGTATCAAGTGTCTGCTCTGTTTCCAGTGCAGAACAGTAGGGCTCAGAAACTCTCTGGGGCACAAACAGAGTCTCATTATACAAGCATAATATCTAGAATCTAATCTCTTTGCATCAATTAATAAAATGGATCCTGGCTGCCTTGTGTGTCATTCACCTCACGTGGTGCTCAAGGAAGACATATAAAAGCCATTTGGAATATAAATCTTTAAAAGTAATTATAGTGATCAAAGACCCATGAGGTGAGCTCAGCAAAATACAAGACTACAGCTGTTCAGGCATGTTCAGGTAAAAATGAGGTAGTAAGATGCTCCGTTTCACTCCCTATGAAAAATTTTACTTTGGTACCATCCTCCTCTACAAACACTGCATGTCCTCTAAATTGAACTAGAAATTAAAATTAATTTTTCCTCTGTCCTTCTTCTTTAATGTTGTTCACCAAGTTGCTGAACTATACCCAGTTCCTTTCTCTGTCTGTATTTCAGTTTCCTTCCCTAAGGAAAAATTCATACACTACTAACTTAGAAACTGAGATTCACATGTCCCTTGTTTATTGTGACTGGGGCACTGCCTAGCAATGGGACTGCCAGGTCCAACTGCACAGGTCCTTAAATGAAGCATCTGTGTTAGCCTTCCCTGCCAGTTTATAGGAAACACTCAGAGCTATTGAATCTCAGGATAACCTCTATGGGTTATTGGAAATGATAAGCAAACTAAGCCTTTCACTTAGCAGATGAGAATGGCAGGATTTCTTCGGCAAAAATCACGTTGTTCAGAAAGCCCAAATTCTAGTGTGCTGTTCTGTGCATTTATTTCTGCACTTTTTGAGTGTTTCTTGGTATTTCATTCCTGTCTCTCAGGTTTCTAGACAGTCTTTCCTGGATTTAATTCTGCCATCTCACCCTTGTGTTTTCCATCATGGAGGTCCCATCCTGTCTTCTTTCAGGAAGAGCAGAGAAAATTTCATTGTGTGAAGGAGAACATGAAGGCTGTATGCAGAGATATTTCTTAAAGTATTGTTGCAAGAAGAGATAAGTCACTAGAATGTTATGATTTACTATTTCTAATAATCTTTTAAAATTGCCTAAATTGCACCAATCTAATCTTTACTTTTACCTAGGCTTATGCAGTCATGAAGCTTAGATTCTAAGTAGTTATTTATCCTGTTCAGACAATGTCAGATGCTGGCTTGGAGGTACACCTTTGTACCTTTTTTTTCTTCTCCTCCTCCTCCTGGTCCTCTTTCCCTTCTTCTCTGCCTCATCTTCCTCCTCTTCTTTCCCTTCTTCCCTATATTCCCCTCTTTTTCTCCTTCTTCTCCCTCCTTTAATAATTTAACCTTACTCTCATAAATGAATAAGGTAAAAGTATCTAAATTACCACATGTAAGCTTTATTTTAAAAAAGGAAATAAAGAGTTAACATTCTGATGATTTTTGTTTTAAAGGAACTTCAAAAGATGGCAAAATATCCATTTTAATAGGAAATATTAGGAAGGAAGAATATAGAACACAATGAGAATGGATTCTTATGATAATCATAGCAGTGAGGGTGAAACAAGTATGTTCAAAGACTCTTCTAATTACAGGTTTTCCTCTGATTTTAGTATGAAGTTCTTAATTTATTGTTTGAGCTACACTGAACTGCAAATCCTGAAGTCTGTACTTCTAGTCAGGGAAGCTTTCATTGATACTGAAATGCTCTAATAATGGTCTTTACATCAAAACTTTAGTGCTTCAGAACACTAAATTTTTACTAACTCTTTCAAAACAATTGACTTTGCTTAGAGATCATTCTGAAGAGATATCTTTTTTTCTCAGGAAAGATTATGCTAATGCTGATATCATTGCTTTGTCAAGTAATGTCTATCCTTTTCCTATAAAGACATTTTTAATACCTCTTGTAATACTTTCATCGAATTCATGCTATTACATGTGTTATGTTTGTAAATCAGGTGTGACTTATTATTGTATATCTGAACTCCCTTTGTCCAGAAGCATTTTGGTGTTTAATTACATTTCTCTTTCTTTCCCCTTTCCTTTTTTTTCCTCTTGAAAGCAGGGAAATTATAATAACTTATAATGCATGATTTTTTAATTTAAAAAGTCAACAGATCATTTCAGAGCCTCATGAGCAAGTTGGGGCATTAGTGAGAATGATGTACAGAGCAGATTGTTAAGTGATGGGTCATCATCACACTGGCCCTTTCAGCTTTATTGTCTGCTATGCAGTATCGGTAACCTCATAGAGCACTGCATTGATACGTGCCGTGGTACCTTAAATCTTTACAAGGAGAGCAAGAAATAATCTGATTGGTGCTACAAAAGCAGTATTTCATTGAAATAGACATAATGATATCAATTTATAGCAAATGGAAGTCTGATCATCCAGTAGTTTGTTGCTTCAGACCTAAAACTGGAAGTGATATTTCTGATTGAGGGTGATCATTTTTGTTTGTCTTTCTTTCAGAATGAAAGAAAAGGTGAGTAAATAAAGTATTTTAAAATAATCAGTTTTGAGGGCACTTTAAGCACTAATTCATAGACATGGTAATGACTAACTTCCTGTGAGTAATGAAGGTCATCCTTGAAGTTTAAAACTGTGATTTTTAAAATGGCTATGTCCTTGGCAATTTTGGTAATTGCTATAGAATCATGGAATGGGTTGGATTGGAAGGGACCTTAAAGATCATGTTGTTCCGAGCCACATGCCATGGGCACCCTCCACTGGACCAGGTTGCTCAGAGCGACATCCAACGTGGCCTTGGACACTTCCAGGGATAAGGTGTCTACAACATCTCTGGACAACCTGTTCCAGGGCCTTTCCAACCTCACAGCAAAGAATTTCATCCTAATATCTAATTTAAACCTGCCTTCTTTCAGTTTAAAGCCATTCTCCCTTGTGCTATCATTACCTGCCCTTGTAAAAAGTCCCTCTCCAGCTTTCCTGTAGGCTACCTTTAGGTACTGGGAGGCCACAGTAAGGTCGCTCCAGAGCCTTTTCCTCTCCAGCTCCCTCAGCCTGTTTTCATAGAATAAGTGTTCCAGTCCTCGGACTGTCTTCATTGCCCTCCTCAGGACTTGCTCTAACAGGTCAATGTCATCAATATCGTTCTTGTTCTGAGGATGGACCCCAGAGCTGGACACAGCAGTTGAGGTGGGGAATCACAAGGGCAGAGTAGAGGGGCATGATCACCCCCTTGACCTTCTGGTCACACTTTTTTTGATGCATCCCAGGATACCATTGGCTTTCTGGACTACAGATGCATATTGCCGGTTCATGTCCAGCCTCTCATCCACCAGCACCCCTAATAGAGCACTTGGATAAAGAAGTGTCATTGGTTAACCCCGGCTGGCAGCTCAACCCCACATGGCTACTAGCTCACTCCTTCCTCAGTGGGGTAGGGGAGAGAATTAGGAGAGAAGTTAGAAAACTCATAAGTTGAAATAAAGACAATTGAATAGAGAAAACTAGAAATGAAAAATTAATTCATTCTGCACTTCCCATTGGCAGACAGGTGTTCAGGTATCTCCAGGAAAGCTATTTCATCATGTGTACTGGTGACCTGGGGAGACAAACACCATCACTCTGAATGTCCCCTCTTCCTTTTTCTACCCCCAGCTTTTTTTTTTTCTTGTCCTTTTACCAACCTTTCTGATAGGGGAACCCAGTTTAAGATATTTTACAGCAGTCACAGAGTTACTCTAAATTACTAATCCCTCATGAAAGCTTACTGATAGGGTTGATTATACTGTAAGAGATGACCAGAACACAGAATGCTTTGACATCCTCCCTGACAAGCCTAGAATTGGAGTAAATCACCCTGGGGAATTGCTGAGATGTAACTAGGTATTTGGGAGTGTTTTAGAGGCCACAGACCATTTCCAATCTACTTGTACAATGTGTTAGCATAGTGAGAGTTACCAGGCTACTCATATTATGGAAAAACTAAATAGCTCTTTCCGCACAGTCTGACTGTATAAAGACTATTCTATTTTGCCCCCTTTGGAGTTCTTTCTTTCTATCCATTAGGTTTGTTTGCTCCATTTTCCCCATTAGGTCATTTTTGATATTTTAAAAACAAGAAATGCACAAGATATTTTCATATGCTTATGGTGACTTGCCTAATTAACCTGGCCTTAATTTACAGGGTATAAAGAAAAGTGATCACTTTTAGTGTCGGATTCAACTGACTTGTCTTAGGTTTTTGCATTTTTGCAGGTATTTCGCAGACTCAGTGTAGCTCCAGTCTATGGCAAGGGAAAGAGTTAATGCTTTGTATCAGGCTCTAAAAAGTCAGAGAACAGTATTTTGGAATCGAGACAGATGCAGTTTTTGAAGCTATACCATGGTATCATCAGTTCTCTAGCCCATAGAATTAGTATTGTAAATACACAATATCCGTCCTCATGTTACGTATTGCAGAGTTTGGACTGTGAGGATGGTAAAGTTGCTGTAGTTTCTGGGGCTTACTGACAGTGCACAAATGACTGACTATAAAAGAAAATAGTGTCTCTTTTCACTGGAGTTTTCAGTGGAAGGTCAGACATCTGACTTTATTTAGACGGCATCTAACTGTATTTTGAAGGCAAAAATAAATACCAGCATTGTTTGCTGGACATCTTCAGAATCTTATAATGCAACCCTCATTTGCTAAAGCAATTACAAATGTGTGTAATGTGTGTAAAGTATTGAAGTCAGTTGAATTATTCATGTCTGTCATACACTTAACAGTTCTACAAGATTGACAAGAAAAGGGGTCCCTTGAGCAGGAGGATGTAATTAGGTCATTAAATAGCCAGATACAGGGAAATAAAGATGATATGGTCAGTTAAGTCTGATGGTTTCTAACTTTCAAATGTTTGGTGTGCAATCTGAATAATCTTCCAGCATTATGTATATTACATTTAGTATAGAATGCATTAAGTTTAGTGAAGCTTCTTGCAGAGATTTTGTTGTTTTGTGCAATAGAGAATGTCCTGGCTTTTAGGCTGTTTCAATGAGAATCTCAAGGTATTGTTCTCTGTCCACTGTTAAGTGCATACAACTATATTAGTTTCCTTAGGCAATAGTAAATCTATTGGGTAGACACAAGGGTAATTCTAGCTGAACTGTTTCAGCAGTTCTTGTGGTTTTCTTTAAGATCTATGAAATTTTAAAATGTTTATTTCATTTCTAGATTTAAGTGCCACCCTTGGTACCTCTGGTTTCCACTAGCACTTGACATTTCTTATCCCTCAGATTTAACTAAATGCTTATTTGATCACTAAATAACCCTTATAATCCTTATAAAAATCAATATATGTTTTACATCTGTGAATTATAAAGCTTGTGCTATTTCTAAACATGGAGAGATGTTTTCACAAGGTACAAAAATACCTACCACAGCAGTGGATTTCATCTAAAAGCTTGGATTATAAAAATAGATAGAATTATATTTGTGTACAAATAAGCATAACGTTCTCGACCCATAACTCACAAGCTGACTGAGTTCCATGTGCCTATAACAAGCAGCTAATAACTTTATTTCAGAATCTTAAGATTCCAACAAAAATCATTAATGAGTACTTCATTATTTGCTGACATCACATAATGACAAACATAATGGACATAGATTTATGGGTGGTAGTAAGAAGTTCGGTTAAATGCCTGCCATAAAAATAAACCTGTTAAAATACTATCAACTACTATTTTCACTAAACCTTATACACTGAAATTCTTCTAAGGAAACTCTTGTTAGAATTACTGACCTCTTAAATTAATACAAACAGCATATATTTAAAACCAATATTTTAAAGAAGTAAGTAAGTAACACATTAGTTTATGCCCATGGCACTATGCAGGAACTTTGAATTATCAGATTAAGGTGCAAATTTTCACATAGATTTATTTTACTGTCTAATTTTAAAACTATTCCATGTTATTTATTGCTTAATTAAATATAACTGCATGCTTTCAGTGCTTAGAAAAATATAAGTTGCTCTTCAATGCTGCTTTTTTATGGTTATAGGACTTGTATAGGTCATAGGATTTGTATAGATTCAGTCCAGCTGCCTCACACTCAAAAACAACTGTGACCCTCCTGCTCTTTCTTCTTTCCGTGGCTCTGCAGCTGTTAAATTCTTTCCACTCAGCTCAGATATTCATGGCACCCTTTTACTCCTTATCCATATCTTGATACTCTTTACAACCATTTAATCTTCAGCAGAACCTGGAATGACACTTCCTAAAGCTAGATTTTGTAGTCAGGCTAGATAATAGTAGGTGGTGAATACTGGTGATATCTGAGAGCAAAAACAAAATACTATGCAAGTATGCCCGTAAAATCCTTTTATGTATCTTAATCACTGGAGCTTACTTTACTTTTTTGTTTAGAATATGGCATTAATTTAACATCATTTGTTTTAGCAGAATTACTCTAGCTGTACTCCGCTCTAATTGAGAGCAGAATCTGGTCCACTCTTGGCACAATATGCAAAGGGGACAACCTTAGCCTGTCTTGAAAAATGTTGCTTTTTGTTTTTCTAATCACGATACAATCCAGAGCCAGGAGAATCTCTGTTACCCAGAGTGATAGCACTCACAGGGTTCACAGGCACAAGGAAAGCTCCCACAGAAGAGAGCGGAAGTAGAGATGATCTCATAGAGAAGCTATTTTGCCATATGGTTTAAAAAGGTCCAAATATCTTTTCCCAAAATCCCAATAAACATTGTCTGAGGTACTAATGAGAATAATGGGAAGGGTTTTATGTGTTCCCATTCCTCTTTGGCTGACTACTGGTTGCATAGGAGAAAAAAACCCAAAAGGAATGAAGAAACAAAGCATTATCTAGGTAGAACAGCAAATCTAATCCTATTTCTCTTTAATATCACAATATCCATTTGACTCTGGTTTTTCTTTCTGCTTCTGCAATATGCATCTATCTCAGTATATTTCCCAAAGAGCTAGGCAGGGCTTTCTTGGCAAAGAGAGAGCCAGTGAATCAGCAGTCTCACCAGAACAAGTGGGAATGTTGTACAGGCCCACTTCAGTGTTTCAATTGAAGGACTTTGGATTTTGATGCCCTGGTATCACATGGTTGTGTCTGTAGAGAAAGAAACGGAGCTTCACTGGACACCAGTCCTACAACAGATCTGTGTTAAACAGAATCAAATTAGCAGGTTAACAAAGAAATTTAAATTTAATCTATAGTCCATATATTCTGTGTACAGTGAAGCATTTTATGGCCCCGTGTGCATGTTGGTGGAGTGCCCAAGCATGAAGTAGTTAAAAGACCTACCTATCAGGAGCTAAATGTAAACATTTGCCAAGGTAAAGCCAGATGTAGATGTTTGTAGATATAATAGAGCTGTTTGTTTGCTCAATGCTAGTGTATTTCTGAGATAATGTGTGATTTTTGCCAATTTTTAAAGTAAATATGTTTTATATTGCTTTATCAAGATGGAATGGGAATGTCATCTTTAAGTAAGATGGTGCAAAAAGTATGGTAATGCAAATCTTTAGCAGATTTTGTGAATTCGTATTTTTTATTTGCACAATTGAATCCAGTAATCCCAAGAGCTGAACTGTAATTTATATTCTGCTCAATGTTCTGCTGCCACATTGTCTGAGATGAGGAAGCCGCTGCTTAATTACAGGAAGTATATGAATAAATATTCCAGGATTAAGACACACATATCTTCATTACTTCTCTTCAGAAACTGAAATTCAGATGTCTAGAAAAGATTAAGGGTCACAAAGCCTAATGCAAAAAAACCCATAAAACTCAGGAAAAAATAATTATTCCAATTCATTTCTTTATCATCTGTAATAAGGTAGTATCTTTATCTGAGAAATTTGTCTTAATTTTTATTCAGTCTAAATTAAAACATCCCAAATGAACACTTCTGCAAAGGTATTTTGTCATAGTCATGACCCTTTCTCAAAAATCTGTACTGAGTTCTACATTGGCCCAGTGGCTGACTCACATTTGAGTCACTGTAAAATTTTGTCCTAAAGATTTTCTGATTTTTTTTCCAGTTTTATTTCTTCATCCTTAATTTTGCTCTTTTATCTCAGTTACAAGCCATTTGTTGTCATTCTAAGTATATTTTCCTTTTTCCACAGATGTAGAGAACATGTTATGTATTTCTGTATGCCCCCTTCGATAGGAAGTGAATTTTTAATTTTTGAAGTAAAAAATCAGTATATTTTACAAAAAAAAAAAAATCCAGTAGCATATATAAAAACATGGTAAAACTACAGTAACTGGTTCAGTTTGCTGTAAGATCGCTTTTAACATTATTACTTTTCAAACGTCTTCCTGGCAGGAAATGTTTGTATGCCAGATTAACCCAGAGAGAATAAAACTGCTTGTAGTCTTTCCAAAATTGCTGTAGTTTTATTTTCTCCCTTAATTCTTTGGTCTGCAGATCTAACCATTTAAGACTATGTTGCTTGATATCAATTAAGATATTAAAGAAAACCCAATACTTTTATGGTAGGCAGGTACTTTGAAGTTTTGGTTCATTACCATATATACTTATTGTTTCAGGTACATTGCACTTCATGCTCTCCTTTACAACAATCTAAATTATTTCTGTAAGTCTGTATGAAGCAGCCTTGGTGCAAAATTTTTAATGAAAGGGTGAACTTTATAGTCTTCTTATACTCTATTTTTGTATTCCTATGAAAGAAGCCCCAAATGCAGTCTGTCTGCTGTAATCTGTTATTTCTAAAAGTATCTTTTTCTTCTCCACATCTGAAGTTTTTGTCTCTCAAAAATTTTGAATACCTGCTTTGGTTGTTAATATTTATGCTCTGTAATGAGATATTTATGTCATATATATTGTACAGAGATGGACAGAATCACTTTTCTTTTCTTGGAAACAATAATAATCTATTTTCCCTTTTCTAATTATCTGGAATTTCCCATGTTACTCATATTTCAAAAAATAATCAGGTTATTCATTCAAGAAAAAAAATAATAGAGGGAAGTGGAATGAATGAATATGTATCCTTTATATAAAGGTAACATCAATAAAAATTCCATCCTATTCTTTGCTCCTGACTGCTTTTATAAGTTTTCTACTGAAAATTTTTCAGGCATACATTTTTTTTAACTTAAAAAAATTAGATATCCCTTTTCAGTAGATAGGCACTCTAGATGTTTCAATTCTCACTTGATAGACTTTCCAAATACAAACCTTATCTAACCCACTCTTCCCATCCTCGCCAAATCCAAACAAACAAATCTAAAATTCCTGAGTTATAAGCACACAGTGACAAGTTTGGCAAACAAAGTCAGTTTCTTTCACATACTTCACAGATATCAACAATTACTGATTGTCGAAGAAAGAGAAAGAGAAGTATAGAAAGAGGGAAAAATAGAATTTGCCAAGACAGCACAACCTGAATCATTATGATGGTAATGTTTACCCTTCGTCCATCGGAAATATTGGACACAATTTAATTTTCATTGCTACCTTTTATTCACTACCTTTTGAATAGATCTTACTAAATCATACCAGTTTACCTTGGCAAACAGAGTACATTGTAGTAAGCAAAAGAAAGGGAAAATGAAACCACAACATAATTAATTACACTGACAGGAGTGCCACTCATTTTTCCTTTCATAAGTTTTGTTTGGATAGTTAAAACTTCATAATTTAGCACTCTTTTAAAGCAGTTACCTGCCAGCCATATGTAATTTTTATTTTTTAAGCAACAAGAAAGAAGGAGTTCCCTTCAGGAAAGATTTGACTTGTGGTGTTAGAAATTATCCTCTTACTGAAGACATTGGATTGCCATCAGTAGCTACCTCTAACTTTATTATTTTTTATATTTCTTTCTTAGTTAAGCAAGGGAGAGAGCTGAGAAAAAGAACAGCAAAACCAACCAACCAACCAAAGTAGTTCTGTGGCTTCAGTTCAAAGACATCTTTTATTAAGCTATTGATTTGGAGCTGCTTGTTTTTGTGCCCTTTGTACTTGCTGCGTTTTTTCCTTTAGTGTCTTCTATCACATTGTGCTACTGAAATTGAGTGAGTTGTGTTTATTCCAGTGCTTAAAGATTTGCTGTGCATACAGAACTGGGAGTACAGCCCTGCAGCCTATTTGTGCACACTCCGTGTAAATCAAATAGCGTGCTGAGCCTTCCAATATTGCTGTGGGTTACTGTGCCATAACCTGAACTGCAGAATATTCTGTCTTGGGGAAGAACAGCCTGCTGGATCTTGTCAGCTGTGCACTTAGGGAAGTGAGAGGGAAAATGATTAGATAACATCCTTATCTGTGAAGACCCAAGAGAACTGAGTTTTCCATATTCACAAGGTGTTGGCAGCAGTATCAACTCCAAACAAACAAAAAATTTCCCTGATAGAGCGCATCATTCAGAAGCAAAGAAAGAGAGGTCAGAGTACATTTCTGCAACACCAGAGAATCCTGGCCAGTCTGTACATGCTCACAGTGTGAGCCTGTCTATCCAGAATGTCTTTCTTCTGTTTATGCCTGAGAAAATGACAAGTTAGGACAAGGAGGGTGCTTAGGAAAAAAGCTGGGGAGAAGGGAGCTTCTCTCACTCTGATGTCATGTGGATGGGTGTTGGGGAGACTCCCCCTCACCCTGATAGTAGTGTTCACTGTCTCAACTTGTAACTAGAAGAGGTTCTGCATTTACTTCCTAATCAACACTACATTAGTCTTGACATGGCAGTGGAGTGATGTTGACTCAAATTAATGCTTTAGATCTCCCTGTTTCGTATTTTATTTTGGATTCCTTAGTGAATGAGTTGCTCTGGCTTGCCATGAAATAATGGGGTTTTTTTAGCTTCCTGGCTATGAAGGAGATTCACTTTGTCTAATATTAGATGTCTAGGCTGGAGATAAGAGCATCTTTATAGTCAGTGGAAAGACATAATGGTCTTACAGTGCACAGTTCATCTGACCTATTGTAAAAATCAGTATTACAGTATGGAATATGACACCAGAATACTCTATTCTACTGAATCCTAAAGTCTAGACAAGTAACTTATCAATCCAAATTTAGCTGAAATGTATTTCACAGGATTAAAGACCCTTTTTTGGCAAGGTAGCACCAAGGATGCCTCAGGATCCTCTCTAAAGCTTTACAAATACACTCTGCATTATCTACTGGGGGCAAAATGTTTGACATGTCAGGAAGAAGCCTGTTATTTAATTGTGTTTGTTCATTCACTTCAGAGTGAACTAAGGCTGGAGTGGTAGGGGAGGTTTCTCTGTAAGGCAGTTTCAAAGACTCTCCAGATTGCATTTCCCCAGAAGCAAGCCCCATTGTTGCAAGTAATTCAAGTTTGTTTATACAAGCCAGCACTGTAATTTCAGTATTCTTATTACTAATTTCTATGCTAAATTCTGAAAAATAATAAGTTCTTTCACTATTCCTAAGAATAATCAAATTTATGAGGATGTTAAATTATTGCATCTACATGGAAACACAAGGTGAATCCACAGTAAAAAGTATCTGATACCCAAAAGATAGGTCATTTTTCATTTTGATAATAATGTCACACTTACAAGTTTTTATTTCTTTCTTTATATCTTAGTTCATTGTCAATTTATAGAAAAACATTTTTGTATTTTCACTCATTTAAAACCAAGTCCAGAAGAAAACATATAAGCTTCTGCTTAGACCAAGCACTTTTGTCCAGGACAAATTTGGGCTGCCACCAACAGTTGTAGTCTGCTTATTCCCATTCATTCAGGAACTTCCATTAATTCCCTGGCATTGACACTGGTATTTGCACAACTGGACTGAGAGTCAAATCAGGGAGACACTGTGACTGAAAAATAGCTGCAAACTTTGTGTTGTTCTTATCCTTATACAAGATAAAAGTGGTTGATAGCAGATGGTAACACAAGACCTAACAGTTCTTTTTAATTCTGGATACTCACCTGGTAGATTTGAACCAGAGTGACAGGAGAAGTAAAGAAGTTCTCTTAGACCTTCTGTTGGTTACTCTGCAGGATGAGTAGCTCAGTCAGACAAGGAGGCATAAAGGTGAGCTTCCTCTCGGTCACCCAGAATGAAAGCATCCAGCCTGGACTTCTCTGAGTCCATCTGTGGCCAGTGGAGAAAGGCACCTCCAGAGGGCAATATCTTCTCATTTTATCGAAAACACCTAGAATGCATAGAACAAGTCATGCTGGGGAAATACCTGTCTTCACAGACTGTTTTGAGAACAAGGTGACTAACAGGCTAGGAGCATAGCTTTTCAGTGTCTACCATAGTGAAAAGTAGATCATCTTCCAAATGCCCTGCTATGTTCAAAGAAGAAGTTTATGGCAGAGTTAAATTTCCATAGTTAGCTCTTTCTCCAACCATTAGCCCATCTTCTTTTTCTAAGATAGAGCTTGCTTTAATAGATAGAAGGGGATCATGAACTCTGATTAAGCTACCAGGATAATGTGGAATTTCAGAGACTTTAAAAGCTGGAGGAAAACAGTTCATTTTTGTCTGGCCTCCTGTATAATACAGATTGTAAAGAATGTTTGTCTATCATTGAATCCTATCATTTGCATGTCTTTAAAGAAAACTTGAGCCAAACTTAGAATTTCAACCTTTTAAATTTTAATTTGCCTCTGTTTCAGGAATGCAATATGTTTCTTTGGGTTTCTGCTGTCAGGGAGTTTCAGGTTGACCACTTTTGTAGTTGCTTCTTCATGCATTTTGAGTCAATGCTTAATCGTCTTTGTTTCAGTCAGCAGCTGCTAAAATTTCCAGCAGTTGTCTCTCTAACACTTCTGATTCCCCATGATTTCTAAGAAAACTCTGTTGATATAAGTATGGAAACAAGGTGACCCTGACCTTAACAGAATTCTGTAAAACAAATGTCATTGTGACCATACAGCTAGTGGAATATTGGGAAAGTGCTATCCCCAGTTTTCTAATCCTAATCTAGACTGTGAGACTAAATTAAAAGATCTGTGGTGAAGTTCTGGACCCTTCTTACCAGCATTCCTCAAAACAATTCCTGGACAGAATTTGGGAACTAGGACAGGCTAGTGACCAGTTAAAGAAGGCAGCTTAGATGTGGCTACACTCTGTTGGAAGGTTACAGAGTTTAATAAAGCATAGCAGATTACATATTAATAAATGTATCAATAAATCAACAGGCTAGGGTTTTGCCAGGTGGTTTCTATGCCAGAGAAACAGACCCTCTCACTTTTCATTTACTAGTATACACTTAGCCATGGAGTCCTCAGCAGGACTGCTACCAGACAAGATAATATTTGCAGAATGCAGGGGCTGAGATACCCAAGGGTCTGTGCAGCTACACAAAACTAGAAGTCTGGGTGAAATTTGGTCCTAGAGCAGTTTACCTGCAGATGTTGCTCCAGAGTTGCCACAGCTTCTGAGACAATTGAGGTCCATGGAGTCATTCCAGCACTGCAGTTTTGCCTACCATAGTATGTTCAAGGGGTCCTAGGACAGCACACTTTTGGGTTGCAGCAGAGATACAGGTGAATTCAGCTGTTAAATAAAATAAATTTTAAAAAGACAGAAATTGTAATTAGCATACAAACATCAAAACCTATCAATTTCATTGGGAGTTTAATCAAAAGTGACATGTTTGCAAAGCATATCCTTTCTAAAGCCTGGTTTTTTGTAGTGAAAAACCATTCTGACTCATTACATGCAGTCAGATCTAGACAGAAGAATAACTTCAAGAAGTATAGTAATAATATGTAGCATTAAGATGTATAAAAGTCAACCATTTCTTTAGTAATAAGTTAAAGTGAATGTAATAAGTCCACAGTAAAAATTTGAATTTTATACTTTATTGGACTTTGTATTACTTAAGTTTCCTTCCTTGATACTTTCATCTGGTACATCAAAGAGCCCTTTTATATCCAGCATTTTCTGTCTCAATGGTACTCAATGCTATAATCAAGTCTCCTCTTGAACTTCTTTTCAGTAGTGTAAACTGATCAAGTTCCTGGAAGTCTCTTTGCTACATGACTTTTTGTTCAAAATGAAAATTTTATTTCAGACTGATGAAAATAATTTTTGTCAATGTCACTTTCATATGAATTACTCCTTAGGACGCATAAGTTGTATGGCACATACTGGAAACATGTTTTCCTCCTTTCAATGACCCAATTCAGTCCCAATGATCTTGACTCAGAAGGCTTTTCATTCCTTCGGCATTGATTTTCAGTGAGGCATCCAAAGAACTGACAGGAAGCAAATTTGGGTTTAGGCATCAATTGTTATTAACCAAGGTCATGTCTAATAATATGCAAGACTTAGAGTGATTTGCCTTCTTGTTTGCTTGCTTCATCCTGATCAGAGTCCCAAGCTTCCAGTTCAGATATCAAAGATTTGAGAGTCGAAGGAAAACTGACAATTTCTACAAAGATGTCAACCAGGCCAACATGAGAGTAACTCCACTTCTGATTTTTCTAGGTATAAAGATTTGGCTGATACAGCAGCAGAAGAGAAGAAGAAGTTGTCTGCCAAGGAGAGATGTCGTCTTGTTCTTCAGCAGTGTAAATTACAAGGCTGGCAGGTTTGTGATCTACAAAGCAATTAAAATATCATTCTTTAAACAAGCTAGCTGAGTCATTTCCATTGGTGGCAAGCCACCAGATCCTTTGCAGCAGTGTATTCTTTTGACATTTAATATATGCTTGGGTATATTATCAAACCGATTTTCAGAATTTTATAAGTAGCTGTGATCATTGTGTCAAAAAAATCAGTGTATTTCTTTGGGAAGAAAAATATTTCAATTAAGCAAGCATACTATGTAAATTTGCATCCAGATTTTTAAAGGTATTTGGTATATACATTTTAGTGGTTGCACAGCTCCTGAATAGCCCTACATATATTATTTCTTAAAAGTCCTACACTAATTGCTCTACTGTCATAACAGGGCAGACTCAAAACAGATAATTAGGATTTCCCAGGTAGTCTGCATTTCTCGGTGCCTACATGCTGATCCACAGATACACCAAAGAACCTGAGGCTGCTGTACATCAAATACAGTTTACAAAAAAAACAGAAGTGCCAAACACTAAACAGGAAACGATCAACTCCCTATCCATTCTCTTTATCCTATTTATATCCTAGTTAATTCTCACCAGCATGAAGACTGCAAGGTGCAGATCTCCATTTGTCCAAAGTACTCAGTTATCTCCTTTGGGTAGCTTTGTAATTGAGTGGGACTGATTTCTTGAGTATGTGCATTTTTAAATGAAAAAATGTGTTTTCTTGAACAGTGTAGAAGCTATTGTATAGAAATGAAGCTTTCTGTAACATCACATCCATTCCTGCAGGTGGTGTGAGCTTAAGATTCAGGTCTTTTTCCAGCCTAACAGGACTGAAATCTATCACAAAAGAGAGCATCCAGACCAATTTCAGGGACAACTGTGAAGTTTAGGGATTGGCCAGTGATTTCTTTGGTTTAAAGGATGGGGTCTTCTAATTAATGTATAACCTCTAAGTAATAAGATGCCCAGAAAAAGTTTCTGCAACTGTTTATAAAGGACAAGGACTAAGCCAGGCTGTGTGCAATCAGTGTTTCTCAGTGGCCCAGGTTCCTTAGTAATAACAAGAACAAATCCCCCACTAGGTTGGGAGCACACACATGCATGATCACCTGCACTCAGACACATAAGAAAATTTCTGTTTCATCAAAATACTGTTTAAAGCCATCCTCTAGTCACCAAATGAAGTAGAGGGCACATATAGCCCCTCTCCCTCAATAGCAAAGACCAAAAGACTGAAAAATTTAACAATATTAAACTAGACTTACATTCCCTACCCAGGTTTCTTAAGTCTGCTCTGGTTCTGCATAATTACCACTAGGTTCCTTATTAACATCTAGAAACTGTACCTTCACTTACAAGTACCTGGAGATGAGAGTACCTCTCACATTTGGAACTTACGTGGGGATGCAAGTTTGACATGGGACAAAATCTGTGTAACAGTTATTGCATAGTGTGCTCCAGTCACAAAACACAGAGCAGGATGCCTATCAAGTTTATTTCCCCTGGGGCCAAGAACCATTGTTGCAGCACAAAAAAAAAGCAGTTGGTTAAAAAAAAGTTTGTCAAAAAGCAGTGAAAGCCTAGAGCTCAGGAATAGTGATTCTGTAGTGATTGGCATTTGAAAACAAGCCTGAAGGCTTGGAAGACAAAAATGTTAAAAGGAAATAGCAAAACAGAATCCTTCCATCATGCAGAGGACTGAAGGTTGTTATCTCAAATAGATTTTAGAAGTTCTGACTCCAGAATCTCATTAAGACCAGGAGAAGTCAGGTGTGCAAAATGGCAGCAGTGCATAATGCATTATATTTCAGACCAGAAAGGAACAAAACTCTTCAGAGACACTAAGTTAGTTAAATGGAATAGGAGAGTTTGGGGGTGAGATTTGTAGCATTGTCACTCAGTGACTAAGAAGCACATGGCAACAGACTACACTGAAAGGAACAAGGCTTGAAGAAATGAGTGACCAACTCTGTACACTTTTTTCAAGCCACAGAGAGCTATAAACAACAAATGGAAAGATGAAAAGCTAGAAAAAAATTGAAGAAGAAAATTCACTCTAAGTCACATTTCTTAAATGCTGAGTGAATACTAGCTTGGTACCAACATATTTTGAATAGGTGATACAAAACCACTTAGCCAGCTATCAGCCGTAGTGACTAATGTCCGTGTCACATAATCTCTCTCTCTCAATTATCTTTTTGATTCATTTGACTAATCATGAAAGTTGAACTTTAAATAACAATCTAAATGAAGAAGCTTACACAATCTGCTTTTGTCATGGGTACTCTCCTCTATGCTTTTACAGCAGAGGACTCTGAAAAAAAGAAGAAAACATTTAAAAAGGAGAAGAAGGGAGGTGGAAAAGAAAGGAAAAAAGGAATTAAGGAAGCAAGGATGATGTCAGTTAGCAAAGTCAGAAGAAAGGAGTCATCTGTAGTGCATCACCAAAAATCATCCAAGAAGCAGGGGGTTACACATATAACCAGTTTATTCAGCCACTGTTGCCAGCAGTAACTGCTTCAAATGAGTCACTGCTGGAACTGAAAATCTATTTGTTGCAGGAGTTCATGAATAAATAAAAAATTGTCTTCCCCAACACTGTTACATGCACTGCCCTGAAGAGCTGTTGCAAATTCAGGTAGATAAATGAACCAAAAAGGTAGCTAAAATAGACTCATCAAAGGTGATGATGTTTAGGAGAAAGCAATACAGATCTGAAATCAACCTCCTTCTTATATGTCATCATCAGAACATGAAGTTGCCAATAATATCCACAGCAGAGGGGGGAAAAGATCTGGACTTTTTCACTGAGTGAATCTGGATGATACTTTATTTAACTTCCTTCTGATAAAGTACCTCCCCATCCCATTTTGAGAAAGGTGATATTAACCTGGGAGAGGTTAACAAAAATGAGTAAAGAAAAGTGTATCTTTCTATTTATTTCCTGCTTGACTATTTATCTTTTCCGTCTCATATAATTTGTGTTTTGAGTGTTTTATTAACTAACAAAGCAACAAAGCCCAGACCCTACTCACAGAACATGTCCTTTCTTCTCATGTAAATACTGCAGTCTGTTTTCTAGTAGACAAAAATTGCAGATCCAATACCAGATTCCAACTTTGGTTTATTTTCTACTGTTTAGCAGAGCATAAGAGCAAACACAATTAGCTAGCCAATATCTTGTGCTTGATTCATCAGCTTATGTGATAGAAGCAAGTATTTATTATCATAGAATAATTAAGGTTGGGAAAGACCTCCAAGATCATTGAGTCCAACCTTTGACTGAACACCACCACATCAACTAAGCTACTAAGAACCATGTGGAGTTGTTTCTTGAACACTTCCAGGGATGGTGACTACACCATCTCCCTGGGCAGCCCGTTCCAATGCTTAAATCACCCTTACAGTGAAAAAATTCTTCATAATGTCCAGTCTGAACCTTCTCTGGCACAGCTTGAGGCCATTTCCTCTTGTCCTGTCACCAGTTGTCTAGGACAAGAGGCAGACCCTCACCTTGCTACAGCCTCCTTTCATTGCAGTTGTAGAGTGATAAGGTCACCTTGGTGTTGTCTGTAAACTTACTAGGGTGACTCAGTCCAAACCATTGATAAAGATATTAAACAGGACTGGTCCCTATACTGAGCCTTGGGGAGCCCCACTAGTGACCAGCTGCCAACTGGATGTGGAACCAGCAACATTCACCGCCACTCTCTGGACCCAGCCATCCAGCCAATTTTTAACCCAGCAGACTGTTCCTGTCTGAGCCATGGCTTCCAGCTTTTCCAGGAAAATGTTAGGGGAGGTAGTATTAAAGGCTTTACTGAAGTCCAGGTAGACAAACAGCCTTTTCTTCATCCACTAGACAGGTCACCTGGTCATAAAAGGAGATCAGGTTGGTCAGACAGGACCTGCCTTTTCTAAACCCCTGCTGGCTGGGCCTGATCCCCTGATTGTCCTGTATGTGCTGCATGGTCGCAGTCAGGATGATCAGTTCCATAATGTTCCCTGGAACTGAGACTGACAGGCCTGTAGTTTCCCAAATCTTCCTTCAGGCTGTTGTTGTAGATGGGCATCACATTGGCCAAGCTCCTGTCATGTCGGATGTCCCTGATTAGCCAGGACTGATGATCAGTGATGGAGAGAAGCTGAGCAAACTCTTCTGCCAACTCCTTCAATACCCCTGGATGGATCCCATCCAGTGCCCTGTGAGTGTCTGAGTGGGACAATAGGTCTCTAACTACTTCCTCTCGGATTACAAGGCATCTGTTCTGTTCCCTGGTCCTGTCTACCAGCTCAGGAAACTGGTTGTCTTTCTATTGAAGACTAAGGCAAAAAGGGCATTAAATACCGCTGCCTTTTCCTCTTTGCATCCAATAAAGGATGGAGATTTTCCTTGGGCCTGTTTTTGTTATTAATGTGTTTATAAAAATGATTTTTATTGTCTTTCCCAGATTGAGTTCTAGCTGAGCTTTTGTCTTTCTAACCTTTTTTTCTATGTGAACTAGTGACATCCTTGTACTCTTCCTAAGTTGCCTGCCCCTTCTTCCAAAGGTAAACTCTTTCTTCCCCTCAGTACCAGCAAAAGGTCCCTGTTCAGCCAGGCTGGTCTTCTTCCCTGCCAGCTTGTTTTTCACCACACAGGGACAAGTGTTGATAGCTTTATGAAATGTTGCTGTTCGTTGGGTAAGCTGAGCTGGAGATAACTAAACTAGGACAATAAAAGAGTTGTTTCGTTGAAGCTGACATATCATGCAGTGTCAGTCACTTAAGTTTAAGTTAAGTTAAGTACTTAAGTTAAGTACTTAAGTTAAGTACTGGAATTATGAAAGTGCAGAGCTACTAATGAAGGCAAGTTTTGCATCTTGACTCTGTGTGCAGTCTTGATAAGGTATTCTTTCAGCTTAAATATATACTTCATCACTACAGTATACTTCATCACTACAAGCTTAGCTACTTGCTGTGACTTTTAAGCACATCTGATGTAAGGGAAATTTAGATTTCTAAATCAAAACAAACCATTCCTACTTCAGGAGGAGTGAAAATAATAGACTTGTTTAGCCCCTGGAGAAATCAGTGAGGTGATGTTTAGGAACTTCAGTGTTAAATTGAGAAGAAGTACTGGCTGGTCTATGAAAAGCAGAAGAATCTCCTGTCCCCCAGAATATGTGAAGGTCTTTATATTAGGAAATCTCCATTTTCAATGCTGTGTTCATTTATTGTCACACAGTGATGCTTTAGCTAAGCAAAACCTACTGGCCCAATGGCATGACTTAATTTGCAAACATTATCATGGTTTGGGAGAAGTACAGGCACAAACAGTCCTTGGCTCTTTTTACCAACACAAGGAAACTTTCATTTGTTTGGATTATCATTCCTCACACTGTTAAGCTTGCAAATATAAATTCAATAAAAAAGAGTTAGCTCATAGCTTACTAAGCTTTCTCATCAAAACTTGGAGCTCTACATTTTGTTTAGCTAAGGTCAGTAGTCTGCAATTAACCCTTCTCAGTTACTTCAGACAGAGCTTGCTGAAATACAAACAACTAATACCATACCAGAAGAAAAAGAAAACATCAATTTAATTTGCTTTTACTATAAAGTGCATCTGTTAAATACAAGCACTGCAAAGGTCAGACTTCACTGAAAGTGAATATTTCAGCCTTTGGCTGCTAGAAATGCTTGTCTGGTTAAAAGATAGCCATCCTTAAAAATGTCTAGTAAAAGATTTGTCTTAGTTTATCTTTTCAATTTTTTGCCTGCTTCTTCTAACCCACAATGATTCCTTCTTATCAGTCTCTTTGAATTTGGGACACAAGAGATCACTCATTTGTCAAAGAATAAGACAAGTCTTAAGTTTCAAATGGGATGATCCAAAGACTCATCAGGTATGAGATAAGCAATACAGGAGAGTCAGTCAGGATGTTTTAATGAATCTCCAAACTAGGTTTGCATGAGATAGATACTGTGTTAGTGACAGGTCACATTTCTACAGTTAAAAACTTTGCTGAAGCTGTTTCAGGAGCCAACAGTGCTCGTGGAGAAATAATCCTTGCCTGTGAAGAGCTGTATTATCAAACTCGCACTGAAGAGTGTTAAAGCAGAGAATAAGTCCTCAATAAAGAGAAGTCCCAGAAGTTCATCTAGAGATTTTTAATTCTTCTTAACACTTCTAGAACTGCAAAGGGAAAACAAAGCCTGATCCACAGTTCTTATCAGTCAGAGAGAAAATCATATTTTATTACTGTTCCATGGGTGTGTCATTTATTGGATTTGATAGAGCTGTCCTTAGGTATTTTTTAATTTCAATGAATTATTATGTAATATTAGCATACTATGGTCCTTTTTGGGAAAAAGTATATTTATGGTTAAATAGCAGAATGTAGAACGTAAGTGGCATATGATTAAATCAGGGGAATGAGCAGAAGTGTATGAAATCATACATATGTAAATTTTATGCTTAGTTCAGAGAGTCTTTCAAGTTATTTTTTAAACAGAACTGTTTATTTTGGCTTAAAATTAAAGTGGTCATGCTATACGAATTGCTTTGTACCTGATATGCTGAAGTACTGGAGTACTTTGCAAGCAATCTAATATATAAGGGATTCTTAACTTTTTTTCCCTCAAGTAGGAAAATTTTAGTGCTCATAAATTGTATGCCAGTTCATTCATTTCTTATTAATTTTAACTGTGCTGAAAGTCAATTTCCTGTTTGTTTTGAATATCTTACTTTCAAAGTCAGTTTTCTTTTAGGCAATTTAAAAAAAAACATCCCAGGACTGGTTTCAGACTAACAGAAATTATTAAAACACAAGCTTCTATTTTTCCCCCATATTTTGAATTATGTCAGTAAATTGATATTGTCCCATTATATTTTTGTTTCATCTTGTCACCCCATTATATACCAGAAATAATTTGCTAGTTGCAGAAGCCACCAGAGAGTGCCTTTTGACCTCACCAGTACTTACAAAAGACTGACCTGGCCAGACACTGCTCACACACATTGTAGGTTTCCCCTACTGAGTGTTTCTTACATGCATCTTATATTTCCTGATCACTTCCTTTCCTTTCCTGCAAGACAGTTCTTCATGTTGCCTCACAAGTATGAAGATCTGTGAGGTTTACACAGTTTATGGAAAAGGAGTGACCATTATTCTGCCCTTTGCCAGAGAACAGAATTAAAGCCTTTCTCCCTGAAGTCGAGCTCCTGACAAGAACTTATATAAATGCTTGATGTCACTTGCTTGAATACCAGACTACTCACATACTTTATATTAAGGCCATATATAAACTATGCTAAAATGTGGGTTTATTCAGTAGGTACCACAGTGCAATGTCACTAGTTTGCAGAGACAAAGAAGGACTTTTAAAATGTATGAAGCAAAGCAGAGAGACTAAACCTTTAAAAATAAAATTTCAGTCCATAAAAATTACTGCCCTGTAAAATCTATTTGTCATTATAATATTTTTGTAGACATGTACACTGCGAGAACATATTTTACAATAGTATTAAGGCTTTTTTCTAAATTTCATTAATGCTCTGTGAAAATGTGTGTCATTGTGTAAAATATCATTAGATTATAGTTCTCTGTGTTTTGTAGGTAGCTATTTTGAAAGTACTGCCAGAAACACACAGCACTCCCACAAATTGCCTTTTTTAAACTAAAGAACAGCTTTACAGATTCCCTTGACACCTATTAAGTATGAGCTAATACTGCCTCCATGCCACCTACACACCATCTCAGCATCCATTCCGTAGTTTTGAATGTCTGTACTTCTACATCCTACACCTTTTCAGTAAAATTAAAAAATTTAAAATAAAAAAAAAAGGAAGAAAGAGAAAGAACAGTTCCCTCCCATTCTTTCTCCTTCCTCCTTCCAGGAAAAAAAAAAAATAAATGGAGGTCTATAGCAGCAATTGAAGCTTTGATAGTCATCAATGACAATTTTACTTAGTCTTTTAAAAATGTATGATTTTGAAAAATAGCATTTTTAACCCTAATGCTTTCCTAATTAAAATAACTATGACTGTAATTCACAGATGGTTTACTTTTACAAGAGTCTCAATGACATTAAAATTTCAGACAGAGATGAGAGCACTTTGTAGTCCCAAAAAAGTATTGTACAGCGAGTGTTTTCGTAGAAGAATACTTGAACCTTTTTTCCCCTAGGCAAGCAGGAAACATTTTCTGATTAGAGAAGAGACCAGAATGAAGACAGGTGGCAGCCTCAAAAACTGTTTTGATATGTGACACGTGAAATTCCAACATTTTTCATCATTACTGCTTTCACTGAACACGAGAGCTGTATAGAGGGCAGTGGGACTAGCTTGTTTCCTTGGTCAGCCTTAGAGGCTCTCAGATTTAGTTCAAAGACTAAGCAACACAGATTTCTCTCTGTACTAACATAATCAAATGTGTAATAGCAGTTTCTGCTATATGTGCTTTTGTCTAGAGCTCTGCTCTCTGTAGACCTGGCATATGATGTAAAAATCTATAAATAGCTTTTATCTGAATGTTAAAATGGATTTGTATTGACATTTTGTATTTCTTCATTCACTTAAAAATTGTAGCAGGCTCCTACTAATGAAGTTCATAGCATAAGTGATGCCACAGTAACTCCATTTGTATTGTTCCCAGAGTGTAGGATGAGAGAAAAGAGCAGTAAGGCTTTGCATGTCCACTAGATAGCTTTGTGACTCTGAAATGCCAGGCACTTGTAGCTAAACCAGCACAACCTTCAGCAGTTGTCTTGACTGTGATTTTGTGACTGCACACTGCACAAGAAATTGCAACTCAGTGTTTAGTTAAGTTACACATTTGAAATACAGCCTAAATGTGACCAGCCAGTGTGTCAATAATGAGACTAATTGAGAATGGGGTTGTTAATTTTGCCACAGGCACTGCTAGTAATAAGGGCTTTTTTAAGGTTTGAAAATCATGCCCTTTTCATCTTTCATCTTTTTCATCCCCTTTTCTACTGTCAGAGTAAGTATCACAATATTGCTGTAGTAAGGGGGGAAGCCAGCACTCTGAGTAATAAAGGGCAGAAATGGGGAAAAAGTGGGTGATTTGACAATGGCATGAGACGGGGGGAAAAAAAGACTCCAGTGTGATGTAGAGGGTTTGTGGAAAGGAAAGGTGGAGTATAAAGAGAAAATGTAATCAGAGTAAAGGAATATAATTTTATTAAGTATTTGTGTTCAGGCTTTGTCTGGGAGCTGCTCAGATGAAATGGTAATTATAATAGCCACATGATAATTTAATTACAGTTAACCATATGAATAATAATTCAGGTTTTTTTAATGGAAGAATTCTGTATTTAAGGTGATATAAGCAAGAAGATTGTTATTAGTAGCCAAAGCTAGTAATAAGGCAAGTTCAGTATGTGTTTTGACAAGATGGATGGGAAAAAAACTGTTCAATGAGCAGTTATTACATAACTTGCAGGGTTTAGTGACAGAGTAAATGTGGTGGGAAGAGTAAAGGTAGAGTCTTGGTATCCTGGAAGAAAGTAGAAAGTACAAAAGTAGAATATTTCTCAGAAAGACAGGAGAAAATTGACATTGTTTGCTAGGGAAACATGGAAAATTTGCTTATTCATAATACAAGATTAGATGTCTAAAAAAGAAGCAAATTTAAGCCAAAGAAGAAAGTGGTTGACCTCTGTTTCTTAGGGTTTTTTGATTAATTAAGGGGACAAAGGCAAAGATTCCTAAGGAAATTTAGCAATCCCTGAGGAAGAAGCAGGTGTAGATTCCAGAACAGATGATGAACGAAGGAGGAAGTCAGACTGTTAAGATAACCAGGTGAATAGGGAATTTTGAAAGCTCAGGAAGAAAAGTGAAAACTTTTGTTGGAAGTCATCAGTCAAGAAAATGAAGATGAGAGTATGTCGCTGAGAGTGGCGTGTGAGTGCACAGCTGGATCTCAGTGAGATTGCCTCAGATTAACCACCATGCCAAGAAGCCTATTCTCTGTTTCTGAGTTTCTACAATGGCAAGACAAGAAAAAGGTCTTTTTTTTATCACCTTACTTCCACATACTTCGCTATAATTCAAAAGGGATTCTTTTATTGGGAAAAGAGATACTAATGGGAAAAAAAATAGAATGCATTCCAGTTTTGCAATTTGAGTGCATCTGATTTTAACTAATCGACTAACAATTGCACCATCATTCTTAGCTCAAACTTCAGGATTACAGACTTTTAAAAACATTTGAATCAAAATAGTTGCTCTCTAAAGTAGAGAGAAGGGAAGCCAAGGGACAACAATTTGCCACAATAATTTCTGAATTTAGTTAATAGAGTTTAGCCACGAAATAGATGTTCTGGCTTTCTGTTGTCCGACACTACCAGGATGTACATCTGACAGTGTTTGGATTAAAAATAATTATTTGGAAGGGTGTGCAAATAACCCTTCTGATACCTGTCTCCCAGATCTAAACTAAAAAATATCAGTGGAACAGGATGGTTCAGTGAGAAGTGAATGAGCTTGTAAACTGGAGGCAAACAATAGCTGGAATGAATTTCTGCTATTTTAGCCAGATATATTAATTAATCTGTATGCCTATTAGCCATAAAAAATTAATAATTAGGCAGAAGTTTGAATCCTCATTGGGTAGCGCAGTTCTCTGACACTGTTCCTTTTATTTCTGTGAAGCGAATGAAAGTTACTTCTACAAAATCCCTGAGGAAAAAAAGTTGTTTTATTGTATATCTTTTTTTCTTTTTCTTCTTTTTTTCCCCAATTGCTTGCTGGTTTTAGAGTTGCTAGGTTGTCTGTGGGTTTTAGAGTTGCTAGGTTGTATGTGGTTTTTTAAGTCAATTAGAAAGGAATGCTTTTGAAGATGATACAGAAAAGAATTTTAAAGGACTGCTTCAGCTTGTTCAGAAGGTATCAAAAGAAAGGTGTTTTCTTTTGGTCTAACTAGCTAAATTTGTCTCTAAAGGAGTAAGAGCATCTAATGATTGTTATTTCAAGAACTAGATCAATTAAACCAAGCTACTACACAACACCAGAATCAATACTTAGGAGATTATTTTTCACAAATGAGTCCCTCTGTCTCTGACTGCATAGCCTTGATCCTGAAAGGAAACCCACAGCACAGCTTCAGCAAGCAAGGCTGGGAACTAGGATTCATAATTTTACTGGATATTAGGAATTATTGTCACTAATGACAATGAGTTTCTCCAATCCTCCATTTGCAGTTCAGTTCTTCCAGTTCTACAGATGGCAGCTATCTCACCGTTTTCTGTTCCACATGGGTTTGTCTTGTCACCTTTCTCCTTGTGCACAGCCCTCTGCTTTATAAGAGCTAAACCTTATTTTCTATTATGTTGTCTAACAAGTTAGAGTAATAAGATTCAGAATGATTTTTTTCCCAACTTGTATTTAACTTGAAGATTGTACTGTTTGTTCTGGATGTTTTTGGAAGTGAAGTGGAACTATCTGTCTGACAGCTTGTTCATCCTTTACAAATACATCTTTTATTCAACCAAGTGATAACTACATTTCTGTCCAAGAATTGGCATTGTACTCTTCTTAAATTGCAGATTTTATTTCAACCCTTCACTGGATTGTTAACATGCTATCGCTATTTACGTGTCATTGTTTTGGCCTTTTTTGTTGATGATTTCTCTGCTGTTTGTATTCTAGATAGGACTCCGAAAAGTGTTTCTTAAGTACTGGCAAGCTGACCACCTCAATGATTTGTGCCTTCAGCTTCAGAAGAAAATTATAACCTGCCAAAAAGGTAACAATTACAGAACAAGTATTCCTAAGCTGTTGCTTTGTACACTGAGCAGAATTTTGTGTAGCAAAGAGATTTTCTCCACCTTGAATAGTTGCTGTATTTTATAAATTTCCCTACAGATATATAGATTTTTTGAGATTATATTAGCATTGGTGATTCTTACACTTTTCTCTCTGTCACACATAATTTTATGACAAACTATTGAATGTAATAAAAACTTAGAGGATCTTGAATATTTTCTTTTTAAAGTATGTTCATTGATTTGTCAAGTGATTTTTTCATTAATATCACTTTTAATTTCTTTTTGTAAATCAAATATTGTAACAGTGATACAAAATTGGAGTATTTTCAAATATATCAACAGAAAATACAAAGCTTATAATTTAGTATGTTTTGTAGTAGTGCTTATTTTTCCCCTTTTCTTACAACTTTCATATTTGACTGTTAGTCTTTTATGTTTAGGCATTTTTCTCCCTTTTATGCCTGCATTTTTACTAAGGTCAAACTGACATTTTTTGGCAAATTTTTAAAGGAGGTATTATCCACTGCCTTCTGATTTCCTCTTACTTATGCTCCATTTTCTATCAAAATATCAAACAACTGCTGAAAATATGAATATTGCTTTGTTTGAAGAAGCTTCTTTCACACCGTTCATTATTTATCTAATTGGCTGATGTCTGCAGCAATTCCCATTTTCACCTATTTAAAGGAAATTAAGACAGTGTCTTCTCTTGTGAGGGTTTTTTTGTCAAACACGTAATATTGCAGGCTTAAGAAGTATAAACCTCCTTCATTTTAATTATCTGTTCCTCACTGTAAGCGTGTAGTGAAAAAGAGGAAACCAAGAGAAAGTCTGAAGCAAGCGAAATCCAAACAGTAACAGTTCAGGAATGAATGTGGAGAATGGCAGGTAACAGACACCACAGTTCAGATGTATAACTTGGGCTTGATTTTTTAATGCAAATTACACTATTGTTTTTATGCATTTTGAGGAGTAATAACAGTTTATCTTCTTTCCCTTCTTATGCTGACTTATCAAAGAAAGGAAATACTTACCTTTCATAATCAAATTTGCAAACAGAATGCTTCAGTATAACCCTACTCCAAAATTTAAAACATCCTCAGATATGTCCATGTTTTGCAGAACCACACTCTACCTCAAGAATGAAGATAATAGGTTTTCTTGGCTCCTTACAAAATATTTTTCTTGGTTTTGCTTCTAGCCTCCTTAATTAGGGTAACTTGAAAAGTCATTTTCACCAAAAGTGTGTGTTTTACGCTATGGCTCATCTACATTCTTTTTGTGATCTGGGAAACCTGAGAAAATCAGGAACTTGGATGAGTAAGCAGTAGTTGGACATCAACCTCATGGCATTAGCTCATGAAAGAAGCTGCCTTTTGCAAACAGGTGCAATTGTAGGCTTGTAGAATTAGCATGCCAAAGAGCGCTGGCAGATTTGGAATAGAATAGGGTACCAGTGGATTGTTCCTAGGTAATCCTAAAATTGGGATCCATATACTTTACACTGCCATAATGATGCTTAGTGAGTGATGGTGTCAGTCCTGATGCACATCCACACTTTTATCCCCTCACCCTTTACATCCAGAGGACTTTGGAATCTAGATCTCTCCTGATAACATATTGAATAATAGCCAAGTATTCACAACAATCACAATATAAGAAAGATATAAAGCTATTAGAAAACATCTGAAGGACAGCTATGAAGATGGTGAAGGGCCTTGAGGGGAAGCCATACAAGAAGGGGCTGGAGTCACTTGGTCTGTTCAGTCTGGAGGAGACTGAGGGAAGACCTCATACAAGCCTACAACTGTCTCATGAAGGGAGAGGGGCAGACACTGATTTCTTCTCTCTGGTGACAGTGACAGGACCCAAGGGATTGTCATGAAACTTTGAGGGTGGTTGGGCACTGGAACAGGCTCCCTGAAGTCTCAGCACGAAGGCTGACACACACATGGTGTGTCTCTTGGGGTGTCCTGTGCAGGGCCGGGAGTCGGACTTCAATGATCTTTGTGGGTCCCTTCCAATTCAGGATGTTCTGATTCCATGATTCTAATTTCTGTATCAGGATTCAAATGTAGCATCATATATCTAGATAAGGGCTTAACTTTAAGGGGAAATAGGTCTTGCCCAAAATTATTATCAACTCTTTTTACTTCAATCTAATTAGTAATCCCTTCCACTAAATTTGGGGGGGGGGGGGCAGAAACAAAAAAAAGCAAACCAGATAAGTCCTTTCTGGTATCCTGAAATTATTCTTACACAAGCAAAGAAAGGGGTCAAACTAAAGTGATAGCATGTGTAGAAACACTTTTACTTAAAAATGGATCTGTGAGTTTAGAGACTTCGTCATTTTTGTTTCACAGGTATGAGAACTGCAGATGGTACTTTTTGACCGGAATCGCTGTGAAAATTATTTGTACCTGTAGGAAGGGCAATCATGCTGAAGTTCTTCTGTCAGAGTTCATTTAGATGAGGAATTAACTTGAATACATTGTATACACAATAGTTAATACATTTGTGACATAACCTGGATCAATGGTCTACTGAAATTCTGATTATTCTAATCCTTATCCTTAGATGAACTCTAAAGAAGTAGATATTTTTCTGCCCTGTGGGTGCTAACCTCAATTATTTTAATTTGCATAAGTGAGAATTATTTTAGATCTACATAAACGAGGAGCAAATTCACAAGGCAATCATAGTATCCAGTATCCACACAGTAGTAGATAAAACTGAGCAGTAAAGGTCTAGGAGCTGACAATTTTATTTCACAGCAGTTTTTTAGGTTGTAAAATTGTTCTGTGTTGAACCAAAACCAAAATCTTTCAAATGTTCTCATAGAGAAGGAAGTGTGGAGAAATGTCTGTCATTTAATGAAAAACCTGAACTACCCAAGTCATGAAAGTGTGTACAAAAGAAGGATGTCTGTCTTCCAGTCCTTCCTAATAAAACTTTGTTGAATGTTTCTCCTTGATTTTGATGAAAGTGCATAATTCAGAGTAGCTGTACAGTCCCTAAATGTTTCAGCTAGCTCAACTGGATCTCATTTTACTGGACCATTGTAGCAGGCTACTCTAAGCTGCTCATTCATGCCTGCTAACAATCCTATCAGAGATCTCTGAATTTCTTTGTTTTAACCAACCTTGGTGGTGCAACCAGTCTTTTATTTTTTTTGTCAAGTTAAAAGCATGCACATACACATAGACTTGTGAAAATGTTACTTTAAAATACAGAGGTTTTCTTCCCAGAGTCACCCAGGATTTGATGCTTAATTATTTCTGCTCTGCAGAACATAGGTTTAAAGGGAATATTTTAGAAAAAAGCATTTTTTTATTATTAAGCTCTTTTGAAATTTTCATATTTGTGAGCAGTGAACTCTGATAATGTTCTATGCATGTATTCGTTCTTTTGCAAAACTAACCCTTGGATTCAGACTCAGTAACACCTATATCCATTATGAATACGCTCATAAAATTGTCAACAATAACTGTAATATTAATTTTTTTTCAAGTAAATTGGGTAAGTGCGTTAATGTTTCAGGTTTTAATGAAGTCAGATTTTTTGGAATGTAACTAAAGGCATTGATTAGTTGTGATTATAAAAGTATAAACCTTCAAAGCTGTGTATCATAATTTATTATTAGAAATTATTTCAAAGTACCTAAAGGTTTTCAAACCCAGTGAACTTTGGATAGAAGCAGTATTGATATGTTAACATTAGCCTTTCTTATATCTTGTCAGCTGGGCACTGAGCATCTCTGAAAAAGAAATCTTATTTTTAGTATCTAAACAAGGCACTAGACGATGATAGAAAGTACCTTACGTTACCCTATGCATATTTTATTTACTAACATTTTATATTCAAAGAAGACTGATTGTATCCTTCTCTGTTGGCATTTTTCCTTTAGATTATTTCAGCTTGACTCTTCATCATTTAAAGTTGTTCTGTAGTGATTCTAAATCTGAAACTTAATTATGTTGTTCTAAATACCTAATGCATTTTACCCTTTTTATCTTGCAATCGTAACATTTTTGGTTAAACAACAAACTCAAACAAACATCTTATGCAGGCTATTGTCTGCTGACTCCACGTATGAAAAACTTTCAATTGACCAGAATGAGAGTAACTGTAATAAGCAATGGTGAAGTTTGACCTGGTTTTGATACATGTGTAAAGCGATGTACTGAAAACCATCAGTATTTCAGGCAACAGGCCAATAATTCTAAAACAGGTTCTTCCCTGTGAGATACACAGCAGTGGTTCTAGATCTGGAAAGAAATTTGATCTTGTGGAACTTAGAAAAAAACCCCACCCACACAAATGCAGTACTTTCAGTTAGCATATTTCTTCCTTCTAAGCCAAAACATAGGTTCAGAGAATACTAATACCACTTGTTTGCAGGCACAGGTGTTAAAATGGTGCACAATTTATCATGGCCACAGTGGTCCCTGTGCCTTGTGTTTCTGATCAACTGTGTACTTCTGAAAATCCAGGGCACCAGGTGGTATTTGGGTAGGATATGTTGTAATGAGTGTACATATATATGAAAGTGATACAGAAAGCTATTATAGGAGATGCAGTAAAATTTTTTCCCAGCATAAACATGACAAAGAGTGTGAAGAATAAGTCTAATAGATACATGAAGCTGATGCAATGTAGATGAAAACTTTTAACTGAAAAATGCAGACATATGACAGATACATTTGAGAAATTTGCATTAAATTAATCTAATTGTTTTAGATTGAAGGAAATGAGCAGTGAAAGGTCTTTAAGTAAAAAGAAAAAATATTTCGTGTGTTGGTTTTTATTTTGATTGCATATTAGGTACATTGAAAGTATTAAAGCATTTTTTTTAAAGCTGACCAACAACAATCATTTAATTCCTACTGCATTTAATACAATTAATTTTTCCAGGCTTTTATTCTGAAACAAATTATCTTTTGACCTTTGCAGTGTAAATGTATGCTTTCACAATCTGTAGTATACATCTATGTTTCAGTTGTAATGTAATAAAAAATAATGTTCAGTGAAAGTAAACATTTCGAGTTCTGATAGCTCAAATTTATGAATTTACTGTCACTACTTTGTTTTAAGCACTGACAGCAGAAAAGGGAAAGAGTTCCATTTTACTATGTTAAATATATGCCATCAGATTTCTTTCCTAATTTGTATAAGATATTGACTGAACTTGGCTTGCTCATGTTTACAGCAGAACACACAGTGATATTAACTTAATTCCCCTATTAGCTGTCTTTCACTGGTCCATGTTTTCTCCTTCTGCTATGATAGTTGTAAGAGGATTTCTAGCACGCCAGCGCTTGCTGCAGAAGATGAGCATCAAACAGCAAGAGGTCACCTCAATCAAAAGCTTCTTGCAGAACGCTGAGGACATGGGTTTGAAAACATATGATGCCTTGGTTATTCAAAATGCTTCTGACATTGCTCGGGAAAATGACAGGCTCCGCAATGAGATGAATTCTGCTTACCACAGGGAAAAGGTAGAGACTAGAAACAGGCCAGAAGAAGGCCACAAAAGGTAAGATGGGAAACACCCGCTGTGAAGAAATTTAATGAGTCTCTTCAGTTTTTGTGAATTCCTTGTCTTAGAAAACCGTAGAAATTACTTAGGGATTGCAAGAGGATTCTCAAGTATATGCTTATCCCTAATCAATATCAAGTCATATTTTTTCCCTGTATAGGTAATTAAGTCTGGAAACTTACGGAAACCTACCATATCCTATTCAGGGCATACTCAGTGTAGAGGAACGTATTCAGGTCTCTGAGACACTTATTTTTTAGAGATATACTTCTAATTCTATGATAAATAGATTATAGTTTAACTTCATCAGACCAAACAAGCAAAAGAAAAATTCCTCTAACTTAAAATATCAACATTGAGAAATTGCCAAGACAATGAAAAAGAGCTAGGAAAATATTAAAATACAGTAAAGTCCAGCCTAAGAAATCCTGATTTCTCACTGAATCAAGAAGATTGATTGTGAGGAGGATCCTTTTATTTTAAAATGGGCAAATGTTTTTTGTTTAACTCACATCAAAGTCTTCAGGAGTACCTATTTTACAAATCCAGTAAATGCTGGAGAGCCATTCTCTAGGAGCTGAGTCCCTGATCTCTTCTCTCAGACAGCTGAATGGGTAGAGTTAGCATTTGCACTTAATCGGTATGTGTCAATAGAAAGAATGTGTCTATAACTTGCTGGACATATAAATGTTTATTTTTCCATAGGAACTTAATTTTCATCCAGGACAACTCCCTTTGCTGTCATTGCTTTTGTCAGTGACTTTTATTAAAGTGAAAATGGCAGTGCATCTGCTTAATTAGCTGCAAATATCCCAGTGATTACATATTGGAGGAAATGCCTTTGTAGGAAAGACTGTAATTAAACATTACAGTGAAAACAAATTATCCACTGAGCACCATGCTTTCATCTTTTGCTGTTTCATTTACTACATGGGCAGCTGGCTATATCTTTGTGCATGAATTTCAGCTCTGTTGGTGATTTGCCATGCAGAAATACAATTTAAAAAAGACAAATGCTTGGGGTTTGTTTGTAAAATGGCAGTATAGACATATTCTATCTAATACATTACTACTCTAAGTGAAAAGGGTCTCAATGTTTTGATTCTTGAAGGAATAAAATATTAGATTTTTTGTTAAAAATCAATTTCTTGGAAGCAGCTGAAAGATTATTTCTCAATGTGTATTCAAACTGGAAAAAAAAAGGGAAAAAAATAGAAAAAACTAAAATTCCCAAACCGTAATTGAAACAATTAAACATAACATCATAATAATAAAAATTATTATTAAAATTAAAAATTAATTATTAAGTTTAAACTGGAAGATATATAGATATCTGGGTGGAATTGCTCAAGCAGCCAATGTAGCTGGTTAAAAAGGTCATCTAGTATTTTAAAGATTTGCATTATCTAAATAGAATTTATAGTTGTCTTTTCAGAAAATAATGATAAAGGCTCAGCATTTGCTGCCTCAGTAACTTTCTATTAAAATGGATTTCCCAGAAATTATCATTCAGATTGAAAACCCAGCTTTCAATTGTGTGTAGCAATCAAAGTGTGAACAATTCATTCAGTGAATGTCTGATCAACAATATGAAACTGCTTAAGCAAGGCTGCATTTGTGTGAAAAAGGGCCGGTGTCCTGATTTATCATGAAACAGGAAATGGAAGAAAGCTAGCAGCTTGATCTGGATTTGTTTGTCAGAAGATTACTACACACATCCCCTCCACACAGCAGGGGAGTTGTGAGATTGTTTACCAAAAAGCTGTTGTTACGTTTGCATGAACAGGTTCATTGTTGTTGCTTGAATAATGCATCTGGGCCTCTTTTCTGTGTTTTCAGAGCTGAAGACAAGGGTGGGAAGGTCTCTGAGGACAGCTTTGCCGGCTGTCGAACATCGAAGCACTTTCACTCCAGCTCCGTCCCTGTCCCCATGGCAGTGGACAGCTTGGTGCATTCTGCGGCTGGGTCATCCATCAGATCCCCCTCCCTGCACTCTGTTTTCAGCATGGACGACAGCAATAGCCTGCCATCACCAAGGAAACAGCCTCCTCCCAAACCAAAGAGGGACCCCAACACACGACTGAGTGCCTCGTACGAGGCTGTTAGTGCTTGCTTGTCGGCAGCTTCTAAGGAAACCGCTAATGAAGGTTAGGCATAAAGGCAGAGACAGTCACAAATGTTGCTCTGAGCTATTGATTTACTCTTTTCACTTTGATCCTTTTAAACACCATCAAATGCCTTTGATAGGTCCTGCTTCCTTGAAATATTTCAGTGGCAGTAAATAAAATCAGCCAATTTGTCATTTGTTCCCAAATCAGCAAATAATACTCGTGTTCTAATTGCTTAGTTTGTCAACAACCAACACCTATTTGTAGAATTCCCTCTAGAAAGAAATAATCTGTCAACATCCACAATCTGACCATTTTATTTCACCTTTAAACTGTTAGAATATCTTGCATCACTAAAACAGAATGTTTAAATCATTAATTTCACCAAATTAAACACTGAACTTTCTTGTACTTTTTCTTTATGCTTACATGAATAACTTATGCATTCAGTGTTTGTTTGTTTGTGGTTTTTTGGCTATAATTTGGTTACAGTGGTTTTTATTTTGTTTAGAAGGAAAGTGCTGCAAAAGTCCTGAAGTTTCTCAGTGAATTGCAGTGCACATAGCATGGTTTTGAGTTCACTTGTTCTATTCTCCTTTACCCTTGAAATGAACAAGTAGAAGATGAAGGAAAGGAATGCATTCTGCTTACCTTGATAAGCCTGACTTGTCAGCTTTGTGTAAAGGATCCTCTAGGTTTATCAAGGAAGATCCTTCAGGTTGGGTTTAAAGCTCTGTACAGCCATTCCCTAGTCCTGCTTACATGGATAGAAATCTTTGCAGCTCCCTCCTCAAAATAATTGCTGTTCTCATGTCCATTTCAATAGGTGAAAGTCCATTTTGCTTAACCTCTTCCTTGCTCATTTAGGATCTGTGTAAGGAGACATGAACTATGTTCAACATACTTTTAAAATAGTATGGTTTAAGGAGGTCTGCAGCAGTTTCATTTTTCTGTGCCTAAATCTGCATGTGATAATTGATTTAACCAAAAAGATCTAGCAGAGGTGTTTTGAAAGAACGACAATTTATATATGTATATGTGGTCTTAGCAATTATGCTTACGTGTACTCACAAAACAGTTTCAGAGTTCTTATACATATAGAAACAATATGGCAAGTTTCTCTGCTGTATACTCATTTTCCAAGAATTATGGCCGTTTCCTGAGACTTTGTCCAAAACCAGCTCTGATTTATACCATCTAATTTCGATCTTAAAAGACCAATCATCTAGGTATCTAGTCTTTTCACTCCATACATGCCTGGAGGCTATGAAGAGACATCTAGTTTACTTAAATGTATACTCAGTTGGGGATTTGCCCTTAGGCAAATGGGATTTCCTAAAGTTATAAATTATTTCCACACCTGCAGTACGAAAGAAGAGAGGGGCATAATATCATCCTATAATTAGAGTTTTATAGATATTACATAAAAAAGGGATATTTCAGTTACTGTCAATCACGTATGTGTCAAAGTAGCATGCCACTCTCCCTTGGAGCAAAAAAGACAAACAAACACATATTTCCAGGTGTTAAAGACCTTGCAGTGCACTTTTGGATTCAAACTATACCTCCTCAGGTGTGAGTTCTCATCTTTTCATGGCAGTAGAGGTTACCAAAGCAGATCATATGCCCAGGTAGCAAAGGCCTGTGGTTTGGTAGCTGAAAATTCTGCATTTTATTCCTGGAAGTGTTTATGCTTTGCTTGGATTTTTGTGTTTGTGACTGCTACTCGTTGCAAAACTAAATGGGTAACATTTGAGGGCTTAAAGTACTAGACCAGTTTAATAAAAAATTGACTTTAACTTGTTAATAACACAGACTTTTTTCACTTTCCTAGTACTGACCCGTCCAAGGCCACACAGTGACGACTATAGTACCATGAAAAAAATACCTCCCAGAAAACCAAAACGAAGTCCTAATACAAAACTTAGTGGTTCTTATGAAGAAATACCCGGCCAAAAGCCTGGGGATGTAAAAAAAGCAAGCACAGTAGTTAAACCAGGTATCTATGACACTGTGACAGTACAGAGAGCAGCTTCCACTGATGGACCACAACATGGAGTGTTGAATCTCTTTATGTCACAAGAAGAGGAGGAAAATGAGCCTGTCTATATTGAAATGGTAGGGAATGCAATGAAAAGTAGTTCTGCTGAAGCAGAGAGTCCAGAACAAGGAGAGTCTGTGTATGAAGAAATGAAGTATTTTCTACCAGAAGAAGGAAGCAATGGTAATGGAATAATTCCAGTAGTGACTGGATCTCCTCCTCTGTTGTTTGAAAGCAAAAAAAATGTTAACATTGAAGATGCAACATTGGATGGAAACAGTCAAGCAGCTTTGATCTATAAAGACTCATGTGACATTCCAGCCCCTTTCCCTAACTTGCTCCCCCACAGACCACCACTTCTTGTTTTCCCTCCAACCCCTGTCACATGTTCACCTGCTTCTGATGAGTCACCTTTAACACCACTAGAGGTCAAAAAGCTTCCTGTTTTGGAAACCAACTTGAAATACCCTGTGCAGTCAGAAGGCTCAAGTCCATTATCACCCCAGTACTCCAAAGGCCAGAAAGCAGAGAATGAAAGACCAGTATCTCCAGGCTTGGTTGTGTTCAATGTTTCCACCAAAGTGACTCCTCCTTCCACGCCACCTCCTCCTCTGCCACCGCCCCCTCCTCCTGTACCACCTCCTGTTTCTTACCGGGCTTCCACACATTTTGCATCTCCCCCGGAGACTTGTGCTAGTTTTCTGATTAATGCAGGGAAAACAGGTACAAACTCAGATCTGTCAAAAGTACCTCAGAGACCCAGTCCTGCTCAGCTTGGATGCTCATCTCCATTCTCCAAACTGCCTTACTCCCCAAAGGTGGCAAGAGCGGATCACAGGAAATTGAACTCAAATTCATCATCTTCATTTCCATACAGCCCTACAAACTCAAGGTCATTGACCAGTCCCCTTGATGAGTTAACTAGCTTGTTCAACTCAGGACGGAGTGTGCTACGAAAATCTGCAGCAGGACGTAAGATCAGGGAGCCAGAAGGTAAGACAGTTCTTTGTGCTTCTGTATTGTGTATTTTTTCTGCATCAAAACTTTCTTACATTGGAAACTGATAGAGTGGGCAAAAATACAGCATGAAAACCTTGATTGGTTCGAGGGTTTTTTAAAGAAAGGTCTGTTGTAGTCATAAGAAACACATGTAGAATATGCATTGCATATTAAAATTGTACGTCTTCAGGTTTTGTCTGAGATACCAACTTTTCTCTTACCAAAATGTTTGTGTAATGCAAATTTCAGTTTTTTTAACATTCCAGCTGTCTCAGTAAAATAACACCGATGTTACATTGTGAAAAATGAGTTTATGTTATCAGCCTATAAAATACTTTGAATTAAATATATGGCTAGGTGGCTGGGAGATGTTCTTTAATTTGAAGGTTGTCTTTCAAAGTTTCATCATTTCATTTCTGTGAAATTTTGTGTTTGGTGATACAGTCTTTATTGCTCCCCTAAATAGAGCTTGGACAGAGAGTTAAGCAGTGAACAATATTTAAAAAGTTAAAGCAAATCTTAGTTCTTCATCTGAATTACAACACTGACTCTACTCTTCACATTACTTTTCTGATTTAAAAAGAATACATACACCTACTGAAAATATTTGGTAGACTTCAATGTAGAAATTTCTCCCCATACTAGCATCTCTTAAACACAAAATTTTGTGAATTTAAAATTTAGAATGAGAAAATCTCTAGGCTGTTTTCTCTGCTTCTTCACTTCTATCTGTCCAAACAGCTTTTCTTAAGAGCTGTGTGTGCAGCACATTCAAAATAGGCAATACAGAATCATAGAATTAGGTTTGAAACGAATGTTAAGATCGTTGAGTTCAACTGCAAAACTAACAATTTCCATTATTTCAACTGTTTCATAGTTTTCCAGCTGCACAGTGTCTTTCAGCTCTTCCTGTTTGTTGCCCATGCTGCATGCATTGGTGTAGATGTGCTTTCATTGGCTTGTTGATGTGCCACCTTTCTGGGGAGAAGTCCAAGTCATACTTTCAAAATACAAAACAAAACAGTAGAGAACAGGATGGATTCTCTTATTATTCATTGTCCATTTGCTTAAGTATATACTGCTCCATTGATCTTAGTATCATATCCTAATTTACACAGCTATACTATAACAGGAGCAGGTGTTTGTTCTTGATCTGTGTACATGTCTGTCTGTGTGCTGCCCTGCCTCTCTATTCCTAAGAACCTTGGCAGCCTTCAGCCACAATTACTTTCAAACAAATACAACAAGGAGACAAAGGTCTCAAAATTAATTGAGTTTTTACAGGCTTCATGAAAGTTAGCGTCTAGGTGGAGACAAAAGATATTCAGCTATCAGAGTTACTATGGTGGACAGAACCCTTGTGAGTGCTCCAGACCTTGAAAAAGCTTTAGCTGGACCTTGATTGTTCTTGTGTGCTGAATTCAATCCTGTATGTTGAATGAGCAATGAACTGAGACTTAATCAGTTCTCAACCTCAAAAGAATGGGTTTTTTTTTTTCTTACGCTAAGTATACAAATTGATGACCTTGGTAAAGGAGTTATTGCAGTAGTTTTGCTTGCTTTGACAAAATTACTCCGTAACATTCACTTTCTATCAATATATGTAGAATGTTTTCTGTGGGTTTTTGGATGGTTTTGTGGTTGATTTTTTGGTTTTTTTTTTGTTGAGAGTCTTGTTTTATTATACAGGTTATACATTTTTATCTGTTGGGAAGTAACTATTGAAGTTAGTTCTTTGGATGTGTCTTCTCAAGGCTCTCTCAATGTATCTGGCGAAGAAGAGTTATAAAGCACTCCAACCAAGTAAAAAAAAAAATAGACCTTTACCTTAAATTAAAAAAAAGTTGCTTTGGGGTGGAAGATTTTTGCAAATGCTATGATCAACTAAATATGACCAAGATGGAGTTCAGCTTGGGTCTCATGTGGGTTGAAGCTTGTGCATTAGCAGAGGATACCATAAAAACCTCTAAATTTACCTTTCACATGGAAAATGTACTTCTAAATATTTCATCAAGGCAGCACTAAGTATGAAAGATCAAAGTTCAAGAAAGATATACGATGAAAAACCTGAATCAATATTTTATGAGCTAGGAAGCTAAAGTATACTAAGTGCAGTTACATATGAATACTTCAATGGTAATTGTATGAATTGAAAGTAACTAAGAAATAGAGGTGAATATATGTGTGTTTTTACAATTTGCCTTTTTTCATGTACTTCATGTGTTCATCTCTTTGCTAGGATAACAGCTGGAAAAAAAATTATTTAACCTTTCATGCAAAGTAATAAGATGGCAGTCATCAGAGCTGACTCTTTACAAGTTATGTAAAACTAGAAGTTGTCATGTGTTACCTTCTGGTATTTTTATCACCTATTGTTTAATGTGTATTAAGACCCCTCCCTTGCTTTTTGTCAGTTGTAGTATTTTATTTATCAGAGATAATATGGTGAAAAAAAAGAATTCCATAGAATTTCATCAAAGTTGAAGACATGGCCTAGAACAGCACTCTATAATGTGCAGTTTCCTATATTTTCAGAAGTTATAACCTGCCAACAATTTTAACTAAAACTAGAAAGTAAAATTGTGGGCCATTTTGAAGTCATGGAGAGTTACCTGTGGGAATCAGGGAGTTTTTGTATGGGATCATCAGCCTTGGAGATGAAAGCCTCCTTGCCAATATAAGTGCAATATAGACAGATCCCCCAGCACGCCTCCCTCCTTCCTGCCTGGAGGAGTAATTTCAAGGCCTGAAAACCCTTATGTCCTTGTGGCTCCTGACCCCTTTGTGAGAAAAGCTCATCCAGAATTGCAGTAGAACACATTTGTGGTTTTCTGATGAGCTGAAGAGTTATTGTGAACTGAACTGAGAGCATTCTTCCTTCAGAAAGGCAACAACAAAAAAAATCAAATGGCAGCAACTTTCTTTACCTGGTGGTTGAGCCTGGCCTCTTTTTTATACAACACTAGCATCTGCTGGTTCGAGCAATGAACAAGATCATGCAGTATGCAATTTCATGCAGAATACTTCACATATAACAAGAGAAGTTTTTTGCACTGCGGAGTTTATAGTTCAAATTAAAAAAGCTGTAACAGGTGAGAACCTAGATTAGGTGTTTTCTCCAAGGTTGAAAAGAGTTGTTATTGAAACTGCAGCTGTATTGTTACACAGGGATTTGGTTTTACTCCATATAAAATGGGACTTGAGTGCAGATAAATTATAATACAAGCACACAAAATTACTCTATTTTCCCTAACTTCTGGAAGTGAAAACTTTAGTTTGCAAGACGGATTGAAACTGAATCATCATGTGCGGGGCCCTTACTCAGATATTTCTAGACAGGACCTGAGATTTGAAGCAAGCCTCATGAAACCAAATCCAATCCCTTAATTAAAAAACTGCACTCCTTAGCAGGATATAAAAATATTTTTGACTATTCAACATATAAGAAATTCTTTATATAAGGAGGAGACAATCACATGTTTAAAGTATTTCATATTCAATATTTATGACCAAGGACAGAAATTTCTGTTCCTCAATGTGGAGGAATGATACTCAGATTTTCCTAGGTTGTGATGTTATTTCTCTTAATTGGTACAGTTGATATTAAATTATTCCATGCAAAGGGGAATTATTTCACCTTCAGAACAAAAGGTCGAATAAAGCCTAACCAATCACAAATACTTAGATTGTCCGAGTGAGTATTCATGTGGATTCTAAAGGAAAGAAGCAAAGGAACTATGATTTTAACCTGGATTAATTTCTTACCATAGTGTATTGAGATGAAGGCACAATGTTTTCTCTCCTTCCTGCTTGTTGGGAAAAGATTGACATAGATACTTAGCTTCTGTGTCTGAGCAAAAGAAAATACACAATCTTGCAACCCCACATCTGGGTGCTTAAGAAATAAAATTAGGAAGACGTTTCCTTTATGTACTTCACCAATGTATAGATTTCAAGTTTTGTGAAATATCAGTAGTGTTTCTGTACAAATAAATCTGTATATTCAAGTCTACCCATCCTTCAGTGACCTGTTCTTTTCCAAACTGTTTAGTAATTTATATGGTAACAATAGCAAAGGCGGGCAAACTTTAGATTGTTAACAAAGGATACCATTCAGTATTGTTATTGCTTATCCAGTATCCTTGACATCCATTCACTGTGTGAATCCCTTCTTTCCTTACTTCCTAAGTGAAGTATTTTCAAGGCAGGTAGCTTCAAATATCAGTGTCTTATTCCACATTCTCCAGTGCAAGCATTGAAAGTCACAGGAAGATAGTTACAACTGGCAAATAATACAGATATTTAGATGTACCTTGGGACTAAATCTTGCCAAATACTCTCTATTGAGATTGACTCAAAGTGGAGAGCAACAAAATGTAATGTATATGTATGATAAGTATTGTCCTGTCAAAGGCAGGTATCCCTTTGACAGCTAGTAAATAATTTTCCCTTATCATCAGAGCAAGCTATTGTACAGCTAATGTCTCAACAGTGGATTGCAAATTAAATCCGTGCTTCTGTTTCTGAGATGAAATCCCAGGCTTTTACCCTCTAAGCCACTCAGCTTTTCGTCTTAAGCAACTTAATAAAGATAATAATCATATCTTCATCTCACTTCTATTTGTACAATGAAATAGATATACTTTCTTTGTGGCAAAAGCTGACAATTTACAAACCATGACTAATACAGAAATCTTGTGTTTTCAACTTTTATCTTTTACCTGTAAATGCTGGAGAAATGATTGCAAAGGCATTGAACTTCTACATCATTAAAGTAAAATTCTCAAATCATTAAAACTTTAAACAATTAAGCTTCACCACACTTCTGAGAAAGAGATTAATATCTGTTTATATAATTGCCTTAATTAACAGGGAGTGAGGGTGACTTTCTTTGACTAATTTTCAGATCAGAGATCTAAACACAGGAAGAGTCATCAGCCTTTGATAGAGTATGTGGAATTGGAAGAGACCTATCAGGATCATTGAGTCCAACTCAAGGCCCTGTGCAGGACATTCCAAGAATCACACCAGGTGCCTGAGAAAGTTGTCCAAACAAAGTGAAAAAGGCTTGGTGCTGTGATCACTTCCCTGGGGAGCCTGTTCTAGTGCCCAACCACCCCCTGGGTGAAAAACCTTTTCCTGATACACAATCTAAATAATCCCCTCCCTTGCCCAGCTGGCGATGCTGTGCCTGATGCCCCCCAGGACAGGGCTGTCCCTCCTGGCTGCCAGGGCACTGCTGGCTCATGATCAACTTGCCATGGACCAGGACCCCCAGGTCCCTTTCCATGGCACTGCTCTCCAGCATCTCATTCCCCAGTCTGTACATCCAGGGCTGCCCCATCCCAGGTGCAGACTAAAGCACTTGTTGAACTTCATGAAACTGTTGGTTGTCCATCTCTCTGCAGGGCCTCTTTGCCCTCAAGGGAGTAAATAACACTTCCCATTTAGTGTCATCGGTAAACTGACACATTCCCTATGAACTACTTGCAGCTCTCAATCTGAATCTCTTGCAGTAGGTGCAGAAAAGTGTGACAACGCCAAAGCACTGTGAATAAGAGTTCAACACGAGTCATTACAAAAACACCCTTTCTTGGCTAGCCGTAGATGCCCTGTACAGAAAATTACACAGGAGCAGACAGAACTGCTGGCAATACATTTGCCATCCAGCCCATGCTGGGTGATTTTTCTGAGGAAATAATTGTGGTTTCCATTATTGCAGCAGAAAAATGTTAGAAGAGTCTAGAGAAAGTACACTTGATTCCTGTTTTCAGAGTATCTATGGACTTTTGTACAGCCTGAAAGATACCACCTTAATCTGCAGTCTTCTCCTCATCTATAAGTCTGCCATTATCTGGACAATGTATCACAGAAAAGACCTGTTTTTTCAGGATAAACACAATGTACCAAGAATAATTTTCCATTTCAAAATCTCTGAAAATTAGTATATTTTACTGCTGAAAATTGTTCTGCGTTTCTGTTATGACTTTTTCTTTTTCTTTTTTTTTTCCCACTAAAGCATTTCTATTTCTGGTTGACTTCACTGTTTGGTGTGACAGTCCAAAGTCATGTAATACGGAATTTGCTTTGGTTATCTGTTCTGATATGGGAAAGAGGCTTTGTGTGTGATTACCATAAACAATTTAACTTGAAGATTATTAGAAGAACAAATCAAGTCTAATTTTCAGGTGAAAAGTAATGGGTATTGTCATAAAAATTCATATTTATTTTGCATTTTAAGTGCTTGTATTGAAAATAAAATAAAATCTTTAGCACGCTTCCATACGTTTCCAAAAGCTATATCAGTGAAACAGAGGTTGAAGGAGACTATGCAGCCCCAGGATCACAGAGGAAATATCACTGCATTTCTGATTTCCATTGACCTTGTACCTTGTACTACCTATGGCTACTGGAAAAGGATCCTGGAGTAGGCAGTGCCTTCATCTGACCCAGTGCAGGCTCTCTTACATTCATACCTAGTCTCTGCTTAAGAGGAGGAGCGCTGAGGAAAAGGAATTGCACTGACTTTTCTGTTCCTTTTAGATGGTTGATTTCTGAGAACTGCAGGCTTTTCTTTTAGTGACTCAGTTTTGCATCCTTTCCATTGACCTGGATTTACTTTGTTTCCCCTTCATCCTGTTTGATACTCAAATACAATAAGTACACCATACTGGTTCAGCTTACAGCATTTCAAACCCATAGTAGTTTGTAATAATATCCCACTTATAATTGTGATTTGGGTCATTCAGGTAGACATTTACAGGATTATTATTTGCATAGCAATGTCTTTTCTTGAACATCTGATGTGATATCATGGTTCCAAATTCAGTAATGGTTCAGGAAACTGTCTCTTTACCTACAGTGTTCTGGGCTTCTTTGAATAGTAAGCATTTTATTTGTATTCACATTTTATTTTATTCACAACACAGAACCATAAATTACTTCGTTTAGGAACCACTACCTCATTAATTGTAAACCAATTGTGGAAATTAGCCATATCTAAGAGAAAGAAATTGATTTGTAGCACACATTCACTAAAGAAGAATCTGGGTATTTGGCAGTAAATGTCATGTCACTTCATTTTACAGGAATTCCAGCATTTGGAACATAGTGAAGAATGAAATATGGACACATATTTTAGTGAAAGTCTCTAATTAAATTTTCAGCTTGAGTGAGAAATCTCTTCAGATGTTTTTAACTTCTTTACATCCATCTCAGTATTAAATTACATTTTGCATAGAACCTTGAGAACAATAATTCCATTTCACAGAAAATGTCTGGATTGTGGCATTTATTTTTGTTTTGGCCTGAAATGGAAATCAAGCACTCAACTTCTGTGCAGAAGTAAATAATGTTTCATGTTCAGGCTTTCAAAAGTGTTTGTAAAGTACTGAAATGGTCTGCCTCAAATATAGTAAAATGTTTCTTAGTGAAAATGTTAACAGTGAAATGTGTTGACTTTTTTTTGGACCTAGATAAGTTCAAGAGCAGTCTTTTCAACATTGGTTGGGTTGGCATTTAGGGCTATGACTCCACAACAACCAAAGCTATCTTATAAAAAAGCCAAGCTACTTCTGAACTCCTTGACTCAGGTATCCAAGAGCTGTGCAAACTCCACACCCTCAGTGATCACCCGAAGTTATTGGCAGGACTCGTGCAGCTCATCGTGAAACTGTGAAACTCTGTAGACCCGGATGTGTGGATTATGTTCCAGTTCCAGCACTGGCATTTTGTGGGGCTGGATGGAGAAGCAAGAGAAGAAAATTGGAAAGAGACTGAATAAAAGACTTGGTCATAAACATGAGGGTACCTTGGCCCTCATGTTCTCTCCACACTGCTAAACTCTGCTGTGAGAGAGTAGTAGAGTGTTTAGAAACAGAGTAATGGGGGTAGGAGTAGCAGTTTGGGCCATCTGCCTTCTTCCTGACACCACTAGTGAAAGGGAAAATACAGAAGCCTTCAAGTTCAGTGCTCTTTTGGCTTGAGTTTTCATTCTTTTTTAAAATGAAAAACATGAAAATTAATTTTTTGCTTTATGTAGTGAAATTTTTAAAACAAAAAACATACTAAATTAGACCTGTTGTTTTACATTTAATTATTTCTCTTAGCTCTTTCCTTAAGGTCTGGTTGCAGTATGTTGCTGACATACTAGTAGCATTTAGTGACAGCTTTTAGCCACTGATAATCTGTATTTCTGCACAGTATGGATATTTATCACACTGCATCTGATCGCTATATGTTCTTCCTTTGAGGTTAACTAAGGTGTCATTGACCATAACTCTGTCCTTTCAAAATGAACTTAAAGACAAGCTAGAGATATCTAAATTCAATTTTTGTCTTAGAAGCTCACTTGGAAAGCAGAATGTGAATGTTGTCTGAGAAGTTTTCCTGAATATCTGTCTCTGTTTGATGGGCAGGATTACAGTACAGGTGAACCAAAAATGTTCCTTGGAGTGCCACTCAGGATCTGTTGAAACCATTTATCTACTCAATGCAGTCACTTATGCCAAGACTTCTGCGTTGCAGTCAGTGCCAGAGCTGGTATGAAAGACATCCTGAAAAATCTCTGTAGAAGCATGCTGGGAAAAGAAAATAGAACTGATGTGATGCTGTTGGCAGTAGAAAATCCCTATCTGTTTGTTTGTTTGGGTTTTGTTTGTTTATTTTACAATATTTGAAAGTGTGTCTGAGGGGGAGGAAGGTTGAGACAGTGTCTCGTCACAGTTTCTTTCCACAGCAGCTAAAGCCCAGCAGTAATGGCTGTTCTGTTACTGAGATACCACACAGAAATGTAAACAGACTTAAATGTCTGCCTTCAAGGAGAACTGCTGCATCCACACAGGCTTGAAGAAAACAGTTTAAAAAGAGAAGCTGTGTTTCTCAGCAAATTGTCTCTTCCCTTTCCAGCACAGCAGCAAATTTTTAAACACAGAGATACAAAAAGTAGACTCTTTGATCAGCCAATTAACAAACCTAACAGTAAATAAAATTGTTAACAGAGTAAAATCAACTACTTCTTTTCCACATTAGACTTGGAAAGGTGGGGAACATGGGAATATGGAGGGAATAAATGTTTCTTTTAAGGCAGGAAATTGTTCCAAGCGCTGGTCCCCTCCTTCCTGCCCTGGGTGGTTTGTTATGGACCTCAGGCCTGCAGAGATTAGTTCCTAAAAAAGATGGGGTGAATGAAATCCCCAGTCTCTGAAACATGTGCACTGGCTGGAGTCTAGCTCATTTGCTGCACTAAAAAGGTGTTCCAAGTTCTTGCTCAGATACTATCAGGCAGGAGAGATGGCAGCCTGTCCAGATAATTCTTCATCCTTTATTACTGTTTGAAAAGGCTCTTTTCTCCACTTCAGAGAGGTATTCTTTGTCTCATGTTGGGAATAACCTAATTCAAACAATCCAGAGTCCTCCAGACAGGGAAAAAAGGGCACATAGGCTATCTGTCCCCCACCAGCTCTGAGAGTTTACCTGATCCATGGATGTCCCTAACATTAATTTTAGGAAAGAGGGAAAGGTTTATAGCTTGTAATAATTGACACTGAAATAAATGTAAAATAAGAGCACTGTCTTTCTACCAGCACAAATCCATCAGAGAACAGAACAGAAGAAACCTTCTTGTTCTAGGTGTGTACTTTCCAGAGCTGTGATTTACAAAATAATAATTGAGCTGAAGGCTCTTAAGGGCTGAAGCAGATCTAGGAGTTCCTGCAGCCACTTTAGCGACCTCCTTCTTACTGCCAGCCTCATCCTCTGAAATTTGTCTGATTGGTAGCACACTAACACAGAATTCTTCAGAAGAGCTCTTTTTTCTCTAGCAGAGTGAGTTTTGTCACTTGATATTCTTCATGGCCTGTGTCTCCTCTCTTTGCTCTTCAGTGTTCACACAAAGTTTCCCCAAATGCAGCTTCCCAGAGCAAATAAGTGGCCTGTTTCAGTATTTACCTGTTCCATCAGAGAGTGCAGCTTCTGGAGTAGCTTGTAACGCCATCTGATAGCTCCACTTACACAGCTCAGAGAGAACGGATGCTGGAAGTGACAGTACAAATTCATCACTACTATCCTAGGAGCATCACCAGTGGGGAAAGAATCCTAGACATTTGCTGCTGTAAGGGTAGGCTTTGTGAGGTGAAATAAATCAATGAATAATTATTGCCTCTGATGGCAGTGGCAGCCAGCAGCACAACTAAAAGGGTGAGACAGGCAGCACACGCTAATAGGCTGGGGGAATCCTGTCTTGACAGTTTTCAGCCTGCTCCATTTCTTTCAGCAAATAGGATGCAGCTGTTTGCCTCCAGCTCTCAGCAGACAAAGTAAACAGTCATGTTACAGCAGGTCACAGTGTGACTTCATGTGAGTAAACTGAGCTACTCTGAAGCAATATGAGTTTATCCAGCAAAAGGACACCCAACATGTGCTGAGGGTAGCTAGCAAATGCCACAGATAAGGAATGTCTCAACAGTAAGTCAGAGCAAAACAGGAAAACACCAAGTGTAATTGAAAAGGTACAACAAAACACAGGGGTAAACATTTGAGCCAAAATAAACGGCCTGTTCTTATTTAGACTTCCCCTCCCTTCATCAAAAAATACCTGCAAAATTTCTGAAGTAACCGTATTTTATTTTTTCCCCCTCATTTCACAATGTCCACTTACCACAGTAAATATAGAAAAATATCCAGGGTCAGCCATTAGGATTCATCATATTCCTGACTTTCCCAAGAAAGAGTGAGAGCACAGAACAGAAATCCCTTCTATCTGCAATGTCTTGTCTTTCATATGCTGCTTAATAGGGCCCATCAGTTCTTTCTTATTCACATGTATAATGACAAGCTGCTGGATTTAAAATTTACATTTTGCCAGATACCAGCCATAGGTTTTAAGGAAATTGAGCTATTTAGCTTTTACATTCCATAGTCGCATAGGTACAAAAAGCTTCTCCTGTACTGCATAAATTTATCTGCCAGAATTTATTTGTCTTCTTCTTTTCATAGTTGCTGGTACAAAGTGTATAGCTGTGGATCTTGATACCGAAAACTGTGTCTTGATCATTAGTTACAGAAAGTCATGTTTTCCATGAATGGAGAAATAACATTTGATGTTACACTGAGATTTTTTCAGGGTCAGGACTGAGATACATCCTGCCTCGATTCTGAGAGTGAATTTCCTCAGCTAGAAACTCATCCATAGCTCTCTGTTTAGTTAAGGAAAAGAAATGTGTGCCTTGAAAGAATGGGCATGTCAAATCAGACTGAGAGGAATGTATGACTTCCATTTATACCAGAGCAGAGCTAGGGAGAGCCTGCTCTCCCTGTACAGTCAGGATGAAACCTTTAAACGCGGCTTCAGCAGAAGCTGTGCAACCGTTCAGCAGTCCCTAGCCCCTTGTGACTTGAGGCAGTTTTTCATCCGTATTTTTCCTTTTTTTTCCCCCTTCAATAGATTAATACTAACCACTGATTTCTGATTGTAGTAACTAGTCAAAGTGAAGGGCTGTATTTGTTTTACTAAATGAGCCAGTGCCAGGGAATGTCCTTGGAATGTCAGCTCACTCCTTTGCAGTCAAAGTGCAGGGCAATCTCCAGCATCATTTGGGACCTGGCAGGCTGGCTCCCTTCCAGAGGGATGTGGGCATGGTTCAGGAAAAGACAGAGCCCAGGGACTATTCCCAGTAGATGATTTAGATGCAACCTCTCTGCTGTGGAGGGCAAGGAAAGCATAGTAATACTGATACGGGTCTCTTGCAATTTGCCTCAGGGCCAGCGAACAGTTGTGATCACATTTGAATAACCAGGACAGACAAAGCAAGAGGCTCTCTGTATTTACCGTGTATTATGAGTCCCTTGGTGCTTTGGCAGTGCTGCACAAAGCATCCAAGGTAAGAATGAATGGGATGCAAAACCTGGTGAAAGCAGTGGAGGCCTTCTGTTGTTATTAATGAGTTTTCAATTAGACTGTAAATGAGCACTAAATGTTAAAAGGAGAATTGTTTGAGAAAGAGCATATGGGGACATATGTGTTCATATTCATTGTGGATATACCCGTATTTAAAGAAAGGAGAGCAAAATAAGGGATTTGACAGAAAAGTAAAATACAACCCAATCAGGTGAGTTATTGCTAGGCTTTTAATGACGTACTGGTTTTTCATACCTTATAGCACAAAAAGTCTATGATGATTCCACCACAATGCTGATATTAGTCATTGATTTATATTTTGCTTTAGACTTTATAAAATAGGCTAAGTATATTATTTCCTTGGAAAACTAATAGTTTCTCAAAATTTTTCAGTATTGCACTTTAATCTGTCATATGAATAGAGCTTATACTGGCTCATTTTCTAATTTGGTGAGAAAGCATTAATTCAAGCCTAAATACTATCTATGAAATAACTATGATCTTAGGATCATGCATTTTATGGTTGAGGAAAAAAAAGAATTTTTTAATAGGATATTTGAAAGTCATAGATCAATTAAGAGTTTAAGCCATTATTTTGACAAAAAAAAATCTAGCATGTAGCTTTTCAGTGTATTGGTTTCTTTTAAAAGTGTGATAGTGACTCAAGAAGAGGGGGGAAAAGGCAAATACATTAATTTCCATAACTGCCATACTCTGAAATTTTTTACAAAATAAGTTTAATTCTGTCCATCCTGTGCCTTATGACCTTGAGTTTAAAACTCCATCTCTTCCAAGAACACTAATAATGAGTAACTGTGGATTTCATGAGCTGCCTCTTTTGCATGCTGTTCCTCTTGCACTTTTCAAGTAATCTTGATGTAATTAATTGTGGATTTGTTGGAATATGGAGCTTGTTTGTAAGGAAATAACTGTTACACTTCGATTTGTCATCCTCTGATTAAAATCACTGTATATATGATCGCTCCCAGCTAGTAAATATACTACAGCTGAGGGACAAATGATGCTCTCAATCCAGACATCTGTATATCCTATTAGTCCATACATCCTCATTAACTGCAAGATTAGTCAGAGCAGAACTTTACTGAGTCAGAGATATCTTTTTGGCAAAGTCAGTTTACTGAAATAATAATCCAAATACTGTTCACTTTTGCAGACTCTCTAAGTTTTCACTTAAAGCTTGTATTCCTTTTATAGTCATGAACTTCCACTATGCTCCTTCAGCTGATACCTCTGTAGCTAGTCTCTTGCAAGTAGGCATGGATGACTCTTCAAATTTATTACCAGCTGAAAACTGTTAAAGATGCTGTCACTTAAAAAAAAATAAAAAATACAGAAACCTGGTAAATAATCTGTCCATCCAGTGAGAACAGCAGAGCGCAAACCTGAACAAAAAGCTAAGATTCACCATGTTGGTGAAGATGTTCAATTATAGGAACCATAAGGTTTTTTTTCCTAAAAAAAAATAAAGTATTTCTGATAGCTTCAGAAAGTTGATAAGGGATGAGAGAGCAGTGCATACTTGTATCTGCAAGGTTCAATGGCAGCAGGAGCATGCTGATATTAATGTGGAGAAAAGTCCAAACATCTATGTTAGGTGACTAAGAAAACATGAGGGTCAATACTTGATGGATAAAGTACGAATCAGTAGAAATTTTAAATAGAAATATGATAAAATGTCAGTAGACACCTTTGTTGTGCTCAGGGATGTTTTGAATAGTGAGGAGGCAGGACAGAGAGGGATGTGTATCATCCGTGTGTGGACAATAAAGTCAAGATCTTCTCACATGTTTAATGAAAAAGCAAATGTAAAGTGCTGCACCTTGAAAGGTACCACCTCCTACAATGATACAGGATCAGGCTGCCTGGAGAGCAGCCCTGGGAGAAGGGTGCTGGGGGCCCTGGGAGCTGGACAGGAGCCAGCAGTGAGCCTTGGCAGCAGACACAGTCAGCAGCATCCAGGCCAGCATCAGTCATTGCTCCACCCAGCACTCGGTGTTACAGCATGTCTGGGTACTGTGGCCAGTTTGTGCCTCCCAGTGCAGAAAGATGCTGATAACCTGGAGTGAGTTTACTCCAGCAACCACAGAATCACAGAATTGTTAGGGTTGGAATTGACCTTTGGAGATCACCCAGACCAGCCAAAGGAGGGTCATCTAAAGCAGGGTACACAGGAACACATCCAGGTGGGTTTTGAATGTCTGCAGAGGGAGACTCCATGAGCCCCCTGGGCAGCCTGTTCCAGTGCTCTGCCACCCTCAGTGTAAAGAAGTTCTGCCTCAGAAGATGGAAGGTGAAACTTCTTGTGGTTTAGTTTATGGCCACTGCTCCTCGTCCTGTTGTTGAGCACCACCAAAAAGAGCCTGGCACCATCCTCTTGACATCCACCTGTGAGATATTTATATGTACTAATGAGATCCCCTCTCAGTGTTTTCTCCTCTAGACTAAACAGGCCCAGCTCCTGTAGTGTCTCCTCATAAGAAAGATGCTCCAGGTCCCAAATCATCTTTGTGACTTCTACTGGACCCTCTCCAGTAGCTTGTCTTCTTGTGCTGAGGAGCCCAGAACTGGACACAGTACATGCTCAGGGCTGGAATGTGGTCCTGTGAGCGAGCAGAGGCTGAGGCAGGGGGAGCTTGTCCAGTGTGGAGCAGAGCCAGTTTCAGAGGCACTCTCCTGAAGTCTGGCTGGAGTTTGCTGATGTACACAGTTAAATTTTTCTGTAGATTCACATGAATCTGCTCCAGTGAGGAGCTGAAGATGCCTATATATAGGAAATTAGTTCAGGTACCTTTATATAATCCAGATTATGTTGAAATAAAATATAGGCTTCTTTCCCACCCCCAAGATCAGCTAAATATAAGGCAGTATGAAATACAGTTTTTTCTATATAGTTTTCTCTTTAGAAACTAAAGGTGTGCATTTTTTACGACTGAATACAACAAATGGGATAGCAAATTTCTGTCTAGATAGCTGTCCCTAAAGGTATGCTGCACATATGTCCACTACTTATTTCTGCCGATTTAGGATGATATTGTAGCTCAATAGTAGCTATCCACAATTCTTTGTAGTATTTCATTCTAGAGATAAAAAGAAGAAAAAGTAATTTTTTTTTCTCAAGAGCCCTTCATGAATGCCCTGAAAAGATATCAATGTACCTATGAAACAAAAGGCTTCTGCAAACGGGAATGCAAGAAAAATTCTTTCTACTTGATCATTCTCAAATGAATTACACATCAGGCAAATCAATAAATATTTCAAATACCAAGAAAAATAAGGATCACAGCCACTTCCCCAAGAAGCTTTATGTAAAAGGTGGCACAAAAATTATGTAGGTGGATTATGATCTATAGGCAAGTGCAGTGACTATTAACATCTAAAAGTGACATTTCCTTTTCAGACAAATTTAAAATGAGCTGCAAAGATGCATTTTGCAGTCAACTTGCTTGTACAAAAGCTAAATCAGGCATGCTCTTGTAATTGTACTGTATGCATTTTCCATTTCAGACTTTGGTTCTACCGCCTCTCCCAAGTCAGTTACTGTGGGTAGAGCTGGCCTAATTTTTTCAATGCATAGCACATTTGCCTAAAGATGCATTTTATGAAACAGTGTCACTGAAACAATCCAGTCAGATCTGGCAAAAAATAATGATCAGGGAATGAGGGCAAGGGAGGGACGGGGAAAAAAAACAGACAAACATGGAAACATTATCTGACAGCTTGAAAATGAACTTTTTGACTTTTCAAGACAGATATTTTTAGACAAGGAAATATTAAGAACAATTCAGAGTTAGATAACTGAAAGCTAAACAAAAATAAGAAAGACCTTTTCAATTAAATGAAATATTTTGAGGTAACCAGAATGGATTTAGAGTTTTCATTTCATTAATTAAATTTTTTAATGTTGGTACTTTTTAAATCATGTGGATTTTTTTTCAGTTCAGGCAAAAAAATGAAACATTGACTGCAGTCAGCATTAGTCTGGAAAATCTTCCAGTTAAGTATGTATTACCTGGTGAAAAAATGTTTTTCCTTCCTCTTCAAAAATTTTCATGTGCTTGAGATTTATAAAAATATATCATATCTTTGGGAGATCTGAGGATGTTATTGGAAGTATGGGTGAATGCTGTAATGTTGGTTTTAATAGCTACTCTTTTGACCTCCATTGGTTCTTGCTGTCATTATGACAGACCTTAAATAGACACAACCAAAATCAAGGAATAACTCTTTCAGAGCTGTCATAGAAGGAAAATTTTCATTTTAGAGTGTTACAAGTGGACCTCTGCACCAGGATCAGCCATAATACATCAGCCCTGCAGCAAAGGCCAGCTGTCAGAGGGGGCGCTAAGAGTTAGGAAGACTGAAATGAAGTGAACGCTGAGCTCAGCTTTGTCTTCCGTGAAGGAAACCTGACTATGGCAAGGACAGAATGTGCATATATGTTCAACATACACCAAAAAAAACCCCCAGAAATGCAAAAAAACCAAACCAAACAAAAAAAGAAAAACAAAAAATTATAAATTCTTTTAAAAAAATCATAAGCTGGGCAGTGCAGGATTTCATCAGCCTCATCACATTGGATTGGAGTTGGGATAGCCAGGGATGCAGGTATTGGAGTGGAGTCCCTCTACTATCCCCATCCATCTTCCAGCTCTGGGCATGCCCCTGGCCACTGAACTCCTGTGGGGAGCACCCTTGGGCATAGCTGATGACTGAGCCCTGTTTTTTGTGGAGCACTGAGTTGACAGAGCCAGACAAGCTCAGAGCCAGCTCCAGGCACTTTGCTGTGAGCCGCTCTGCTTGGCATGGATGTGCAGTCAGTCGGGGGGGAAGAAGAGAAAGGCTTTGTCCTGCCCTTCCCTTTGAACAAATGCATGTGCACTGTACAGAGCCTCGGAACTCCTACAGGATCAGACTTCCTCTTGATGTCTTGAAGGAATTTACCTAAAAGGCTCTGACATGAAAACCTGTCACTTTATAGAAAATGACAGCTGATGGCTGGAGAGCCCCGAGGCTGTGTATACAATGGCCATGGGGAGGCTCTGTTGGGAGGAATATTGCTACTATGGTTTAATCTCCAAAGCCATTTTGTTTCTTCTGAGAGGTGGTAAAAGAAAAAGATAAGATCACATTATAACTGTTGTTAGTATCACCTAGTACAATGATAAAAGGCATTGCAGTGATGACAGTGGTATGTAAACTCATGAAACAGTATCTAAAATAGAGGCAATACAAACACTTGGTGAATTGTATCCACTGATGTTTGTGTGCAAAGAAGCAATGCAAGTGAAATTTTGTAATGCCTTTCACTTCCTTAAAATTTAAAAAGCTAGAAGTGGAGCAGTAGCAAAAAAAACAACCAAAAAAAAAAAACCCACAAAAAAAAAAACCAACCTGCAAAAATCACTGATTTAAACCTTTCATATTTATCACTGGACTTGTGAATTTAGTGATTAATTTGATTAATGTAATGAAGTAACTTAGTCTGTCTCTGTTAGTTTTCATTTACTTACATGTGAAAGCCACTAGTTAATAGAAAACTGACAAGCATTTTCTCTGTTTCTGGCAGGTGCTGAAACTAATCTGAACTTGAGGAGCAGGGAAGATCCAAATACATCAGATGCTGGATCAGAAACGCAGGATAAAAATGCAAATAACCATGGAACTCAGTCATCTAATCCACTGTCCAGTTCTGTGTCTGCTGAAAATGGAAATTCAGTATCAAATGGTAAGCAGTTTTTAATCCCAAAGCTCTTCCAACATAAAATTGCTGAAGTGTATCCTTGAATGGGCTTTGTAAGATATAGTCAGGCTGGAATCTTCTGAGTTGTGAAATATCTGTTTCTGGAACTGATAAGCTCCTCTCCAATAAAAGCTGGATATGAAGAAAATAAAACAGCCTCTGTTGAGGAATTTGTAATTAGTTCAGCTCCAAGTCTATAAGCAGCCTAAGGCATGGAGGACTGAGATTTGAGATTCTGATCCTATAATCAATACAAATGGGACAGAAAATAGAAAATCAGGATCTCCCTTTGCTATAGATGCCTTACTAGTGAATGATAAAGTGTTTATCATTGCAATACAAAATGGTCTAAGAGCAGTGACAGAATATCTTTCAAGGTTCTAAAGGCGTTAATCCTAAGGGAATAACACTTCTCTGTGTTCAGATTTTTAATAGAAGTTGCTTTTTCATTTTGTATAATGAATATAATGTATTGCTCTTCTTTTTTAGTTAATTTTTAATAGGACGAGTAACATCTTTCTACATCTCTGTGCTATCAAACTTTGACTTCTGCACCACAAAACTTCCACACTTACCAGAGTTCTTAGTCTGAAAGAAAGAACATTTTGCCAAACACAGAATTTTACACTGCAGAACACACCTTTTACACTGCAGTGCTGAAAGTTGTGATCCTGCATCACCCAAAACAGTACCACATATAATTGCACCAATAATGTATAGCAAACCTAATTTTGCCCCAAAAAATGCCAAATTAAACTTAGCTTTAGTAACTTGAGAATAGTTGCAGGAAAGCCCAATCCAGATGGTTTAGTTTGTGCTCCTGACTGAACCCCTGATTAACTTAAGTTCTTGTAATTTTGCCACTGGCCCAGTTAAACTGATGCTTCCAACCTTGGACTGAATTAAACAAAGTCTTATTCAATGCACAGCTGTGGTAGCCTAATATTTACTTAGGTGTATGTAAAGGAAAGCTCTTAGTATGTAATCAGCTACTCCATTTGTCTTTCCAAACTCAGCCAAGCCTCTGCTTGCCATGTCTGTGACAATGTGCTGTTGCCATACATGGAAAATTTACTTATTTGATAAGGCCTCTTATCAAAGTGCTTTTTACAGAAATAAACAGAAAATCATTGATAACCTGATTCTTAGCTCAAGGCTGTCCTGGACAGTTGATCCTAAAGTGTATTAATATAGTGCAAAATCAATATATTTTCAGACCATACGGCTTGGCCTAGGCAAGTATTTTTATTCATTTCTGGTGGTCCAGAATTATGCAAATACTTTCCATTCTATCTTTTGTTTAAATTAAATGAATAGCACTTACTTTTAGAAGGTGTTTTGCATTAAATTTTGGGTAATTTTTTATTACTTTAATTGAGATGTATCCAAACTGGATCCAAGTAGATAAATCATTAGTTCAGGAAATTACTTGAAAATTGGGGGTTGTTTAGATTTTTAGAGGGAAATTTATTTCAAGTATGTAATTTGATCAACAATTTCTGATCTTGCAAAGGGAGAATTTCAAGTTGGAGTACAGAGAATTTAATGTAGGTAAGAAAGCAATAGCGGTAACTTACATATAATTTACAAGACTGGTAGTATATTAGAGGCCTTGGATGTCATACTTTGCCCATGTACATACCTAATATATCATTGCCCAGCTTCAAAAAGTGATAATCCCACCTCAAAACAATACACAGTTCCAATTACTGAGAGAACAGGGTCAAATTCCCTCTGCAGCAAGCTGGAAAGAACTGAAATGCTGGACACTCACAGATTTGATCTGTCTCCTGAGCTGCAAACAAGGGATTCACCTTCTTCATGGCTTGTGTGTTCAGAAGAAGTCCAGATGATGTAGAAAAAGATCCATATTTATGAATACTTTACACAAGCTTTATTCAGAAGAACAAAGAAAATATTTTAAAAAAAAGTTGTCCCTAGTTACAAAGTTGTGGGAATGCTGTTATAAGGCGGAAACGAAAACAAGGATAGGGAGACCAAACAGGGGTTTTAAGATTTGTTTCAATGCTCATTTTCCTGCTCTGATTTTGATTGATAATAAATAAATTCAGTTCATTTCCCTAAGGTGAGTCTGTTTTTCCCATGACAGTGACCAGTGAGTGATCTTTCCTGTCCTTATCTTGACCCGCAAGGTTTTCATTATGTTTTTTCCCCTGTGTCCAGCTGAGGAGGGAGTGATAGAGCTGCTTGGGTGGGCACTTGGCATCCAGCCTTGGTCAACCCACCACAAGCACAGCACTATGAGGACTGCTGTGGGAAAAATGATCTCCAGCTCAGCTAGACCCACTACACAGACCTACCATGGTGTTTGTGATTCTGGTTTGCGAGGTGGTTAATAATGCCTGTCGTGGACTCCTGTGTTTCTGCTTCTGCCTTTGCTTCCTCTCATCCCAGCCTTCAGATCCTCTGTGGTGCTGTGTGAATGGTATGCCCACACCACAGGAATGATGGAGTGGCACCAGCAATGAGGCTCACTATAGGATCACTTTGCAGAAGTGTTTGTTTCTCTTGAATACAGGAGACTACCTGGCTCTTCTACACTGGAGGACTGGTTATCACACAGCCAAATTTTGGACAGCTTAATCCCACATCAAGAGTGCACAATAATTATAAGATTTACAAAAAACATGTTCTGTACTGAGGGAATGAAGTTTTGAATCCTAGACCTAATTTGACTTCCTGTGTGACACAGAGATATTAATTTGAGAGTAGGCTGCTGCAGGCTTGATTTTTGTTCCCTTTGCATTGCTTCTGCCATGAAAAGGAGCCAGGGGAAGAGGAGCCAGGGGAAGAGGAGCCCGGGATTTCTGCATTGCAGGAGGAATCCCTGGCCAGTGTATAGGTAAAGTGTTATTGCAGGCTTTTTAATTACAATTTCTCCTTCATGTCAACCAACATGAATTTCTATGGTGCTATCCCTACTTGGTAAAAAATAATTGTTCCAGTTTCAGTAAGTGTGAAAATAGTAAATATACAGCAAATGTTTGATTTCTTTTTTTTTTGTTTCTTTTTTAGTTAAACATATCAAAGTCTTTTGAATCTTACTTTGAAATGAACTGATGCATAAATTTCAGATTATAAATTAGTATTCTTCTGCTTTAGGTTTACCAGAGGAAAATGAATATTCAAGACTGTCAGCCAGCACTACAGCAGGCTCATCGATTCAAAGACAGAGGGAGAGCCACACTAGTCAGGTAAATATTTCATTGGTGGTCTGCTAGAACCACTGAAAGAGAACAAGATCATAGTAGGTGTTTGGTAGGTTGAAAGCTGTCTCTTGATTCAAATTTGGATATTCGCATTGAAAAATGCAGACTTCTTTCACAGGTTTGTATTGAGCTAAAGACAATAATAACACTATTAACTTTTTTTTTTTGCTGGAAGAATAAGCATCCTTATAGGTTCTAATAGCGATTTCAAAGTTTATGAAACATACTGTTGCTGACTGTGAGGATGCTATTTTCAGGCAGGAAATATGTCTCTTAACCTGAAATATGTCTTTTAACCATGGTCTTAACCAAGACATTATCTCTCTCAAGGTATTGCTTCATTCATACCAGAAACAGTTACATATTTGTAGAATTAAATGCATAATTATATCACTCTTTTGTATATAAAAGCAATGAAGACTAAAAATGGTCTTCACAATTTTTATATAAATACCAATAAGTAATAAAATCAAAATATCTGTCTGTTAAAACAGCAATAGATACTAAGGTAATGTGAAGCTTGCACTGGTTCTCTTAAAATTTCTATTGAATTAAAGTATTTTAAAATTGCAACATAGAATTAAGTTTGACGTGCATTAAGTGAACAAAAATGGATAAACTTTCTCATATGATATTAATTCCTTTTTTTGTAATTTTTTATCTAATGTGAACCACTTTACTTTCTAAGTAGCCACTTCTGGCATAAGCACATTCAAAAATTTTATTATTTTATTACTTCACTTAAATGGCATTAGTGTATTCTCCTCTTGTCATTATGTCTTCAGTCCACTATTCTAAAAGCGTAGTCCCAAATAATTTTTTTATTTGAGATGATTGTAAGAAGGTTACAGTAAAGCTAAATATTTTCCAAAGTGGAAACAAGTCATAGCTGAGAGGACTTTTCTCAACAGAAACCTCTCATTAACCAATTTTACAGTTTCCAAACTATTTTACCAGAAGGTAAGGAAAGTGCTTTATCTTCAAAGCTACTTGTTGTCCATCAGGGACAGCTGACATTTCATGACAACAAAATACTGGCCCTAGCCAAGTTAAACAAATTTTTGGCCATTGACTCCAGCAGGAGTGAGATTCAACCTTCATACTCGGTCTTAATGTAACTTCGGAAAACAACAGGTTTCAACTTGGTCAGTATAGGAGCAAACTAGTACAAAAATCTTCACCTGTTGTTTTTCTGCCTTACTGTCAGAAGCGCATAACTACAGTGCCTATTCTGAGTTGAAAAATTGTGCCAAGAGAGCACTCAACGCTACACTTACCCTTAAGTAAAGCTGGCCAGAGCTGCCCTGGCACACTTACGAACATATCCATCTTGCACAAAATAACCAATTTTTGCCATCACCATACTTCTCATATTTTCAAAAATGGACTTTGACCCTATTGTGGAAAAAATACTCACAGTTCTGCCATCTCTAGATGAGTATCCTGGATGAGGATGTTTTCAGTTGTCTGTGTTACGTTTTTTTACGTCAGCCAGGTACTTACTTGGTATGAGAGTGGCCAAAGAGACCTTTCTAGCAAAAGAACAGTCCAAACAGTCCAAGTCCCTGACAACTGCTCCTGTTACAAACCTCACACAGTGAAATGCTTTTGTCCTGGAGCACCTCACACCTCTGTTGCTAATAAGCTTGGCTGGGTTGAGAAGGTCATGTTTAAATTACTATATCAGTGCAGTATAAAGAGTGAAATAAACTAGGGAGCCATTGTCTTCCTCTCTTCTTTGAAAATGGGAACTGTGAAATGAGTCTACAGCATTTAATTGTTTTATTTTAGAAGCAAGTTGTTAACCATTTGCAAACTTGTGGATTTTTTTTTTCCAAAAGTACTTGCCAAAACCTGAACATAATTTCAGTTCAGTATTTTGAAATGTCATTTCTCAGTAAATATATGTTTTGCCAAAGTGTTTCACAAATTTTTTAAATAGATTCCATGCAGTGTACTCAGAATTACATGCAGGGACAATCTTTAAATGCAAGCTTAGTAAGAACTCTGACAAGTTTAGAGAAGAAACCTGTAGTTCTGTGATTTTTGGTACAATTCCTTTAATGAATAAACATCTTCCAAAATGGTGTTGCCAAAAGAAAAAGGAAAAAATCTTCTTCCCATAAAAAGAGTAGAAAAAGCAGACAAGCAAACAAAAAAACTTAGAAAAATTCTGTGCTTACAGGGCTGAGAATTCTTATTGTGAAAAGCATTCCTCACCATTGCCAAAGCATGGCATATATTTGAACATGATGGGGTTTAATTACTGTTGACATTTCTTAGCATGCTGCTAGTGACTCTAACAGCCTACAAGCTGATTGTAAAAGTCTTTGCCAGGCTTCACTGTATTAACCTTATCATTTAAAGTAATTCTTGCACAGCTGTAGGAAGGAGGACATAGTTTTTCACAGGTCTGTGGAGGTACTGATTGACTAATTGCTCTAAAGAGAAAAATGTAGGTCCTTGGATTTCTTGGCAGACAGTGTCACTTCAGCTAAAGGAAACTGGTTCACTAGCTTTCAGGGGCTTCCAACATTTATGGGGTTTTTTAATATTTCCCTGCTAGTTCCTTACTGAAGTGACATTTCATTTTTATCACAGGATCTCAAGGCTCCTATACATTCAATTAAGTTTAGATATTGTGGCTACAGTGCCATCATGTTGTCACATCAGGTGCTAATTACCTGCATCACTGCCTGGCACGTCCTGCACACTGCAAACCTACACACTGCAGATATGATTCTTCAGGTCAGTATCTGTCCACATGCAGCATACGGATCAATCTTTTAACAAACATTTCTGAAAGTAGTTACCAAGCATAAAATAACATCCAGGCGATCATGTCTAAAATAAAGTCTGCTGAAAAATAAAATTAAAAAAAAAAAGAAAAGAAGAAATAAGTTCACTGTTGGCCACAAATGCTAATTTTATAGGGCAGTGGTTACATAAAGGCTAATTTTTATTGAATGAAAAAGGACAAAAATTGGAAAATTCAAATACTAGAAAATTATGGAATAAAATCATACTTTCTTCTGTTAGAAAAAGTGGAAGAGTGTTAATTTATGTCTCATCAGAAATGAAAGAACATACATCAAAAGAAATAGAAGTCTTGCATGTCACAAAAACAACAAACCATGAGTTTTTTTAAACTAATACCTTCTTCTTCATATTGTGGCTGTACAAGTGTAGATTTCCAGGTTTTCATACCAATAGGTTGCAAATAATACTACCAAAAAAACGTAAAGAACTTAACATCTGATATAGCACTGTTGCTTCATTCTCTGTGAAGATGAAAATTGAACCATGAATTTGGGGGTGAAACCAGTTATTAAAAAGTTTCATGTGCTTTAGTTTGTTCATACAGTAGATCTTCCAGAAGCTATTTGCTAGCAGAGTTAGACATTTTCTTTTCCCCAACCCAGCACACTCCCTTCCCTGTGTTTTGTGCTTTCCTTGCACACCAAAACATTCTAGTCAAGGAAATCTTTAAAACTGTGAACCAATAATATACAGTAAAATGGTACTGCAAGAAGCAATATCCTAATCTACCTTTACAAAAAACTTTACTCTTAGCAACTAAGCCTATGTGTATCAGCTGCAAGAACTACATCCACCTCAGCTTTTACAGAAAGCAATTTTTTACCCTCTTGCTCCCCAAACAGCAGAAAATTAGGAATCTTCCTTTTCCAAACTTGATTTTAAGTTATTTAGATTTAAAATTATTTAAATATTTTTTGTTTCAAATTATTTTAGTGATTTGCATAGTTTGGCAGTTCCAAATGTGCCTGGATCTGTAGTCTCAAATTCTTAAGCCGTAATTTCCTTCTAGAGGCAAAAACCTCACCAAAATGAAAGAAATGTTTCTTCTGGTCATTTTTGCCATAATCTTGCTTAGGTAGGAAATTCTGATATGACTAAGAGTCATTTCTATTCAGTTGCACTCTAGGAAGTGATCCCAAAGCATAGTGGAAGCTCCACAAATGTTGAAATTGCTTAGCAGGGTCAAAAATCCAAAATCTCCTCTAAAATAAAAAAGCCTTAATAAAATACTGCTCCTGTGCTCTTTTTTTTTTACACAAAGCATTTCTCAGTTCCTTAGCCAGTCCAGTCAGCTCTCTCCAGACTGTTTTTAGTGATTCCTCTGTTCTCAAGAGCTGCTATGAGTGTCTCTGCTTAAAAGACAGAGCATAAAGATCATGGAACTGTATAAATTCTTTGGAATGTCACCAACAGCAGCAAAATGAAATAGAGTCAGTAAAAGCAAGCCTATATATCTGGTACCTCATACAAAAGCTAAGTGACCCTGTCTTTTTTTCACAGATCCAGAACTGTGAGGGTTTTTTGGGTTTGGTTTTTTGGTTTGGTTTTTTTTTCAATGATATTTTAAAGTTGTTATTACCATTCACTATGGAGTGGGAAGTGGTATGAGAAAGATATAGTGGAATGTAGAAAAGCAGGCCAGCTAAAAGATTCCTTTTTTTCTTATGTGCACAGCATGAAGCAACATGGTCTGTCTGTAACAGGATGAGATGGACAACCTGGAGATAATGAACAGATGGGAAGTGAGGGGCAGATTAAAGACTGGAGTGATAATAAGCATGTGTGTGTGGCTGGAGTGCAGAGTAAACCAGGCACAGATAAAGGATGATTCTGAGAAATAAGTTTGGGAGAAGAATAAGATGACTGAGAGAGAAAGCAAATAATGAAATGGAATAAGGTATTTAGAAAGATGAAAGAAAGAAGAGCCAGAGAGAAGGAAATGACCCAAAGAAGTGAAGGGAAAAAGAAGCTAAAAGGAAGATAAGAATAGGAGGGAAAGAACCTAGAACAGAGCAGAGGGTGATGCAGTAAAAAGAGAGGGTCTAAGGAGAAAAAAAGTAGAAAGTCTATGTGATGTTCCAGATATGATATTCATCTTCATACACATATCAATGTGATCTTTTATGTGCCAAAAATAAAAATAATTGTAATGATTGCCTACATTTGTAGGGTTGCATTCTGTGCAAGTTGGGTCATAGTCGTAGTCTCCTGAAGATTCAGTTATCCCAGAAGAGAGGTATAAAATTTTCTATTGATAAATGCAAAGCCTCTTTGTCCAGTTTAGCTTTGAATGGCTGAATATTTGCTTATTTGTAACCAGATGATGTCACATGCATTCAGTCCTATGGAAATGCTCCCAGAACAAGATACAAATAAACAAGCAGCCTGCCATCCTGGTAGGTTAAGTAATATCCAACATATGACATACCCTGGTGTAAAATTTTGGTTACCCACTTCTGAAATACATTTCATCTGTCATGTATTCAAAGGGGTGAGATAAAAAATTATGGTTATTTTTTCCCATATGGTTATATTAAAAAATCTGCAGTCTTATCTCTTCTATTTTGTTTAAACCCCATGGTGCAGATTGGCAGATTGCAGTAATATAGGAGCCAACATCTGACAATGTTAAATTGGAAATGTCTTTTCATATTCGTGAAGTATGTATTTTTTGTTTCATTATAGCTTAAGCCATAGCTCTTATTTCATGAAATCTCATTGCTTTCAGCAGTCTCTTACCTCAGAAAGAGCTGCATATTCATTATGGTTTCAAGGGTCTTCTTTGTTCCTACTTGATTTAATATTTGTTGCCAATCACTTCTTTTGTTGACTGTTCAAAAGTTTAAAAAACTGAATAGTCAGGAATGTGTTGCAGTGTGTTGCTATCCCCCACCTATTGTCACAGTTCTAAACACTGGGCTCAAACATTCATTATTATTGTCTGTCATGTTTGCCTATTAGCTGGAAGTAATCTTTTATCATCTTTGAAGCAAAAAGTGGCAATCAAACAGGTCTGGTGTAATAAAAAAAAAATACTAACTTTTTTTAGTGTTTTTGTAAGCACATTACATCCAAGAGAAGACATAGAATGTTATATGCTTATCATTGATTTGAATCAGTATATCCCCCTGCATTGTGTTTTGTTTATTGTTTTGACAGTAATGCCGAAGAATACTCTTTGTAATGTCACACACAGTGACAAAAATTAGGTCTTGTAACACACTGTGCCTTTATTTTTAGAAGACTTACAGTCAAAAGCATGTGCCTTATAGATTAAATGGTATGAGGTAATGCATAGTGTGAATTCATCAGTAAGTGCATTATCTTGTGTTTATGTTTGAAGGGCCGTAGTAAGGCTGATGCCCCTTTGCTAGGCGAGTATATCCCAGATCTGACTGCTGTGACTTCCACAGGTGAAAGCACAGATGCTCCTCTTTGAACCAGAGGAGTCACAGCCAGCTCCCTACGCATTTCAGGCCCCTTTTCTGTCTCCAATACCTCATTCTCACTCTGCCCCTGCTAGATAAGACTGTTGAAGAGAAGGGAATAAAACCTCCTGAGTATCCCCGTGCCCTCCCTAAGCTTAGGTGTTTGGCTGAAGGGTCCAATTATCCCTCTTGGGCTGCCCCAATGGCCGGTGGGTCACCTCAAACGGCTGATTCAAGTTTGAGCTCAACAGGAGTGTGGTCCCCCACCCCACTGACAGCACCTGTGGAGAGTGAATTCATTTCTCACTTAGAAGTGCCCGGTGTGAGAGGGAATAAATTTGTTACTCTGCCCTTTATTCTCTTGCTGTCACACACTGCCATGTGCAGATAGCAGAGATTTAGATTGCTAACAGACCATAAATCAAATGATGTTTTCCTCTAACATTGTTTGACCATAAGTGTAGTGTTTGTATACAAGAAAGGATGATACCCGACAACAGCAAATAGGAGCTGATGATTGTTTTTGTAATTGCTTTGAAGCATTGTGGCAAACACAGTCTCTATCTAGTCAAATAAAATATCTCCATTAATGCCATAAAGAGGCAGTGATCAATTAAATAGCAACATGACTTAGTTTGTCAGATATTTTTTGTTACATTATGTGTGAAGTGGTATCAGCATTGTTAGGTCAGCTGTTTCAAAAACCTCTATGATAAATGATTTGTTTTCAGAACTCATCTTGAGAAAGACACAGTTGCTGTCCTGAACATGTTCTTTTTCTCAAGCATCAGAGGCACATTAAGGGGATGCTCTGAAGGTTTTAAAGAGCATTGTATTATCAGTTTATCTGGAGATAATTATTACCTTAGAGCAAAAAAAATCAGTATTTTTTGATGGTTGATGTTTTAGTCACTCTGGGAATTTCACTTTTTTTAGTTAACATCAGAAATCTAGAGTTGAAAGAAACTCAACCAAAAAAAAAAAAAAATTAAAATTGAAAACCACAAGATCGAAATAAGCAAAGTACACCCCTGTTTTGAATGTTTAGACTTGTCTAACTCTATTCCCTACTCAGGTAATCAGTGTACCTGATATGTGCTGTCATATATTATTGAACATTGCCTACTTCATTCTAATATTTTCTACAAGATTACAAATTACATTTATACTCAGGATTTGTGTGCTGATTTTATTTTGCAAAGATATATTATCTTTGATTGCTGAGGTACTTTCAGTCTGTATGGAAGATGAGTAACCTAATTCATTGATCATATTGTGATGTAACTCTTGATTTATTTTTGATTGCGATATAACTATGGATATATTTTTGATAATATTCATATAGCTACTTCACTGAGAGAAAGATACAAAAGTATAGAAGACAGGTCCTGCTTTTGTGATTAAAATGTATTACTTCAAATAATAATTTTTTTTTTTAAATCACCCAAACCAAACAACCACCTCCCTCTCCCACAAATCAAACAAACAAAAAAATTATGGGAAACCACAACAGTGTGGCAGAAAATCAGAAAACTTCTGACAGAAATAGAACTGCAGCTGGATGAAGAATGTAAAATCTCCTGCCTGAGGCACAGTGAAGGTGTATGTAGCCCAAGATTCTCTTTCTGATAAAAACAAGAAGGCTCTGCTACCCAGGGCAAAGGGAGCGATACAAGATGTGCCTTTTGCTAGTGTGATCTCTCAGTTCCCAGTGGTCTGTGAGGGAGGGCTTCTGGAGGCAGAGCTCATTTTGTCGATAGAAATCCTTAGTACATTTTTCTTTCATTAGTTCTTCTGGAAAATCCTATCAGAAAGTGAAACCACAGCAAACACTGGAATTAATTTTTTACTATGAAGTTTGAGAGCTTTCCAAGTGCCATGTAGTAGCAGAGAGCTGGACTGGGCAATCAAAGACATCTGTGTCTAAGTGATCTTTGCTGCTTCCAGCATCATTCCACAACTGATGTTTGGAAAAAAATTGAATCTTTCCCTTGAAAAAAAAGCCAACAGATAGCCATAAATTACTTGTCAGAAGGGAGAACATTTCTCCTGAAATCACTTGGCGATGCATTTGTGTTCATAAATGTAGTCCCTTTTAAATTTTATTTTAAATGCAAAGTGACTTATTTTTATATGTCAGCCAAGTTATTACTTCCTTTGGTATGTCATCCATGTAGCAACACCTGTTCTAAAGGAAGTTTCTTCTTTTGAGATAATAAGAAATTTTAACTGAGAGAGAAAAAATATTTTCCTGTTTAGAAAAAAGCAAATGCAATGTATTTTCAATTATGAATATCATTAACTCTATTTATGCTGGCATACCACCTCCAGAGCAATTCCAGATTTGCACCAGACAGAGCCTTCTTTGCCATTTTCTCCTTTCCAATCAATCCATTTGACATCCATTAAGAGCTTTATTTTTGGACATTGTAAAGTTGCTCCAACACAAAGAAAAATCATCAGCAGTTTAAAAGAACAATTAACTAAAGTAATTTTATTGTTGTATATCACATATCAAATTATTATATCCAGTGGGTCTGCTATTACAAAAAAAAATTCCTGTCCCAGCACTCACATGACAATCACATGAATTAGTTTGGATCCCAGTGTTATATTTGTATTTGAAGATTTTGACTGGAATGTTGAAGCATATAAGCTCATTAATTATAGCTGCTCCTTGCTGGGGTCTTACATGGCCAATGTAGGTTTCCCAATTAAACACAGATTTACATATTGATTTGATTTATGTTGAATGCTTACCTAGGCTTCTTAACACACCCCTGGCTTACTGTGTGCTTTCCCCTTATAGATTAAAATAATATTATTTTGGTAAATAACAAAATAGTTACAAACATTTTTGTGAGAGTTGCATAGAAGTTGAATCAAAATATTTTGCTCTTGCTAATAAATTGCAAGAAGAATTATTTTCTGAATTACTGAATGAAATGGTGTCTTTAATTTTGAAACAAGAGGTGAGAACATCCTTATCATTATTGTCTTTAAAACTGGGGATCCACAGAAGATCCATTGGAGTCTGTGAACTGCTTTCGAGGGCTGTATTAAAGTTAACTGTGAGTCACCTATTGGCTGAAATTCCTTTGGCTTTTATGTTTAGGCAGCCTAATAAACTGAAAGAGATTTTAAGCATGGGTTTTGTCAAAGCAGTTTCGTTTCTAAAATCATTATGATAAATTGTCATCAGTAATTTACATTTATTGCATAATTCACTTTAAATCCTCATCAAAGTTTAGAAAGGTAAAATCATTGCCCTTCTGAACTCAGTCTTCCCGTGGATTCCATGATGGGACTTCAATTTCACTAACGGAAGAGAAAAATTAATGATGTTATAATTAACTGGGAGCATTTACTGATGGTTACTTTAAAGCACCAACACTGATAAATTTGTTGAAGAAAACAACTGGCATTATTTCTCCAAACAAAAAATATGAACTAGCTACAGAATGTAAATGTCTCAGGAACATAGGTTTATATTCTTTGCATATTCTTAAATTGTACTGTGATTTTAAGATCTGTTTTCTGTTGTGCTTGTATGTTTATAGGCAGGAATTTTACTAAAACTTAAAGAAGCAGCTAAAACCAGAACTGTAATAAAACATGAAGTGCTACATTTTGTGCAAAGAAAGTTATTTGTATATTTTAAATAATATAAAATAATATGTATCTATAATATGTAATGAAATACTTAATTTCTGGTGAATATTAGTAAAGAACAATGTACTCAGAAATAAAAAAATTACTAGAGTAGAATACACACATTTTTGAAAAGGTAAACCCTACATTTGGTCAGTGAGGGAGCAAATAGAGGTGGAATACTGAAAAGAATCTACCAGTAATAAATCTCTGTTTTTCAGACTATGTAATGAGCCCTTTAACCCCAGGTTGATGATTAAGGCTCTGTTGCATTTGATACACAAACAGAGAATATAAGTTCTTTGCTTCTGAGTGTTACAAAACATCCTCTGTAAAGTTAAAGTGTTTGATCTTTTAATGCAGAATGAATTTCCTGAGATTCTAGAGCCAAATCTCTGAATAACTCAAAGTTAATTTCAAATGGGCCAGTTAATCATTTTATCTGGAATACTTTTTGTCACAAATTATTTAAAATATGAAACCTTCTACTTTCTATAATTAAAAACTTGCTGTATTTTTAACTTGCATATGAAATGCACTGTAATTAAAATAATTTATTGACTTACTTTATAGCAACTCATCTTGATTCTAAGACAAAGTTGAAATCCAGCATGTCTGCTTTCAGCTGTAAACTGAAATCTAGGCAGAATTTAGAAGCCTAAATCCAGAAGGCATTTCAGCGCCTCATTCTCCAATGACTATGCAATGTGTATAGGCAAAACCATGCTCTAACTCTTTCATGACTGCCAGCATACAAAGTGCTCTGTCTCCAGTGGTTTTCTGTGCACTAAAACCACAAGGGACTCTCTCTGAAGGATTTACTTTAGCACACTAATCTGACAGCACAAAGCACAGGAGTCAGAGTCCTTCTGCTCTGCACTCAGAGTCCACCCCTTGTAGTTGCAGTGTCCTCTCAGCATGTGGGAACTTGATCTCTTCCTTAACCTGAAAGAACTGTGGTGGGTTGACCCCAGCTGGACACCAAGTGCCTGCCTCTGCAACAGGACAGGGGGAAAAAAATAAGATGAAAAGAAATTTGTGGGTCAAGATATAGGCAGTTTACTAAAGCAAAAGTGAAAGTTGTGTACATGCAAGCATCAAAGCAAAAAGAAAAGAAAAACATTTTATTCTCTACTTCTGATCAGCAGGCCATGTCTGGCCACTTCCTGGCAAGCAGGGCTTCAGCATATGTGGAGGTTGTTCTGGCCTTTCCCCTCCTTTTTCTTCTAGGTGTGCAGATGTCATATGGTATGGAATATCCCTTTGGTCAGTTTGGGTCAGCTGTCCTAGTTGTGTCCTCTCCCAAGATGTTGCCCACCCCCAGCCTGCTGGTGAGGTGGGAATGTTGGAGAGACAGCACTGAGGCTGTGCCAGCTCTGCTCAGCAGCAGCCAAAACACTGGGGTGTTATCTACTGCTTTCTAGTTACCAGTGCAAAGAGGAAAATGATCTTCATCTCAGCTAGGGCCAATACAGGGAAGTTGAATCCACATAATCTAATTTTCCAATATGCTCCAACTTCTAGAGAATTATGAAAGTTACATGCATGTTGTGATGGAACTGAGTCATTGGTGTTCTGTCACCAACCAAAATCCCTGATGCCAAGAGACCAGTTGCTTCTACACCCTGAGTTTAGGCTGTGACATGGAAAGAATGAATCCTGAAAGCTCCTCCTTGGGCTATTCATTACAAATTTCTTTTGTTCATCTTGCCATATTTTGCTGTGGAAAATGTGTATCTTGTTTAAATCCTTCAATCCATTGCAGTTTCCAGTTAATAGCTGTGGTAACTCCACAAGCTCTTCTTTTGCGTGCAACTGTCTTTGACACTTCAGCTTTTCTTGTTTGCTCAGTAAGCTCCAGATACCAAGCACAGGAATGGTGTTTCCACCAAATGGCAGAGCTGTTAAATGCCAAGTATTCAAACACTATATATTTTGTGGGTCTAGCCCAAATGCCATGTTTACCATGTCTGATTGACCAGTAACTCTGAACAGGAAAATCCTGGTCTACTGTTGTTGTCGCTGATACAGTTGGTTGAAGTTTTTTGTTTAATGTCCATTAAAAAGATCAGTAGTCTTAATTAATAATTAAGACTAATTAATTCCTACACATATCATTCACCCTTCACCAAATACCTGCTCAGGGTACAGAATAATAATGAAGAAACATAGCTTACTGTTTTATGTTGTGCTTCATGTAAAATTATTCAGCCAACCTTTTCTATAATGAATATGTATAATAGATCTTTAGCTTGTCACAGGTCTAATCATAAATGGAAAAGAGAAAAGATATCATGTTATTCAAATAGATCTAATTAAATTAATTGGTTCATTTAGAGCTCTGCCACTTCTTAACGCATTTTCCCCCATTTCATTTCAACTGCAGTTTCATCTCATGTCCTTCATCCAGGTTGTTTTCCAGCTTGTTTACTATATCAGTTTCATAATGAGTAAATGTTTGAAATATTTTTCCGTACCTGTTCAAGAAAGTATGATAAAATATGCACACTTATTTGTGAACTGGACCCACTTTTGTCTGCTATGCACTGGAAAATGAGCTCTGTGGTGAAACTCCTGATCCAACATTAATTTACAGCTTGCATAAGCAGGGTCAGTATAATAAAGCTTCTTCAGTGCCTATAAGCTATAAACAGGATGCATTTGTCAATTCCTTGACTAGGCAAAATGTACTCACTTTTCACCCTGCACCTATGTGCCTTTATGTTCCTTGGAATAACAGTGGCACTGTCTCTTTTCAAATACTCTGTCCATCTCTCAATCTGAAAATTCTTCCAGACTTCATTAGTTGTGCTATCAAACTTTTGTCACCAAAGCACATCCAATAACACAATTTCAAAATATCTGAATTTTTATAAGTCTATTTATCTGCCAATGTTCAGGAATGTCTTTGATTAATTATCTCTGAAACTTTCGTATGAAACTCTTGAGATGACAGTCTAACAAAGCTTGGTTCTTGTGTGTTTCAGCACGTCTCTGAGAAGCATGCCTAGTGCAGGTTCATGAAATGTCTAGAATTTAGGTACAAATAAGGTGTCCAAATTGAGAAGACTGGATTCCAATCTATGTGTTTTCTAAATTGGATTATGTCCATAACTTAAACCCACAAAAAATTACAGAAAGTGGCCATGAGTAAGTAAGCCGGGGTTACTCACAAATTATCCAGCTGTTCTATAGGATAAAGCTACCTGACCTGTCTTTTTTGATAAGTTGTTTCCAAGTGCAAACTTCCATCTTCTAATCTTTTATATACCCCTGAAAAGAAAAAAAAAAAAAAGTAGAGTGTTTTGTCTCTGATAAGCCTCTAGCAATATCTGTGGAACATTTCTTTGTCATTTGAGTTGCTGGAATGCCCCGTTGCATTTTGCATAAATATAAAAGCAAAGAGGTTTTTAATTTTATAGTGATATGCAATTGAGATACACTTTAATGAAGTCTTTCAAACATTTTCATTTTTCTTCTTTTTGTAAAAAAACTTCAGAATTTTAAGCTGTACTTAAAATTGTACTGGTCACTAAGACATATTATAGGTTAATGCATTTCTCTGTGAAGTTTCAACCAACCAGAAAGTGTTCATGTACTCTTTGATGACATAGGGGAGTTTTTTCCATTTGTTTCAGTTTTGGCAGTTGCTTCAAACAGCTTCAGATATTGTGACTTCAGACTCTGTGACTGTCAGACATGAGATTGCACTAAGGCAACTCTAAATCACTAATGTTCTTTATTTTCAGTGTAAAGAGTTTTAAACCCTTTTGGATGACAAGGTTACTTCTAATTATTAGCATTCTTATTGGATCTGTTTTCTTTATCCACCTTTATTATTATTGTTATTATTATTTTCTTCTCACAGGTTATTCATCAGCTTAGACTTTCCGAGAATGAGAGTGTGGCTCTACAAGAGCTTCTAGATTGGAGGAGAAAGCTGTGTGAAGAGAGGGAAGACTGGCAGCAAATATTGCACAATACTGAGCAAAGAATCACAGCCCCACCTCCACCCCCTTGTAAGAAGCCGACGCTGCTGAAGAAGGTAGAAGATACCTCCTGCAACAGACTCTCTTCAGGCATATGGGATACCACCATATGATTCAGATGTGTGTTTGCAGACCGTTAGGAATGAAACCATCTAATGACTTCAATCTGCACAATCAGCAAGTTTTCTTCCCTTCACAAAACGTGCAGGGATTTTTTTATAAGCACTAATTCAATAGCACAAGATGGAGGAGCTGTTTAGATCTGTCACGTGTGTGTGTACATGTGTATGTTTGTTCTTTTCATATATATACATGTATACATATATGTGTGCACCAGTGAGTATATATATGTATGCATGTGTATATATATATATATATATATATGGAGACAAACTGCACTATAAGTACTTAGTTTAATATGAAACAGTCACTTGGAGTTCTCCCATGGACAGTGAAGAAACTATGTTAAGCAAATGATGATGGGGAGAAGTGACTGACAGACATTTTAGAGAGATCAGGAAAGTCTGTGTGTACGCTGTACAGCTGTTTTATACAGTACAAAAAGATGTTTCTTGTTCCCTAATGAATGGGTTTATTATATTACATGTATACATATATATATATTTCTTTGTAGATGTCTGTGTTCCATGGAGATTATTTACATGTTTATTTCTGGTGTTTTATAACTTCATGCAATTGGTGCTGTGGTTCTTTCTTCAAAATACAGGTAATAAATTCAGTACTTGCATTTTTCTTTCATAGTTTATCTTTAACAACATACCAAACAGTTTCAACACTGTGTTATTTCTTCCAGAACTGGCAATATCCTTTCTAAAATCCAATCCTGAAATTCTTGCAAAGCTCCTGTGTGCAGGAGTGATTTGGTGCTGTTCACAGTCATGAATTTGAGACCATTACTTCTTTTTGATGGACCTGCATTTCTGAATGTATGAACTGTGAATTTTGCAGTTACATCTCAAATCTTATTTCATTCTGGGTTATGTAAAATAATGAGGCACTCATTTAGATTGTAAGTGCGGTTTGAAATTCATACCTGATTATGCGTAAGGTCAGGTGTCAGTGGAAAGATACATAATGGTAATGAGGTATGAAAATAGGTCTGTGATTTACTGTTACAAGCCAGAAGGCTTTGCAGAGATGGGTATATCAAAGTATTATGTCCTTATTATGGTAGCACAGTGATGCGTTTATACCTCAAATTTCATGTAATGAAATAGTTTCAGAAATTGCAGCATTCTAGTTGGTGTACATGACTTCTGAGCAGTAATGTTAATTTATGAAAAACATGCTGCTGGGAACTTGTTAGTTATTGCTCAGCAGTCTTTGAAATACTGCTTTGCCACTAAAAGGTGTAATTTATGTATATTTAAAGGGATTTTTCCGGGGCTTATTTTAAGTTCTTGGAGTATGTAGAGCCAGTGTGGAACCCTTTTCTTGATTGTTTGTCCTGTTCCTATTGAGATCCAGGAAAAAGTGTTTCCAGTTTTGCAACTGGGTATAAAACAAATATTTTCAAATGTAAACTAGGTCTGAAATGGTGAGCTCACTCTTGGTTAGAAGTTGTTGGAAAAGGAAAAAATCCACAGAGGTGTAGGTTTTTACATCATGTTAGACAGAAGTTTCCAGCAGGCTGAATAAGCAAAAGCAGTCACATGCTTGTTTGTTTATACAGGGAATCAGCAAAACTCAAATTATTCCCAGGAGTGTCATCCAGCTGCAGGCAGAATTAAGCACCTTCTCTTGCTGGAGATTAAAACAGACATTTTGGGTGGACAAGGAAGGGGAGACACCAAGCTAGCTCAGAATTTCATCTGGTTACCACTGTTAGCTTCATAGAAGTCCTCTATGTAAGATTATCCATTTCTATTTCATGGAGAATGAGGAACTCTAGACTCCAAAATCTTACCTTTGAGGGATGTTAATGGTCACAAATAATGACTTTATCCAGGAGGGGCAGGTAACCCCTGTGGGTGAGGTTATGCAGAAAACAACTCTCACCTGCTAAACAGTTACATCAGAATGAGGCTGCTCCTGGAAGAGCTGAGGTTTCTGGTTTTTCACTCAGATAACCAAGGACACACAGAGGTCCTTCTGTGAATGTGAAATGAAACAGCTCCAGAACTGGATGCAGGAGAGCTAATTAACCTGGCCTTGCAGCTATATTGCTTCCAAGACACAGGTTGTTATCCCTACATGGCATAGCATCCCTATCCATAGCCACAACAACATCTTCCCAGCCAGCCTAGCAGTGCCGAGCACCTAGGTGCACTGTGATGTGCAGAAATGCCCTGAGGCTTAGCACTCCCCAAACAGGCCTGGCAAACAACCCTGTCTAAGCTCTATCCTATTGCTTGCCCTAATGCTCACTGGCTGGCTCGGCCACTGGTAGCAATCAATCCACAGCAGCCTGGAAGTTTAAGGCTAGCTGTAAAAACTGACTGAGAAGCCAGTTTCGATCATGCTAAAATCCCTGCTGCTGCAGTGAGCTTGCTCCCAGTCACTGAGGCATTTGTAAGGTGAGCCTGTGTGTCTCAAGATGACGCTGTTGTCATTGCTGCACTTGGAATGCGGGACTACCCAGAGGGGAGAAAACGCATTAGGCAAATTGAGTTTAAAATGGGAAACAGTATAAATATACACTATCTTACTTGCAATCCTAGCTAAAAGTTGTGTTGGAGCTGTGAGCAGCCTCAGCTGCAGGAGCTCAGATGGGATCTTAAGGAACTTTTTTGCTACTCATTCAAAGTCCATATTGTGCCCGATTACAGCAGTATGAACAAGTGTGGAAAAAAGGTATGTAGATTTTCTAGCCGTTTCATCAATACATTTACGTGGGAGAAGTGAGTACACCCCTGATTCTGGCAATCTGATTCTGCAGACAGTGAGCAAAGCAGATTATAACCCCCTGTGCAGAAGGCCTTTGTGCTATTTTTTTTTTGCAAATTTGGATAAGACATATATTTTCTGGGGCTGTTCTTTAAAGCGTGTCACCACAGTGCAATATGACAAACTTAGAAGACATTTTTTGTTTTGTTTCAATTTTGTTTTTAATTCCAGGTTACTTAATGGCTAACTTTTTACTTGGAAAGATTTTTCAGGATATTCCATCAAAATATAGTACTATAGGAATAAAGCATTTGCGTTAAAATATATTTAAATATTTCTCTAATGGCAGTAAGACACTCTAGAGTGTGACTTATGATGTCGTAATTCACACCTGGTGTGTTCATTGGTCCCTTGGCCTTTGGCCTCATGCCTAACAATGCAGTTGGTAGGGAATTATTATACCATAATTCACACCCTACTGTGTCTTATTGCTTAAATAACCATACCCCAGAGGTGTCTTAAAACTACCATTAAAGTTTATATTGTGTATCAAAATGTGTTTACAGGGCTGGGAAAATACACTACTGACATTTTGAATTGTTGAGAAGTAGTTTTAGCAGAACTGTACAGTGCTTGTAAATTAATCTCCCCAGTGGAGTATGCACCAGCCAGTTACAGTATTTCTTGAGTATATTAAGTCCTGTCTTGCACATTAAAAAATAGCTTAGACAAGAAAAAAAAAAAAAGCCTTATGAATTTAATATTCTGAAGGGGAAGATTAAACTCTATGGGCATGCTAATGCCCTTAATATCCAGTGAACAATCTAAAATATGTTTATATTTGCAATAAAGCAATTTCAGGATGCTGGGATTATCATCAGATAATCACTCCTCCACATTGTGCCTTATTGCTTAATTTTTAATATGTAAAAAAATCAAAACGCCTAACAAAACAACCTGTCCTTCAGCATAAGGTAAGAAGAATCAGATACGTTTTACACTTTAGAAAGTCATTGGTCTTAAAGCCAAGGGAATTCCGAAACCATATTAAGCCACAATAAAAGAAAAACAACAGCTACTCGCATGAGAAATTTTTTAAAGCTTGTATACCTTACTTGTTACTCCTGAAATAGCATTGGTGTTTTTTGGTTGTTGTATTTACATTCCTATTGCAGATTTTAAGCAAAACTTTGTTTTTAAACACTGATTTAGATGTTCAGAGAAATACATGCACCGATATTTTTCAAAAGATCTGTGTACAGCATGAAGTGATAAGCCTTTTAAATTTGTATTGTTTACAAAACAATAATATGATTGTTGAGTAAGTGAATTGCATTTACCTTTCTTTTTTGCCAGTGATCCTTTTTTATTCTAAAATGTTTAATTACTTTCCTCAATTTTATTATACTGCAGATCCTTTGTGTGTGGGACAAAGAATTTCATTAACTTGCTAAGAAAGCATAATAGATTGTAGCATAGTTCTAAAGTGATAGTAATAGCCATATTAATTGTAGCTTTTAATTCTGCTGTATAGTATTGGCATCCCTAGTAATCCTGTTATTCTTATCTCTATAAAGCCTGCTGATATCTGAAATGCTCTGAGGAACTTAAAGTAAGTTTTGCCATTCGCTTGTTAAATAATAAATGTAACTAAACTCTGTACAAATCAGTTTTCCAGAATGGTATTAAACATTTCATGGTTTTGTGTTCAAAATATATAATTTTTAAAAAGAAAACACCACCTGAGCATAACTATTTGACAGTAGCTGAACAAAACAGAAGGAAATGCTTTTCTTCCAGTTTTGCTGTTCTCTGTATACTCACGATTTTCCTTTTGAGAAGAAATAAATAAATCCCAGTGTTGGCTTATACTGTTGCTGTGAGAATTAGATCATTAGCAAAGACTGTCTGTCCTCCCCACTGTGGTTTGGCCTTTTCACCAACCCATGAATGCATGCTGGATCTGGTCAAATCATGCCTTTTGCTGCAAAGTATCATAGGCCAAAATTTCAGTCACGTCACGTTTTGACTCCTTGAGGATTTTAGATTTATTAAAGAAAAGAACCTTATCTTGGATCAGTTAGATATATTTATTTCAACCTTAAGTAGCTTGGTTTGGTTCTCATATATGTGAATAAAGAAAGTCCCCTCTTAGCACTTTCCTATTTCCTTTCCTGTCAACTTAGCTTACCTTTCAATCAGACTTTTCTGATAAAAAAGAAATGTTGTTAAATGAAATTAGAACTTGACCTTTATGCTGAATTTTGGGGAAAAAAATCCTCTAAAATACCAAAACAGAATATTTCATTATTTCAACATGTTTTTCCCCTTTTCTAACTGAATTTTTTTGTTGAATGCAGTCTGAATTTACACATTATTTCTGCTCTTCACAAACATACCTTTCCGTAAATCCATTCTCTGAAAAGACCACACTAATGGATATTTGTTTTGAGATGCTGGAGAACTGCTGAGGTGTTTTGAAGTATCAGCAGGGAAAATTTGCCGAGCACGGGTATATTGCTGTCATAGCAATGTTCATGTGACAGTTATTAGCTAATGCTTGTGCCCTCACTGTGTTTTACTTGGGCTTTAGCCCCTTCTCAGTCTACCTGGATATGTAGTCACCCATCTCATTAGATACACCTGATACTCACTAGAGTACAGAAAGAAAAGTGCTGAATCTGTCATATACTCCCAGAAAAAGGGTAGAAATGTGTTGCAGACTCTAATTAACACTTGATATATAAATTACTTACATGTTTCCAAAAATGAGTGTTGGAATGAAACTTTCTCACTGTCCAAATATTACCAAACCACTAGGCCAGAAAGCTGTGGCAGTGAAATAGCCACTGCTATTAAATGAATCTTTATGCAGATGTAGCTCCTCTGTCTCACAACATAGTACAACTTGGTGGTCAGGAAGTTGTTTCAAAAACCAGGGGACCTGATTTTGTATCCTTTTGGGAAGACAACTCCATGTAGTTTGTTTGAATTAAAACCATCTCTAGTATGTTTTTGTGCAGAGCCTCCCTAACTGAGTGGTCTGAGCCCCACAAATCAGATAGGTAGGCAAGGAATTGCCTAATCTGACAGGACTAAGGCAGGAAAACATTCGTTGGTGGATGGGTAAGTTTGGGTAAGTGCTTTGGGAATTTCCAGATATCACGACCTTCCTCATGGTTCTGACCAGTAGCCTAAATATAGATTTTGTCTAAATTCTTGCCTAATGAATCTAGTCCAAATCAGTCCATGCAGTTAAAAATATCTTGAATAGAAATTACTCCTCTAGTCATTTAAATTTATATTTCAGTAACATGATTACTGAAAGTACGTATTCACATCTAGCCTTTCCTAACATAGCTCCCATGACTGTAATATGTACTTAGCATTTAGAAAAGGAAAAAAAAATAAAAGGCAATATGGAAATAAATGCATTTGGAACATATCTTCTACATTCATGCTGAGATTGGGGCTTCTTGGGATTTCGAATTACCACAAATAACATGCTAGATGCCATATCATCAAAGATCAAGACAATACCCCAAAAGTAGCACTCAAATTTTAAAGACTTCCTTCTGCCTTGAGCTTCTGTCCTTTGTAATCCCTGAGTTGTCATCAGGCATGAGTAGTTACCAAAGCCAGACATCATGCAGCCTGAATAGCATGCATCTTTTGTCTCCTGGGGAAGACAAACATCCAGACCTCAGCTTCTCTGCAGTGGGAAAAACATTCTATTTAGTTGCTAAAGGCACACTGATGGATGCTTTATATCAAATACCCTGTGTAGGAGTGTTTGCTTTTCTAGACCAAATATAACATTGTAGCAGGCTTGTCTGTTCAACACAGATGTTGATTTGAAGTTGGCCATTGGGGGTCTAATTTAAGTCCATAATTTCAGAAAGATCTTCAGTTAAGTTCAGGATTTGACCCCAGCTGATTTTTATGGCCTGCACATGATTTACTTGGTTCTGTGTGTGTACAAGAGTCCTGCCAAACATTCAAATAAGATCTGCCAGTACAAAACAAAACAAAACAAACAAACAAAAAAAAAACCCACACAAAAAAAAAGTAGTGTATTTATCTAGTATTTTTATATAATCCCTGTATAGGAATAAAAGGCCAGATCCTGCAGATCCTGGTGAGGATTCAGTTCCCATAAGGAAATTACATGTGACCTGCCTTGTAGGTGCCTTGTCTCTGGACAGGCATGCAGGACTAAACTGGCTTTCCATATTGCCTGTTCTGGGCTTCCAATTCCTGACTCCATCTGACTCTATATTTCTCATGATGAAAGAGGCACTGTACTTAAGGGAGAAAAGAAGAATCATTGAATTGTTTAGGTTGAAAAAGACCTCTGAGATCGAGACTGACAGTAAACCAAGCACTGCCAAGACCATCACTAAACCATGTCCCTAAGTGTCACATCTGCAAGTGTTTAAATACCTCCAATCAAAACCTCCCTGGCAGAACTTGAGGCCATTTCCTCTCATCCTATCACTTGTTACTTGTGAGATGAGACTGTCCCCCACCTCACTACAAGTTCCTTTCAGGGCGTTGGAGAGGGTGATAAAGTTGGACTCCTTTGCCACCAGGACTATTGAACCTTCTTGCCCCCATGGGCAAAGCTGCTTCCTGTGCAACTTCTTCAGCCCCCAACTTGTTCTGTTGCATAGGGCTTTTCCACTGGGGATCCAAAATTTAAATCATTTTTTGAACAATATTAATCTTCTGCCAGCCCATTCCTTGTGGCTGCCAGCATCCACCGACATATCAGCCCTGTCCTGCAGAGATTTACTGAAGTATTGACTCCCCTTCATCCTGCTACATACACAGCATTTGCTGTCTATTATGCACAAATGTATCGATTGTACAGATCATTAATAAAGATACTATCTTCCCCAGTATTAACCCTGAAGGAAAGCTACTATGTGGCTGATAACTGGACATTATGCTGTTGTAATACACTTTGAGCCCAGTGGTCCAGCAAATTTGTTTCCAAACATGAAGTCCACCTACCTGAATCATATCCCATCAGTTTAGATTGTAGGCTTCTGTCCTAGACAGCAGCCTTGGTTCACAATAAAGTAGATAAAGAGATGGTTGAAAATAAGTTCCAAGAAAGTAATCACTGACAAATTGGCAGGAAGGAGAGATTTTACATTGGATCTCTTCTTAAGAGGCATCAGAGACCCACTTCTTTTCCAAATATTTGTTATTTGAATAGATTCCTGAGCAAGAAGAATGTATATAAAACTAAGGATGGCTCTAAACTGGAATGAGCTTGTAAGAATGCTGGGGCAGAATTCAGAGTTATGATAAAAATCTGCCAAAGGTTCTCCCACAATGTGGGAAAATAAGAGATGCTCATTTAGCCCTCAGTGGAGAAAAGCATGCCCACAGTGTGAGACATAACAGGGCTTCAAGACTCAAAACTCTCCAGAGAAGCAGGGAAAAAGGTCAGTTTCGGAAGACCATGCCTAGGAACTGTCTGATGGAGTTTGTGTGTACTGTGCTGAGACAGTGATCCATGGCACACAGCACTTGGCATGAAAAAATTGTATTGTTATAAGTGTGGTATTGCATAGAGATATACTCATGAATGTGTGTGTGCGTGTGTCTCTTTTGATGTCTGTAAATTTAACATGTTCTCCTTAGGTGTTACTACAAATAAAGCCCTTATAGAAACACTGGGATTCTCAATTCAAGCTTGAAAAAAGGTCTGCAAACTCTATTCCATTATATGTCTTCACATGTTAGAAATGTCCTCCTTTCCCTGTACAGTCCATGCATGATAGCTAAAATCCTGTTATTTGGAGAAATAATACTTCTTGTGCCTCCCTGTTTCTCAAGCATGGAAATAATAAGTGGGCAAGAGTTATGTGAGAAGATAAAGCAAGATATAGCTCTATTTGAGTACAGAGAGCCACTGGAGCCAAAGGTACCCCTGGAGAGGAAAGTAGTTTCACAAGATCACGATAGTTGAAAATTAGGAAGCAAGTGATTTTTTCTCTCTCTATGTTGCTTTTGTTTTCATACATTTTTTCATACATTTAAGTTACAAACAATGACGTACTTAAATTATGAAAATCTTAGAATCATAGAATTCTTTAGACTGGAAAAGACCTAAGAAGAAAGGTCTAGAAACTGCCAAGAGCCAGGAGTCATCTTTTTATCCAGATACTGCTGTTACAAGATCCATTTTGCTTTTTGCAGCCTTGACATGAAGGCACATGAAGATAAGGTTGAGAGCAGCCCTGAGGAGAAGGACTTGGGGATGTTGGTTGACAAGAAGCTCCACATGACCCGACAATGTGCACTCACAGCCCAGACAGCCAACCATGTCCTGGGCTGCATCCAAAGCAGCGTGGGCAGCAGATCGACAGAAGTGATCCTCCTGCCCTGCTCTGCTCTTGTGAGTCTCCACCTGCAGCTCTGGAGTCCCCAGCACAGGAAGGCCATGGACCTGTTGGAGTGAGTCCAGAGGAAGATGGTCAGAGGGCTAGAGCACCTCTCCTATGGGAACAGGCTGAGAGATTTGGGGTTGTTCAGCCTGGAGAAGAGAAGGCTCCAGGGAGACCTTACAGCACCTTCCAGTACCTAAAGGGGGCTATGAGAGAGCTGGAGAAGGACTTTTTCAAAGGCCTGTAATGATAAGGGCAATGGCTTTCAACTGATAGAGGGCAGGTTCAAACTAGATACTAGGAAGATATTGCTGTGAAGGTTGTTGAGACACTGGAACAGGTTTCCCAGAGATGTGGATGCCCCATCCCTGGAAGTATTCACGGGCAGGTTGGAAAGGGATTTGTGCTTCCTGGTCTAGTAAAGGTGTCCCTGCCCATGGCAGGGGGGCTGGAACTTAATGACCTTGAAGGTTTCTTCCACACCAAACCGTTCTGTGATTCTGCAATACCACTTTTCAAATATGATAAGGTAAACCTCTGTAACCATTCAGCTTTCAAGTTCAATGAGATTGCTAGCTAAGGGTGAGCTGTCATAGCCCTCTAGCAGGTAATGAAGCCATGAACTCATTTCCCCACAGGATTTCAAACTGCCAACAAGTTGTAGCAAAAGCGCTCACTTAGTTTAAGCATTGAATATTGTCCTATATATAGAAGACAAAAGACATGCTGCTGCCTTCATAAATGTTCTTCTGAATTATAAATGGTTACTTAATAGATATGAGAATGTCTCTCACCTTTGCTGAGATTAGTTGAAGGGGCTACTTCATTATCAGAAACAAGTGGGAACCACCATAGAAAATCTTTCCCACAGCTTGTTGGGGTCAAGTGACTGGCTCTGAGAACTCATTATGGCCTCTAATAAAAGCACAGCTCCTTGTTTCTAATTGCAGAACCTAGTTCACACAATTCCTAATTTAAACACATGTAAACACATAGAGGGATATAAAACCCACAGGTTATGACCCAAGAGCACTTGCAACTGGAAGGGGTCACTCAGACACACAGAAGTTTCTGATTTCAATCTGATCATTGACCTCCATAGTAGTGAACTTTATGCAAAGTGTGCCCTGAAAAATTTTGTAGGCAAGATGCTTGTGGTTTTGGAAGCTTTATTTTCCCCCTGATTATAAAGTAAGAGTCAGTAAAAGAATCCAGTTTAAAATCTCAAACATTAACATGTAGTGAAGTGCAAATATGAAAGTGAGCAATCAGTTCTGGCACAGATAAAGATTTAATGGAAGTCATGGGTGATTTTGCTGTAGATTGTGCAAGCCATGGCTGAAAATTACTGCTGAAGGATAGTTTGGTTCTGAGAGCTGACAGGAATCATTCTTGCTTCATAGATATGTTAATTCCATATGTTTAGCTTTACCTGCTCTTTTCAAGACAAAAGACCAGTTTAGCTACTTTTAGAACTCCTGAAAAGTCAACATGTAAACAAATAGCTGTGCAATAATTTTTCTACTTGTGCTTCATCGTTCTACTTCAGCTCAGTTGGATTGCTGAGATTTTTTGCAGAGCAAATCAGGATAACTACTGATCAACAATTTATTCTGAAAAATTGAAATCTGCATGTGTTCAGTAAGTCAGTCTTGGTGATTATGAAATATACTCCTTTTATTCATAAATACTCTGATGCAAGACAACTTGTTCCCTTCATTTGACTCTCACCTCCTACCCAGGCAGAAATAGTCATAGTTCTCCTGTGCTGTTCCTAGTGTAAAAGACATGTACTAACATTTTTGAGGTACCTATTGAACACCCTTGATGCTTCAGATTCTTTTACAGTATAAGAGTCACAACTTCTGCAGCATAGTTGGTAACAGTAATAAATTCACAGCTCTGTGATTGACATAAACTGTTAGTACACATTATGTTCTGAAGCATTGTGATTAAAATGAAACCTCTTTCCCAGTCATACAGACCACTGTGCACTCATGCTCATCATGTTATGAGGAATAAGTTTCAAATCTGTCATTTTGCGACTATGAAACTATATCTTCGCCTTAAGCTTACTTCTGATCTTTCAAGGGAAGCTTCACTGGCACCTGAAGAGAAATGTATACTATGAAATAAAAATAGAATAACATTAACCACAAAATTTATTAGATGCAAAGAAATAGGCAAGCAAACAAATAAAAACCACTTGGAACATTTCTGCTTTCAAATTCTTATCACTTCTCATTCAAATTTAAGTTTTTCCTTTCAGTATCAGAATAAAATGGAATTGAAGAAACATTTCTGCATTATGTGCAGCAAAAAAGGATTGTACAATAGAGAACAATTTTCCATCTCTCGTGGATATGGTCATTATTTATTGGAAGCTGTTTTGTAACACAATGACCATCTGTCAGTAAGCACTGAAAACACTCAATCACACTGGCTGTTACTGTTAAAATGCCACAATCTGTGACTGCTGTGAGGGATTAATAGATTTTTTTTTTTGCTAAGAACAATTACATATTTAGAAGGCCAAAGTAGTTCTCATTGAACTTGGTATAAATCCTGAACTGCTCCACTGAAATCCAGGTATCATCTCTAGATTTATAGAAGGGTAGCAGATGTCAGTCTTTGACCCAGACCTTTAGTGGCAGGATATCAGGGAAGGAGGCCCTTTTCAATTTTGTGTTTTTTAAAATATTTGTGACCAAAAAAAATGTGCTTAACTTAATTTGTGCAATGAAAATAACTGGGACCATTTTTCTTCTCACATTAAAGGATAGTTCAGAATTATGGTCTGCTATTCTGCAGAAAGGTACATACAATTGTTGTTTGAGAGGTTCTGTTTACAGTTATTCATTAAGCTGTTCATTTGAATGTTGCATTGTATTTCTTTGTGCACTTGGTTGGGAGAATAGATGCTCAAATGAACCAGCAGCTGCAGTAAGACACACAAAATTACAACTGGGTGTAATCCTGCACAAACCAGAATAATTAAACCCTCCAGGGAAAGTCTGGAATGAGATTCGTTCAAATGCAGCCATGTGATTACAAGTGCACCATTAACAATTTTTTTAAGTATATATAAAGGGAAGCAGTTCCCTCAGGGTGGCAGAATGAGTGAGATATATGGCCTATACATTGAAGGTCATATGCTACACAGGGGTGGGAAAATATTTCTTAATTGAAAACCCCCTTCTCCATATCATTTATTATGACCATGGGTTATAATTACTTAGCCTATTAAAATGCTTAAGTCAGTTAATGATTTTGTTAGTAAGATCAGACATTTCAACTGAAGGAGGAACAGAAAGGCAAAAGGAAAGAGTGATGGGGGAACTCTAGTCTTGAAAGAAATTGAGTATCTCCAAGAAGTGTTTGGAAATCCCCAAGTACTTTTTGTTTCTTGTGCGACTAAGGCTCCTACAGATGCTAAGCATTTCACACAGAAGGATCTGAGACGTAAGGGACCTGGTCCTTAAAGTTGCTGCCCCATAAGCCTCATTCCCTTGTTGAATCCGATCTCTCATTTCCTATTTCTCTTTGTTGCCTGCTGACAAGTGCTACATGGCACCCAGACTTTTGAATCAGATAAGCTGCAGGCAAGTCTAACGTTCCTGTTTCCCAAGCCCCAATCATCCCATCACAAGGGGGTCAGACCTAGCAACAGGCTGCCCAGGGAAGTGGTGGAGTCACCGTCCCTGGAAGTGTTCAAGAAACAGCTGGACATGGCACTTAGTGCTGTAGTTTAGTTGTCAAAGCTGTGTTTGGTCAAAGGCTGGACTCAATGATCTTGAAGGTCTTTTCCAGCCTTGATGAGTCTATGATTCTACGTGTGAGACAGTAGGCAAGGCAGGAGCATAGAAGGAACAAGAAAAGGGAATATCCTAGCATGCAGCCCAGAAGGAAGGGCACAGTCCTATGTGATCCTTCCCTCGTTCCTTACATGCCCAGGATGGAGTGGGAGGAGAAGGAGAGAAAGAAATGAAGCTATTAGTGTCATGTAGCCTGACAAAATCATGGTCATTATAATGGCACTTGCCTGCACTCACAGGTAGCTAGGTGTGTGTGGTTAGATGAACAATCATAAACATTTACTTTGAAACTTGCTATGTCTAGTTCTTCACAACTCATCACTCCCCAGAAGCAAAGGTCTTCTGAAAGCAACTGCACCTGCCCACCCCTCTGCCCTTGCCTGGAGAAAGCATGATAGCCAATCTCCCAAAAGGCCACCAGGTGTTGTTTTGCAGCCGCATGCAACTAACTGTCCTTAGAGTATTAAACCTTTACTGTTTTGACCACATGCAACCTTATTGAAATTCTAGCATTTTGTGGGCTGTGTAGACCTGGAGAGATTACTTAAGCGGTTTGTAGGATGAATGTATCCTTTGCCTGACTTCTTTCCCAGTTTATGAGCTCCCCGTACGCTCATGATAATTTATCCAAACCTGTGTATCACTCACAGTTGTTTGTCAGCCATTCATCTAAATGAATTACGTCCTGTGGCAGTCAAGTTCCACAGTCAGTCCTTTTTGGAAACATGTGACTGGTCCCCTAAGTCACAAGGGATTGCTTCAGTTTCCCACTCAGATGACATAAGCCTTATAAATACAAGCCTGATTAAGCTGCTAGGCTTTGAGTCATAGGCTGACAAAAGTAGGAGCATGATAAGCAGGGCAATCCCACAAGCAGAAGGCAAGGACAGGTTTATTGGCCAGTTACCCTCAGGTGCAACTTTCACCTCAAACGTGGTAATAATTCAGGGAGTCCTAAGCAGCAGATTTCCAAGGGCTTGCAGTTCTGAGTATTGAGAAGAATTCTTCAAAATATTTGTTAACACAGAGCAAAATGATTTATGGAAATAACAGTAAATAAACCCCAGAGATTTTCCAAAGAAATTATGCTGTATCTTTTCATTTACATGAATATTGCTTTCAAGATCTTATGTGACTGCTAGCTGCTAAAATAATACACAGGACATTGTATTTAGTGTGTTTTTGTTACATTACAGATGATCTGACAACAGCGGGGCTGATGAGCTGTCTTAGGTTAAGATGTGACACTGTATGACATTTGGCTTTTGTGATATGCTGAGGTAATGTGACATGACAGGAGCATATGCCATGAACCAAAGGTCACAATAGATTCAAATGAATACACCTGCTTTCAGCCTGGCCAGTCACTGTCAATTTGTAAAAAAAATCTTCCAGACCACGCACACATTTCTGACAACAATTGATGGTCATGACATAGATGTATTAATTCATTGGCAGCAAAGCTTACCACCTACTTATCCATAACATCTTTCTATCTAATGGAAATTGATTAGAAAACATTTCTTCTCAGAAGCTTTACTTACTTGCATATTTAATTTTGGGCAGCTGCCTGTGCCAGATTCAGGGAGATCATGCCTATACTGAAAGGCAGAATATCCCTCTTTTGATATCTGCTACTGGCTTGCACAGGAACAATGAATATATTGTCTCTACATATATGGCCTGAGGGATCCCTTATTCTATGCTGTATGTCCTTGATGGTACCCTACTTCACCCACTCCTGAATCCCCCATTCATTTAGGGGATTTGTTGAAACTTGCTGTCACTGTCTTCTTGTATGCCTTAATATGCTTTGGCTGAAGATCATAGCCTGAGGAGGAAAGGCAGATGGTATGTGACTAGATTCAGTTTCAGGGATGCAGAAGCTGGCAGGCACTTTCACATCCCACAACATCGGCAGAGCCAAAGGGACTTACCAAAACTGGGACTTGCACAGAACACACAGACACCCAAGCCTAAAGCTGTGATCCTGCTCAGCTGTTCAAATTTTGCTAAATTCCATTTCAATATTTCAGTTTAAAGTTTTCCAAATACATTGAGTAACACCTCAGTTCATGCACAGCCCTGCTCAAGTCTTGGCAGATGGGAATGAGAGTCTCTATTCTGCAGCACTGGTGGAGAATTATAAAATATGGCTGGACCTTGTCGTATGTGTCCTATGTAAGCTCAGGGTTGTTTCAAATGTAAAGACTTTTCACAATATTGCAACAAATAGGATGTCAGAGGTCAGCAAGCCAAAACATCCTTTCACGTACTGAGTCAGGACCAATAGGATCTACTCTCTGCAGGTTTTCACTGACCTTCATAGAATCATGGAATCAGAGAATACACCTAGTTGGAAGGCGCCCATGAAGATCATTGAATCGACTCCTGGCCCTTCACAGGACAAGACCAGGAATAACACCCTGTGCCTGAAAGCATTATCCAAGCACTTCTTGAATTCTGTCAGTCTTGGTGTTGTGACCATTTCCCTGGGGACCCTGTTCCAGTGCCCAACCACCTCTAGGTGAAACAACTTTTCCTGAAATCCAACTGAACCTCCCCCAACTCAGCTTCACACCATTTCCTCAAGTCCTGTCGCTGGTCGTGACAGTGAAAAGATCAGTACCTGTCCTCCACTTCCCCTGGTGAGGATATTGAAGACCACAATGAGGCCTCCCCTCAGTTTCCTCCAGGCTGCACAAACCAAGTGACCTCAGCCCAAAACTGCACATAATATTCAAGGTAAGGCTATACCAGCATGGAGTAGAGCAGGACCTGCTGTTACACACCACCAGTATGATATACACTGCTACAATTTGTTTCCTTTTCTATAGTCCCACCCTTCTAACAAGTAAGAATGCTTTCCTGGTGCCCAAATAATTTTTATTTTGTAATGAAGGTGATTTTCTCCTGCTTTCCCTATGACTACACAGGTTCATTGCTTATTTTTGCCTTTATATGCATGTGTTATCATGCTGAAGCCTTACTTGAGTGAGGGGATGGAGAAAAAAAAAAAACAAAAACAGAGAGAGGAGATATTTCAGGAATGTGTCTTGCAAGAAATGCTCATGGATTTGCATGTTTTATCGCATGTTTCATCACAGTGTCCAAAGCTACTGAGTTTATGAACTGCAGCTTTTTGAATCCAGATCTCTCAATGTAATACCACTGACACCAACAGATGCCTTTGTAGATTTGGATGTCAAGCTGTGATTCCTCTTACTTAACTGTCTAACAGTGGGATGAGCACTTCAAGCTTTTTACACTGGCTGAGAAGCAAGCACATTTAAAGGACAATTTATTTCACCTCCTTGGATACCCCCTTAGGCATCCAACATTTTCACAACAGAATCAAATTGGACAACAAGCTTAGATTATACTCAACTTTTAGCTTTTAGATGTGAGGAGAGATTAATCCTAGCCAGTTAATAAATATATTTTGTGAATAGATACTTCACAGTTGATAAACAAAAGAGCAGCATTCACAGAGCTCGCTCTGCTAAATATCACTGAGATTTGTACTATTGCACATCCTAAATGTACCCATTTTTTCTGAGTTTTTACTTTTAATACTGAAATCATCCTCACTTTGCCTAGAAAGTCAATGAAACTTCAAGACTATTAACATAGGAAGTCAAAGGCAGATGTTTTCGTTATGCTAGTCAATTGTGGTCTGTCATTAGTTGTTTTTAATTATCTTTCTTAAGAAATTTAAAGTCCTAAGTGGTCTGGGCGCTGCCTTATTGTTTACTTTTTTACACACTTGTCTGATCCAGGTTTGTATATGGACGTTTTTCTTGATGTAAAATGTTTTACACCAGTCAGTGCAATTTGATCACCTGGAAATGTTAGGTAGCAAAGTAGCAGTTAGGTGAATAAATAAAAATGCCTCTGCATACTTGGTGTTAGACTCTAACCTCAAGAATTTTAACTGAAAGATTGGTTAGGTCCTTAGCTGTGGTCTGAATTTATCTTCCACTCTGTTGAGAATAAATATTTTTCCCTTTTTTTCTGCTCCTTTAACCCTGCTCTGACATATAGCTAAATCTGAAAGATGCTTTAAGCTGCCATTTTTGCATTCATTGTTACTAATTATCCTTTCAGTTCATTGATTGTGCTTTTGTTGCTTTAGTTTTCGAAACTGAAACTGAGTATACCAGCCTGTTGTTTTTATTTTTATTTTACTCTGACATAAATTACAAATGCTGTGTAAGGCACATTCTCAGAGGAAAAAGAACAGTATAGAGAAAACTGATTATGAGAATGTTTTAAATAAGTACAATGTTCCCAGGATAAAATATTAGAGAGAGGAGTCAAAATTGGTTTTGTTTTTCTCTCTATAATCAATCCAAAGTAATTGGATTCAGGATTTGTCTTTTTTCCTATTGATTTTTGTGGTGTTGTTCCTGTTTGACTGCTGGTTTTCTAGCACCTCCCAGGCTTTTTGGATATTATTTTCTTAATATGTTTCTTTGGCTTCTTCCCATTTAGCTGCCTCTGAATTCTTTCGAATTAAAAAAAAATTACAAACATCATATTTTATCTAACTTTATAAACACATTTAATTCTGCAAAGCACCGACATGGTTACTGGGCATGCAGCACCCCTTTTCCCTTAAAAGGACCCTCTAGGGTCAAACAAGGTTATGTAGTGAATTCATATGAATTCATATGCATGAACTGTGCAGATGAAGGTCACTTTGGCCATCACAACCATCACAGAAGAGCCTTCAATGAACACTCCATTTGCATGCAAAAACAAAACAACAACAACAACAACAAAAAANAAAAAAAAGAAACAAAAAATAAACCAAAAACAAAAAAAAGCCACCTTGTAAGCTGAGGTTTCTCTTGACTAAACAGATCTTTATGTACTCAGAAACTGTGTCTTCAGGAAAGCAGAGTGACGTGCAGACACAAGATTACATTCTCTTTCTTCATGTGTCTGGACATCTAAGCCATGGTCTTCTGTACAGATTGTGTGCGCTCTGAAATATCTTACGAGCTATATTGAGTGCTGAGGCATAAAAAGTATTGGTGTTCTCCTGCTGTCTTGACCACTTGCTGCCCACCTGCCAGCTGCCTTCTGTGGGTTTGCTTGCTGCCATGTTCAGTGGTTTAGAATTTACATTCCAGTCACAGGGAGGACTGGGAACAAGAGAAGAGGAGGAAACATAGCAAGGATACCCCCTCCTGTTGTTATCCAAACTCTGATCCCTCTGATACTCCTGTGACAGCTTCTAGATACAGGGGTCTGCACATTATTAGAATATTTAATATAATCCTAAATGACACTCCAGGCCAATGAGTTAGTCCACCTTATTTCCTAGACAATTCTCTGGATTAACACATGCTGCAGGTGCTATTCTAAAAGTAATTTTCTGATGAGATCACTGTGCAAGGGTGACATTTTATATGCTGGAAGGCACCACGGCAAAATCTTGGAAGGTACCATGAAAATTAGATACTAAAAATGTATTTTGAGTACATTACTTGAAATAAAAACAAAGAGCCTCCAAAACTAACAAACTGAAAATCCATACATGTCATTAAGGGGCTTTACAGTCCTGTATGTATGCCACCTTATTTTTCTTGCTGTCAGACAACGTGAACAGTGGCAGAAAGTAAAAAACGCAATGAGCCTTATTGCACAATGCCATGCACAATACTAAATCAGCATTTCAGAAATCTTCTTGATGCCTGGGTACTTGGTTTATGAGGAAATTAAGTTCCTTTCATATCTACCAAGAAAGTCTGGCCTTTTGAGGTTGATCTGCTCATCAGCATGTTTTGGAAAGCATCACAGCCAGGGAATTTTTTTCTGCTGCACTGGCAAGGGCCTGCACATCAGGTCTATACTCTCCAACACTCTGAGACAGACCTCTTACGGTGTTAAACCTGCACATCAGTTGCTATTTTCAAAACTGCCCTGTAGTACCAGGCATCAGAATCTCTTCAGCAGCAATGCAGAACTCAACTTCTGGTCTTGGACCAGCTTCTGCAAAGAAACCTGAAGCAAGATCTCAAAGAGAAACTCTATCAGACAGTTCACATCCGATTTCATTCAAGCATTTTTTCACTCAAGCAGAAAAGTAATGTGCTTCTAATGAAATAATCTTAAAGGAAACACAGAAGCACTCTTCTATCACATAAATAATGAGTAGGACTCTCAAGGTGATTTCACACTGGAAGAAAATTAAATAATAACAAGAAAAAGTTGATTGCTTCCAGAAAGCAAAAGTTTTCATTTGTAATACTTACCGCTATGAACAAAAAATGGACATCTTCTCCTTCTAAATCAAAATATAGAAGTTTTTTTGGAGGCAGTTAGGCTAACTTAGGCAATTTTTTCTAGGCTCTTAAATCTAGAATGGTGATGACAAGTCAGGGAGTGAGGGGTTAGGTTGTGCCAAACACCACATCCAATAAGCTGTATAAACACAACTGCATGAGGTTTGGTGCCTTAGATATTCTGCCGGTGGGCTACACAATTTGATTCTATCCACAGCAAAATCCATCCATGGGAAACAGCTTCTGTTAAATGGTGTGGGAAGCCTTATCTCATACCATCTGTCCCATGGAGAACAAGCCACACAGTCTTCAGAGAATAGGAGCTGCTGATTGCTCCCTTTCTACATAGAGAGAAATGAAAACAAAACTTTGCGTCTTCCCTGCCACCCCACTGCTAATTTATGATGAGACAGCATCTGCCCTTTAAAGTGTTACCTTGTTGTAACAGATAACATTGCATGGAAAACTGAAAGGGACTATGTGGGTTACTGGATGCACATCCACTGAAATTCAATTATATTTATACATTTAACAGGCACCATTGTCTTAATCTGCAGATTCTCCTTTTAATCTGGAGAACAAGAGAAGCAATCCTTTAGTTTGGGGTAGAAATAAATTTATCAGCTATTACCATACATCTACAATTTGTCGATGTTCTTTAACCCTTCTTTATTGCCTGTAGTTTAAAGTGATTTTACTTTAGCTTTCACACATCCTCTAAGCTTACACTGGCTGCCATTCATGGAGAGTATATATATGCTAAGATTCTCTGTCTTGAGATACAGGGATTTTTTTTCTAAACCTGGAGGGACTAGGGGTACTAACTGGTAAAGTCTTACTTCTCCAGGAAAAAAACACTCTGCCAAGAAATGCAGAAATTGATAGTGTCCTAGCCCGTAGTTACAAAAACATTTTAAAAGCATAAAGCAGCAGTGCTGCAGGTAGAGGCAGTTCTGTCTATCTACCTCCCTTCCTTCACCCTCCTCACCTCCCAGAGCAACTGACCAGAGCAAACTGGTGTGGCTGAGTGGTGAACAGCAGCAGGAACCAGGCTCAAGCTCTTAAAACAGCTAGTTTCAAACTGGATCAATTCCCTGATCTGCTTTTCCAAGACACCACGTGGATGGTTGTTTTAGTGCCAGAGCTAGCCTGGTGCAAAGGGCAGGAGCACACAGGAAAGCAAAGAAGGTGCAGAAAAGAGGGAGTTGCAGATTGCGGAAGCATTACCTCCTCATGGAAATGCGGGGAAAACCACAAATTAAAAAACCTAGTCTTGGAAAATGTAGCTAGACACCATCCACACTAAGGCAATTTAAGAGACGCTTGGGTTCCAGTCTAGTGACAGAACAGCAGATTTTCAGGAAGTGGACAGTCCTTGCTTTAATAACAATAAAAAACTAAATTAGTGTTTTCTGTCTGGTTTCTTAAGCCTGTCTCTTTGCAGGATTTGGCCCACTCTTTGCTGAGTCCTAGATCAGTCTCATGGAAGACACAATATCATTGACTAATTCAGTGAGACAGATGATAAAATGAAAGGACATTTATCAGAAGTTATGATGTTTATTGCTATACAAGTAAGATGAAAAATAATGAAGTGTATAGATGTTTTTACCTATTGACATGTATTGATCACTGTCATAACTCAAGAGGGAAGTAAATTTTAGATCTTGCCTTTATCTAACACATTATTGACTACTCAGGTCTATTCTGTTTCTAACAGATCGAGACAGAAACCAGGGTTAATGTCCATCATCTGATCCACAGTAGAAATTCCAGTGATCTTTTTCCTGGGCAAAAAGCAAATCCCTTTTAAAGTGACTGCAAAGGCCCCAAAGGCAGAAAGATCTAAGAAGGAGTAAATAAAGTAGAAGAGGGCAGCCAACTCACATAGTTTCCATGTCATATTCTCACAGTCTAACATTCTGTTCTCTCCAAGGAGGAAATAACAATATAATGTACAGCCCTGCCACTACTTCTATTAATATCTTGGAATGCATCCAGAAGCACATGGGTGCAGGAGAATATGCTGTTCCTAGTAATCACATAAATGTTTAGATGTTTTTCTTTACGAGGCTGGGTTTGGATCTCTTTTTCATGCTGCACTGCATAAGTCCTTATTTTCCAGCTCCTTGAAGGCTAGACTGGTCAAGCTTCCCTTTTTGAATTCAAGCTGCCACATAACAGAAGTGTTACAAGTTCCAAAACAACCTATGAGCTATTTGAGCTATGTTAGAGCACTACAAAAATAAAAAAAAAGAAAAAAAAGAAAAAAAAAAAAAGAAAAAAAAAAAAAAAGCCATGAGGGAGGGTAGAAAGTAAAAGAAAACCAGAAAAGTAAAAAGCAAAAAGCAAACCAAGACATAGTGAAAACTATTTTTCCCAATGTTTAGCAGAATATCCACAAGCAGTTACCCTAAGAAAAGTGTTACTTATTTAAGATTACCTCAACAATGTAAAGTTTCTTCTCAATACACAACTACACATATTTCACATATTTCTGATATCTCTGAAAATTCTTTCCTCAGCCATTTTGTGTGGTGAACTTCCCCAGTGTAGCCTGTGTGGTGAATGCCTCAATGGCCAGCCAGGGACCTCCACTCTAAATGCAATTGTCCATCATTAGGGACACCTGAGCTCTAGGAGGACACACAGGAAGTCTGACTTCTTTAAGACAGAGGTGAAAAGTGACCTCCAAGCACAGGCTATATATAGGAGGCACTGCTTTACCCACGCTATTTGAAATTCTTTTCTTCTGCTAATTTAAAATTGAAACCTAATGGAAAAAGAGAAAGCCAGGGGGACAAAATGCTACATCCAGACCTCAGGTAACATCTGGGCTGACTGTCAGTGTACAGTTGAATGTGGCTTGTGAGCCTTGGCTTGGCCCCAAGAGCAGCCACACGAGGGATGTACCTGCTTGGCCTGGCTGTGCATTGGCTGTGCCACAGATGGAGCCAGGTCTGCTCCAGCAGACACGTGGCTGTCTCACATGCTGCTCACACAGATATTGTTTTGGGTCCTGCAGCAGCAGAGCTGTGCATGAGTGCAGTGTCTGAGGCTGTAGCCCTGCCCAAGCTGTGCTGGGAGGAGGCAGTGCAGTGCCTCCTGCACTCATCCATGGGCACACAGCTCTGCTGTGGAGCACCCCTCCCTCCCTAGGGAGGTCACCGGGGAACTGGGACACCAGGGTGAAACCATGAACCCCTCTCAGGATGCGAGGTGTCTGTGAGTCTGTAGGAGATGCATTCCACTACCTGAGCAAGCTGTTCTGGAGCTTTCTTAGACATTCCTACAGCAGTGCAGACACTATTGAGAACAGCCCCTACAGCCTCCACTCATTCAACTGCATAACCCCAAGGGTAGTTTGTTTTTTCGTAAATTTGAGAAATATGTGGAAAGGATACAGCAAAAGCTTTATTCCTGCTAATATTATTGTTATAGCAAGATACCTGAAAATATAAGGTTTTATGTTCAGATATGAGCTTCCTGTGAGAGCTCTAGCTATAAAGATATTAACCATTTTGACACTTAGAGCTAGATTTTTCATAAAATCATTCCCAGAGAGTGTTCAGAAATCTCATTTTGCAGTCCAATGAAGATTGCATTAAGCATTAATGAGCTGGCAAGATGCTCAAACATGGTTTTGTCTGAAGCAGAGAAGTATATTTGGTGCTGGATAGGAGTCCATAAAGCAGAAGGTACTATGTTCCTGGTGCCTATCACAGGCAGGTAGAAAGGACCTGGGTTAAACATCTGAATGTTTGGCTACTTGTCAAGGATACGTGTTGAATTGTTCATTTTAACTTATGGTTTTGTTTTCTGGATTGGTGGATTAGTTAATTTGTTTCTGACCTAGCTGAATTTACAGTGATTTGACTATTCAGTAAATGTGAAACAAGTATTCAATGTATTCAAACAAGATGCAAATATATTAATAGATCCATGATCAGTTCATTGTAATTCTGTAGGGAAGAGAGGGAGAAAGCATTGCTTCCATGACTGTGGAAAGAGACCTTTTGGATTTGCTATTCCTGACATCTTAATAATTAGAAAGGAATCCAAAAGCAATGCTGCTCAAAAAATATGGCCATGGGACACATGATGCAGCCTCCTAGCCTCAGTATGTCTTGCTCCATCTTAGGGAAAAAATTGCTTATAATTTATTTATTGAATAAATAAATTCTTATTATTTGTGGGCGTTTTTAAGTAGGATGAAAATGTCACAGATTCCATTATTACTCTATGTCTCTTGATGTGAAATCTAAGGGTCACCATGGACCTGGGCAGACACAGATGCATGAGGACAGCACAAGGTCAACATTCCTGACAGAACTTAACGCAGATCACACAGAGGTGACAGACTGTGAAAGAATGATGTAGACTCCTAGTGCTCACAATAACAGACATGGCAAATAAATACATGTAACTAGGCCTGAAAAGCACAGTCTGAGGTGTCAAAATTTTACTTCCATTTAATAGACATATTTCGTATTCCCAGGAAACACACTTAAATCTCCTTGGTCATAGCTACTAACATAAATGGAGGGAGAAAAACACAGTCTTGTTTATAAACACCACCCCACTTCAACAGTTCCCCCTCTATCAGGAGGAAAAGAGAGCTCAGAACACTCCCAAGCGCAGAGCAGAAAAGACTGAAATGGTAATGTCTCCCAAGACGGCTTGATGAAGAAGAAAAAAGAGCAAAACTAAAGAAAAGAAACATTTAAGCAGCAAAGCACTCTTCTCACAAAACCCTGAAAACCTGTGCCTCTTTTGACTGGCTGCTGTGATTTGGAGATGGATAAAGAAGAAACATGAGCAATTAAAGGAAAGCAGCAAATACTTGTGCCTTTTTCAACATACAATTACCTGTTGCAAACACTCTCAAGTGGCTAATGCCCTTAGGACTATCTGTTGTTGTTGTTGAAAGCCTGTGGGCATTTTTGCTCACAAAATTACAATGCACACTCAGAGGGAGTCCACATCCTCAGTAAAGAGCAGAACTGTCATTCTGTTCACCCAGTTTTGAATCCATCTGGGCTGAAGATAAGAAGTCTTTTACATTGATTGCTGTTCTAGCACCCTGGATACAGTTAGCTCGTTGAGCTGGACCAAAAAATATGGAAATGCAGAAAGCCAGAACTCCAGTTCATCAGTGTAGCTAAAACACACAAGGAGCGAGTATCAAGTACAGTCACCTCATTAACCACAGCACCAAGCAGATAGTACTTGGAACTAAAATAAGTCTCTTTCAGCTCTGTGACACCAAGTGGCTCAAATTGCCATTGGAAAGTGAAAACAGTAAGAGCAGTACATCTTACAGTGTCCCAGGAGTCCCCTTAAGGAGATCAAACCTCTAACTCAAAGCAGGCAGAATCACTGTGGAAAGGAGCTGGTATGAAGGTGATCTATCTCTATTAAATATGTTCACTCTGCTGGAAGTGGCCTTCTGCTGCAGAAGCAGCTCCTTCAGAGAAGGAGCAATATTTGTGATGAGCTGCTCATCTCCTCAGTGTTGTGAATGGGTGACTGTGGACCCTTTGGATGTATTTCTGCGGTGAAGCCACTGCTGTCAATGAAACAGCAGCAAAAAGTTGGAGTTACATTTAAAATAGCTACTCGTGGTGAAAAATGTTCCAGTCAGAGCAATACAAATATCTTCAGAAGCTAAAGAAAGGATGCATATTAAGGCCCAATATGCTCTGAATGTTGTAGTTATAGCATTCATATAACTACTTACAACTATCAAGTATCTCTGATGCTTTTTTCCAGTTAGATGCATCTCTAAACTTCACTGCCAACTTTTGAAGGTCCTGGAGCTATCATTACAGTGTGCTTGTGACTTGTGTAAACATTTGAATATGAACCTTACAAGTCTCACTTAAAGGAAAGATAGACAAATTGGATGTGAAGCCCTTGTTTCCAATAGCAAACACTGAATTAAAATAGTGTCTCTTGCCTATCAGCTTTTTCTAGGGGTACTCTGAACAATTTGGAGGAAGCAAAATCTTATTAACTGAAAATTAATTATAATTAAAGTGCTTATGGCTGGTTTGCCCAAATAGGAAGCAGCTGGGAGGGGGAGTATCTTTGAGGGATCCTTTTTCTTTCCCAGGTATGGACTGAGAGAATTTTCAGGACAAGTTGGAACTCTGCTTTTGCCCCTCATACTGTATGCACATATCTGTTTATGCATGAGAAGGATTCCAAGCTAGACATAGGCACTCCTATGAGACAATATTGACCTAAATTCTTTATGGGGAAAAAATATACTTTGCCTTAAAGTAGCTATCAGAGACTGATCACAAGTTTGCAATTTACCCACAAAAATGAATGCTTTTTGCAATGGTTCATTCTCTATCTTCAGCAGCTTGCAGGTGAATTAACAGCAGCTCCTAGCAAAATGCATCCAGGTTAATAGGTTTATCTAAACTCTCACTCATCATACAGTAGAGCCCATCAGCCAAAAAATCTCTGTGCCACTTTGGCATCTGGACACCAACAAATGAAGACTCCATGCCATGGTGGAGAAGCTTTTGTGATTAGTTGCATCAGAGGGGATTATGGCTCGTTACATGATCCTCCATGAAACAGCAGCAGGAAATAGGTTATTTTATGTAGATATTAACATAGTGTTGAAGGAAGCAGCCAACGAGTTTAAGGTCTGAACTTTGACAGAAGTAATTGAGCAGCTTAGTAGAGTTAGAGTGATTCATGTCAGCTGTGTATCTGATATTATCTTTGATACTAGTACTAAATGTCCATTCTGTTCACAAAAGATTAAAAGGACCTCCAGATGAATAGCAGTAACTGTGCCAGGTGAAATACAATTCAAATAAACATACACATGAACACCAGTTCAGATATCTGTGCTGAAAGGTAAAGAACAATCTGTGCTTTCTAAAAGATCTGAAGATTCTGGATCAGAGTAATAATCTATAAAAACAGGCTTATGGCTCCCTTTGTATTTACAGAAGGCAAAATTTGCTTTCTATTTTCAGAACACCTTAGCTGCCATTACTGAGCAAGCAATACCAAATGAAGAGTCAGTTCTCTCGGTATTGTCTTCAGGTTCAGAAGAGGAATGAGTTGATGGATCAGAGCCCCTCACCACTCAATGCTATTTGACTTTTTTTTGGCAGACTGAGGAACCCCAGGCAAACTGTCAGTGTAGTTAAGTATGGATTTGATTATCAGAGCCAAAAATTCTTATGAACAGCTTATGAAGAGGGTATCACATCTTTTTGCTCAAGAGACAAAATTAATCTCTGAGTTTTGGAATCTGAGAAAATGAATATCCACATCTACATCCAAGAAGGTAAATTTGCATGTCTCTAATTCCCCATTCCTGACAGTATAATTCACTTACACAAAAAAAAACCCCAAAAAACAGGTACAGCATGTATGGACAGTAAGTAATAAGATTATTTGGCAAGACAGAAACAACCAGTGGTTAATAATGAAGGGACTCAAGACGACTGAGCTGCGATTGAGCTCAAGCTCAAAATTTTTTTGTCATCTGCTACAAGAAAAGGGCCTTCTGATTGTGCATCATTACACAGCAAAATTCAGGCTTGGTTATGTGATGGCTTCCACTTTCTTTGTTGCATCTCAGTAGTCAATGATTAACTGTGAGTGTACACATTGTTAACACTAAGTCAGACAATATGCCATTACCTTGTAGAACAAAGGCGAAAATTCATTATCTTTTCTGGAACCTAAATAAGCTATTTTGTTCTGGTGAGACATGCTTTGAGCATGTCTACTCTGAGTAAATATTGTTCTTATTTTTTAATTCATAATTATTTTGTCACTGGTATACTTGGTGGTCAATACAAAATGCCTATGCACAAATATTCCAGAATCAGTTTTAAACTAATTACCTGAGGTACAGAAACAGCCATGAGAATTTCGGGACAGGATGTCATCAACCCAGGGGTGTCAGTGAACTAGATGGGAGGTTAGCCTGCCCTCACCTACTCTTAATTCAGATGCAATTGTGTATGCACACTGCCAGATTTAAAGTCAGTTTTGATATGCCACAATCACATTAACCATAAACCCTGGCTCAGTTTTGGGTCAGCTGCAAAAATTAATTTTGATAAGAGCCATATAACCAAAGACATTTTTAATGAAAGATGTTTTAGAAAGGACATGTTAAAGTAAGCCTCTTGTCTTTTCATATGATAAAATGACATAGTAATGTTACTTGAACAGATAAATACTTTTTATTTTTCTCAGCTCCAAACAGGTCTTAAAGGATATCCATGTTTTACAGCTAAAACAGGGGGTGATTCAAATGCTTGCTCTGTATTTCTACTCCCTCAGACTCTGTATAAAGCGTTGGAAATACTGTTGTGGTGGGTTAACCCCAGCCAACAGCCAAACACTCACCCAGCTCACTTCCCTCTCTCACAAAACTGTGCAAAAAAAATAGAAAAGCAAGAAGACTTATGTATCTAGATAATAACAGTTTAATAGGGAAATAAAAAGCTGTGCTCATAAGCCAAGCAAAATATGGAATTAGTTCACTGCTTCCCATCAGTAGGCAGATGTCCAGCCAATTCCTGGCAAGCAGGGCCTCAGCATGTGTAATGATGGCTTGGGAAGATGAAGTCCATCACCACAAATGCCTGTCTTTCCTCCTCCTTGCCCTGAGCTTTTCTTCCTGAGAGTGGCATCACATGGTATGAAATACTTTTTGGTGACTTTGAGTCTGCCATCTAGATCTGCTGCACTGCCCCCTCTCAGCATCTTGCCCCTCAACCTACTCACTTTTGGGCGTGTGTGGGAAGAGTGGAAACCTTGATGCTGTGCAAATGCTGTTCAGCAGCAGACAAAACAGGGGGTGTTGTTAAGACTGTCATAGAATTCCCAAAAGGCAAAGCACAGCACCATACAGGCTGCTACGAAGGAAGTTAAGTCCATCCCAGCCAGATCCTGCACAACGGTTAAAGTTGATAAAACTATTCAGAGGTAAAATGAATGTGGATCACAGAAACAAGGGCTCTAGAGCATTTCTAGCATGGATGTAGTCTTGATACTACAGGGTCAGTCTTTTATTAATGGGCTTTTGTGGCATTTTTTTTGCTTAGGACTACTACTACTACTACTACTATTATTATTATTATTATTATTATTATTATTATTACTACTATTATACTATTATTATTATTACGGGTTGTTTTTTTATTTTTATTTTTTTATTATTACCTTGCCCTTAATGCTACTGATATTTTCAGAAATCTCCTCTTCTCTTTTGTCCTGATTACTAAGCTGGACTTTGCAAGCAACTGCTTGAAATGCACAAAACAGGGTTGTTCTAGGAAAACAGGCCCTGTAGCCACTGTACTTTAATAATATCATTGGTTTTGATGTTTTTTTCCAGTTCTCATGATTGCTAATCATAAAAGTCGTCCTGACAGATGATAAAGCAGTTTTTATTTTCAGTAGAGTATTTTGGATTTGTTTATTTGCTATTTTAGCCATGTCAGCAGAAGTTGAAGACAGGCTTGTATGTGGCAAACTACTCTGACTTTTCACTGTCAGATACTTTATGAGCTTGTTTGCATGAACACAGAAATATATGACACTTCTGTGTAGATTACTCAGGTTTCCTTTTCACCAGTTCTTCGTAAAGTGTTTCTTCCTTCCTTGGAAAACAGCACCAAATCAAAACGACTGAAATAGGCACATGGGGAGAGACTGTTTTTCAGTGTCTTCAATTAATACAAATACAAATTTATCTTGTGACAAGCGAGCCATACAAGAAGAAACAGTATTCCTGTGCTTTAGTGCCTCTGTATGGCAACTGGAATATGCAAGATTGCCACAGGTGATGTCTTACGCAGGTAAATTACAGATTACTTTCCTTTGCATGCAGGTTTTTTTGGTGTGGCTCTTAAAAAGACAGATATTTTTACTGTGTACATAAATCGGGTATCTCCCAAAACACTGTGTAGTTGATGTGAAGATTGTATGCAGACAAAACCACCAGAAAATAAATTTTAAAATCCCCAAATAAATAACCTCAAACCATTTAAAAGCAGCAGTTTAAAATGAAGTTTCCTCATTGACTTGACCTCTCATTATTATGAGCTTGTATCCAAAGGTGGAAATGTTTTTATACTGTGAAACCAAAACCTTTAGAAATAATATCTGTTTGTGACTAATTGAATCTAAATATTTATATACAAGAACCTTAGCTAAAAGTGTCAGGATGGCTGTGTAAGAAAAATTAATTCAACAACAACAATAACAACAAACCCAGCAAAAACTCCATTTAATATTTCTACAAAAAGAATGCCATCTACAACAGTCACTGGCAAAACCCTCCTGAAGAAAACTTTGCCTCCCATGCCCTTAGCTGAAGAAACGGATCACAAAGCCTAAAGAAACCTTTTCAAAATTTGCTCTTACAGCTGGTCAAAATTTAAATATATATATATATATGTTTACATGTATACAAACATTTTAATGAGAAAGTCCCAACTAGGGGTGGCAGGGGAAAGGAAAGACCATGTCTGCAGACTTGTCACACAAGAACATTGCACAGCCTGATGCCTAGAGCAATTTTGTGGGTCTTTAAGTTGAAAGCTGGTAAGTCAGCCTAAATAAGGGAAGTGATCTGTGCCTTCATCTCAGTGTGAGTGCTCTCTAAGGTGGTATACGGTTTGCTAAATGAGAATTGTCAAAAGGCAGTAGCTTTTACCCTGGTGTGGAATAGAAAATATTTTGAAATTTCAAAATTTTCATGGGAGAGACAATATGCTCTGCTGCTCTGTGTGAGTCTAATTAAACAGTGAATCACTTAGCTCAGGTAATAAACATAGAGAAATCTTTAATATTAATAACAAGTACTGCAACATTACTAGTGTTTGTCAAGTTTAGCTTCCTGGGGATTTTGTTTGTTTATCCTGCTATGGAACTTGAATTCATCTCCATGTTATTACTTCAGCTATTTTCAGTGAAGGATTCTATAACAATTTCCACTTTTGTTATTCCATTCCAGAATGGAAAAGAAAAAAGGTTTTCAGAACTGTTAAATGTAGAAAGATGTTTTTTTTAACAGCATGGTAATATCCCAGATAAGACCTAACCTAACTAGAAGATTATCTTTTTCCATAGAGTTGTGTTCTATATGTTAATACATACAGCATATCAATTCTGCCCTAGGCTTGCTACAGTTCAAACTAACAAATTAAGGTAAATGCACATTGGGCTATTAGCACTAACAACTACTATATCATACCAAAATTAGTTAAAATACACTCAGTGAAAATATCAAGATAAAGGCATATAATTATCCTAAAGAGGGAAAAAAAAAAAAGACCAAGAAATAACAGCACAGCAACTTGTGTATATATGGATACATATATATATATATGTATATATATATACGTGTAGATAGATAGATAGATAGATAGATAGATAGATAGATATAAAAGCTAGTTTTACCATGTATAGAAACTTACAGGACAAAATCTTTGTTCAGGAGCAGAAAAGCATATGTATGCAGTTTCTTACACCCTGTGAACCCTCCATGCATAGGGACTCCCTTCAATCTCCTGAAGGTGGTGATATCCTGGCCACTGCCCAGGTTTGAAGACACTTTAAATTGATTGATAGAGGAAGAGGACTCAGACCAGCACCCTCAAAGGCAGTAGTATGCCTATCTCTGGATATCCAGACACTTCTGGCTGTAGGAAAACACAGGGCCATTAACCTATAGGAAGGTGTTAAGGATCACATCAGGGTGCTGACCAAATTAGACACATCTATATTTATAATGGCATCTAAGCAGGTGTTTTTGAAATCTCCAGTTTGGACTTAATTAGATTACAGCATCCGAGGACTGCTATAAGCTTTCTGGGCATTGTCTTGCAGGCAGTGGTAATTAGGCCCACATAAATGTCAGTGCTATCTAGATAGTTAGGAATGTGGTTGACTGAACAAGAGAAGTATGGAGGGAATGACAAAAGCTTAGCACACTAATCATGCAGAAAGGCAGAAAGACAGAAAGAAGTGGTAGAGAGGAAAAAGAGATTGAGACAAAATGAAATTTTCTTTCTTCCTTGCTTTCTTGCCAACACCTTACTTTATCAAATGCCTTTGACTAAGTTATGACTGAAATCTCTTGCTCTTACCCAAAATGGGGATCAAGGCTGTTTTTCTGAAGCCTAAATACACCTCCCTGGTGTTGTCAGGGAAATTGTTCCCAGACACCCCTGCAAGGATTTAAACACTTTTACTGACCTCTGGCTATTAGACATCCCAGTCTTTGGCTTACTGAACTCTCTGCATTGTACAGCAGAGAAGAGGCCAACTAATGTTTAAGTCTATACCTTGTGTCTCTGTAGGTTTAGGTGTGGCTTAGAAATTCATGTTGGCTTTGAGTGATAATAATGGTTTTTTTCATCATGAAGTGCAAAATTGTTTGGTGCATGAAGGAAAAACAAATACTGCTGTAGTGTGTTGGTTATGAGGTTGGTAGGCATCAGAAGCTTCTTTTTCCTGGTGGAACACTTGCTCTCTTCCATCCAAGAGGCATAAGTGTGCACAAAGTTCTCTTAAATAATGGACTACATTAATTGCAGGAACAATTAGTAAATGTTTTCTGCACTGGAATCTAAATGGATAAATTATGACATTATTTGGTTTTTACTTTTTTTATGAAGACAAAAAGTGGTCATAGTTGCAATCAACAAGTTTTTAAAGGTGACTCATATGTAGTGACATTAAAAGCCCATTTCAAAATGTATTCAGTAAACTGAATATTTTTGTAAACAAGTGCTTAGAAATTATCCCTAGACCTAGTTGTTGCACACTACAAATAAATGTATTATGATGCCCCTTATTTGTTCATGTTTTTCAAAGATAGATTGCCTACTCATTGTTCTTTAGATGGGTGTCTTCCAAAGCACAGTATGTTCTGTGAGTCAAGCTTGCATTGCAAAGATGTTGTGAATACTTTCTTTATAGCTGCTGAAGTTCTCTTCTGCTCTGAACGGTGGGTATGCAGAAACAGCAGCTCCCTGTGCATCTGATCTCCTCTCTACGTTTACCCCAGGTGATTGAGAGCACAATATTAATACTGAACACACTTTTTCTGCTTTTTGCTGCTTTAAAATTGTAGAATCAGGTCAAACAGCAAGAATAAGGTTATTTCAATTCACTCAGATAACTTCACCACACCACCAGCAAAATGGTTTGTCAAATTGAAACCAAGGCTACTTGTACAAAACCATTCAAATCACAGGAGTTAGAGGAAGCATCAGCGGGAATACATTTTGCAGTCGGTGTGATGATAAACCTTACATTTTTCTATGTGAACTGTTCAAGAAATATCCCCTTAGCACCACAGACAAGTGAAACTGTAAATATGTTGAACCAATTCTGACAAAGGAAGTGTAAATCAACATGCAAAATTCTGACAATATGGGCTATTGTTCTTATATTGAATCACTAGAAACACATCTCATTTTTTAAGAAACTTTGAATAATGATCTCAAAATTTAATTATTTACTTACTTTTAAATGGGGTTTTGATAACACTTCATTAACAGATGTGTGCTTGAAATATATTTTGTTTTACAGAACTCATTTGACCAATATATTTTGTACAGTCTTGATTAAAATTGTCAGAGTTAAAACATTTTGGGTAAGTCACAAGAAGATATTTTAAGAAGAGAGCACATACCATAGCAATTTTTCCATATTTATAATTTTCTTTTTAAATTACATCAATTAGTAGATCCAGATACACAAGTGTGACTATTATAACAGGCCTTTAGCTTTATGTGAAATCAAAGGTTACAAAGGCTTCCTAGCTCTGCCAGATGACCTCATGACCTTTATGGTTTTGGCTGCATATGGTCAAGGCTCTGTAGCTTGGGGCTTATCGTAAATAGCAAGCAGAGGTGTTATTTTTCTCTGTCCAAAGTTTTCTGTTGAGAAGTGCTCTCATTAGTGTTTGATCAAAAATGTGGGGAAGTGAACACTGTGCTTTTAGATCAAAGCACCTGTTTTTAATTAGTTGTGTTAGAATTGCTAGGAACCATCTGAGCTTGTCTATTGAACTAGGCACATGAGGAAACCTATATGTAAGGATATCTAGATTTTGAATTCCAAGTGAACACATAGGGAAAGTTAATCAAGACCGTCACATTTGCAGCAGCCTCAAACGTAAATGCCAAAGACTTAGGTGAGTTCCACATTGGAAACTTCAGCATCTGGGTTTCTGTCCTCACAGACTGAAGGTGATGGACAGAAGTATTGGCAGGCAAGTCCTTTCACACTGGTTTCTGTCTACTGACTTTTCAGTCCCCATGAGTTGACTGTCAGCTTCCTTCATCTGTTGGAGACACTCCAAAGACTGAGTTATGTGTGTCTGAAAAGGTGCAATCTTCTCCTGAAAAACAGGAAATTGCAACTTGTCCAACTGGATTTGAGAGTACAAAGAAGTAGAATATGAGAGATGTGCTGCTGAAGGGGAAATTCAGCATCCTGTTACTGACAGGTCATATTAAATATGTTTAATGATAATGTGGTACTGACAGCTCCCTGTACTGCAAACAGCTCTGAATCAGCAATTATGCTTCTCTTGTACATGTAAAAAGTAACAGACACTTGACTTCTTGTCATGGTATTTTTCTCTTGTCTTGGAAGATAATCAGGAGCACTGCAAAAATAATTCACACAGACCTTGAGAAAAGGTGGAAATAACAAGTATCGTTCTTTGCTGAACAGTGAGTTCTAATGCTGCAATGTCCTCAGAGGGAGGTTATATCCAGCCTTCCAAATATCTGCCCCTGTTCCTTTCAAAATGTAAGTCTTCTGAGATCAGTAAATTATTCTCCCAATCCTAGGTTAACAAAGATGAGTAATCTACCTGTCTTCCCATGTGGTACTCAGTTGCCAAGCCACAGGTGATGCATCCAGTTCAAAAGGGAAGAGAACTTGAGAAGAGGACAGTTTTGTTCTGAAGTGAATATCCGGTTCACGGGAGTTAGCTTTGGACTTCCTTTAGTAGAAAAATGTATGTCTGAGTTCATTTTTCTTACAGATTTCCCCAACGGGGCCACTGAAGCCAAGCATGAAGTAAATATGCAGCAAGTGAGACTGGTTTAAGAACAATCAGTATAGCACAGTAATATCCAAACAGAAAGTCAAAGCAAACCAAAGACAAGAAAAGAGAAGAAAATCCACAATGCATTAAAATAGCAATGTTTACCTTGTCGCTCTTTTTCAGGTATGCTCATCTTTAGTTTTCTACCCATGCCTTTCACTGTCTCCAGGAGCAAGACTCAAGGAAGTGAGTGGATTTTAGAGTACTTAAGAGAATCCACTTTTTCAAAAAAAGCAAACTCCCTGCACTGACAGGAGCAAAGCTGTGACTCTGCTATATCATATCCAAACTGGTATCTTGACTTACATGTACTATGTATACACAGTTCTGTGCATAGAAACAGGATGTGAGGAAGGTAAGGACTGGGCTTAGGAGTAAGGCAAGGCGATCTTCAATACAAGGAATGTTTGATTTAATCAATATTAAATTGAATGCTTAGTATTAAGCTTCTTTTAGAATTGTTATTTTTCTATTGGAGAAGACTTCATGAAGCAAGCAATTTTCCTTTAAAGGCATATGTGCTCAAAATCAAAGAAAACAGAACAAAAGTAATCCTGTTTGTCATCACCTTAAGGTTCCTTTGTAATACCGATGAGGAATCTATGAGCAGATCATAAGTGTGTGTTATGCAACAGTAATGTTGAGACTTCTTGTGAACAGTTTTCTGTATTTATGCAATGCCTGATATTTGTTTTTCTCATTGTGTTGATTAGTTGTGACTGGTCAGACAAGTCATATGGTGTTGTTTCTGTTCTCAGATTAGAAGAGTGCACAAATTCTCATGTGTCAAGTAGTTTTGCTAATAATTACTCAGGCAGCTTCAAGGCCAAGATGTATGGTAACAATCCATACTTTTTTTGAAAATGAATACAAGAAGAGAAAAAGTGCAGCTGAAAAAGAAAACAAACTCTGAGCAAACAGTCACATAAAACTGCTTGCCATTCTTGCCTGTAGAGCTATACACATGAACATTCTTTTTTTTTGTTGTTGAACATGTGCATGTGCTAGGAACCCAGCTCATTACTTTTGCTCTTGAAAAAGTATTTCAGAGAGATCTTTTGTGTTTGCTTTATAAACATTGTTAGTTGGTTTGATGGGCTTTTTTTTTCATTTTTATTTTAACAATTATAAATCCATACTGTGTTTTGACACCTAAAAACTTAGAGGGGGATTCTTGGCACTTCTCTCTGAAGTGCTAAGAACTTCTATTGTAAGGGAGAAAACACTCACTCCAGAAAGGCTTGAACCATAGAAAATGATCACATCTGGATATTGAAATCTTTACATCTTAGCTCTGATAAGGAGTGCTGGCTTTCCGACAAACACAGGTTTGTCTCAAATCCTTCACCATTTCAAACATCTTTTTTTAAAAGATGACATTTCCCTTATTACTTTTATGAATGTTAGCTTTGTCCCCGAGCCACAACATCTGCAATAATAAAAAGATGTTTTGTGGGATATCAACAATTTTTATAGAAACGTATTGTTTGCATATAATTGCCTACTGGCTAAAGGTTTTGGGAAAGCATTGCACCATGCAGGCTTCAAAGAGCCTGCATGGAAAGAAATAAGCTAGCGGGTGGATGAGTGTAGCTTACTTTGAACTGGTTAGCAAAAAAGAGAGATAGGAAAAAGATCCTTGTACTGTACAATAAATCCCCCTCACATCAGCAGTGGAGACTAATGGGACATGATACAGCATGGGGAGCAGGCTGAAGGAAAGCATGAGGATCCCCTCACTCCCACCTCCATCAATATTTCCCCTAGGCTGGCATAACAGTTCTCTTTCTTAGTGATTTTTTCCAGGTTGTGGTGCTTCCATGAGCACCAGGTTTTTTTAAGCACTTCTATAAGCATTTGCTTCTCTGAGCAAAGTGTGGGGAAAAGGAGTCAGAGCAAACTCCAAGTGGGGAAGTGACTAAACGGCAAACACAAGAAGAAGACAAGAGACAAGGAAAGACAAGAAAAAGTTAAAGCTAAAACACTTCACAAGATATATTAAAACAGACCTGAGAGTTGGACTAGATAATCTGGTTGAACCGGATTATCTTTAAAGTTCCCTTCTGACACAAACCATTCAATGATTCTATGATAAGTTTTTATCAACTTATTTAAATTTTAAAAAACAGGAACTAGGGAAGAAAACTTACTTTACTGTGACAAATATGGCCTAGAAACATGAAGGTATTTAAACAGTCTTTTATAGTCACGTCCTACTTGAAAGCAACAGAGATTTTTAACTATTTTGCATACAATTATATAAAATTTTCTTGAAAATTCCAGGAATTAGTTTTTCTTATCTTAATAAATCCATACTGAAAAGATAAGAATGTGAGTATCTTCAGATAATACAAAATCTAATGAAGGTTTGCATACTTGTTTTTACCATTGCAAGACATAAACTGAAGAATACATTTGTGATTTTTCTTTTATTTTTCCTCATTTTAAAACTTTGAGACTTAATGCTTAAAAGGCTAATTTTGTGAGGGATATTCTTGCATTTGAACCATGACCATGGAGCATGCAACTAAGTTTAACTCCTGGTTGTATTTCCACCAGTTGCTGTTGGATATTTGATGTCATGAGTTTAGTGCACTAAAAATGGTTGTGTTACTGATACTGAACTCCTAAATATTTACCTGAATTCTACATAGTTCTTCTGCTGGACACATCATAGATTCACAGGGTTCATAGGAACCATTGGAATGTTGGGTAGAAGGGACTTACGGAGATTCTACTCAAAAGTCACAGTGAGAGTAGGTTGCCACTGGGTCAGGTCATCCACAACCTTGTTCAGCCAAGTTGTGAAACTCTCTAGTAATGTCTATTTCACAAACTGTCTGGGTAAACGGCTTCAGTGTTGTAATGCCTTCTTTGTGATAAAATCTTTCCTGAACCTCTCTTGTGCTTGATGCCCCTTCCATATCACCTGACATTACAAAGTGCCTCATCTCTCATCTTTGAAGCTATCTTAGTTATATATGAGTTCCTTTAGATCACCTTTAGCTCATTTTCACCAGGTTAAAGAAGCCAATCTCCCTCATCCCCTCTACATCTTGTCCTACTTAACCAGCCTTTAGTTAGACCCTCTTCAGTTTTACCTCACCTCAAGAGGGAGGTGCAAAACTAGACAAAATATTACAGATGTAACCTCACCAACAGCAAGCAGAGGACAAGATCTACAGATCAGATTAACGTTCCTTGACCATGGATCAGCTCAGCCCATGATTTGCCTTTCTCATGACGAAAGTGAGTTGACTCGGCTCAGGTTCCCTTTCAGTGTGACTCCTTCTTGATCATCTGGCTGCCAGGCCATAATACTTCACAGGGCTGAACAACCAGGCACACAAAACTTGATGCTTCTCCTTGCTGAATTTCCTGAGGTTTGTGCTGGTCCCATTCTCCAGTTTATGAGGGCCTGCTCTTTGTTATGGTAATCTCACCCACTAATTTAAATTTGCTGAGGGTACACACCAAAATCATCCAGGTCTTTAATGACTATGGCTAAACAATAAGGGACCCAGAATCAACTTCTGGTACTCTGGTACTCTCCTTGTTGCTGACCAGCAGCCAAACATCAAACCATTCATTATTACCCTCTGAACCTGACTTTTCTGCCGTTTTCAACTCACCTAACAGTCTGTGTTATTACCTGTATTCTCCAGAGCTTGAAAGACAAGATTATTTTGCTCTCAATTAAAGTAAGATGTTATGGAAAAAAATTATGTGTGGGTAATCTGGCTCCTCTGTCATGCCTATTCAAAAATAGCATCCTTTAATTTAAGGCAGGTAGAACCAGGCCCTTCTTTGATGAAGTTAATGGAAAATGTGTAAGGAAATGGCAGTGGAATGGAAGCTATCATGTTATTGTGGCTAAACAAGTGACTGCTTCTCTGCCAAGCTGTGATAAGTGAAACACATTAAAACAAACCACCAGTTAAACCACAACTCCTTGATGGTGATTTTCTTATGTGCAGTTTCTTAGTGGTTTAAGCTAATGGATTTTACTCACCAAATGGATTCTACTAGGGTATGCACTTTGTCAGTTACCACAGCTCAGCTGTTGACTATAGCAATTCAATAAGACAAGGTAATTAAATAGTTTTTGACCTTGTAAGTATATCATATATAAGGATAGATGTTGCCATCATTATTAAAAACTTTATTCAGAAGATCAGATACAATTTTTTGTGGATGCCTTGGCATGCTGATTCAGGCTTAGAAGGGCTTGAAAGTAGAGAATGTTGGAGGGTTTTAATAATAAACTTAAATGTTAAAAGTGCCATTCTACAGTTTCAAATTAGAGACATAATCAGTGCATGGCAGAATTAATATAATGGCAGGACTGGCACACAAGTGTTTTAAAAATAAATACTGTTGCTTTCACTCCTTTTATTTGCTGCATACTTAGGGATATAGCTACTGTGATATATACCCTCTGCAAAAAAAATATATATTTCTATTCCCATGTTTGACCAATTTATCAGGTAATTTTTTTGTTTTTTGATATATGATTCTTTTTTTTTTTAATTTTGTTTCTATATTATCTATAGTTAACATGATGTAATGTTTGCTCTCCTTTTCATGAGATATATTTTTAATTTGGTTTCAGTACTGTAGTATTCCAATAACATTTCTCTAACCATAACACTTAGCCTTGTTGTTTGCCTTTTCAGAAATATGATTAGTATATTTTAAGGGAGAGTGGCATGATTTAACAATACATTTTTAATATGACCTAAGATGAATAGTGAAAACATGTTCCAGCTTTGTGCAACCAGTGATTATAAAAGCTCTCATGCAGGAGTACTGTAATTAAGCCTGAGGAGTGCAAGACTTTTTATGTATTTTGATAATGCCACTGTATCATGAATGGCGTGATTGGCTTGCTTCCTAGAGCTGGAGACCTGGAGAGGGAATGTAAGTCCAAAACATAATTACTGGATAGACTTGGCCAAATAATTAATCTGTAGTGATCACAGCACACTTGTCTTGCTTATAGGGATCCATTTTATCCCAGTAAGCAGTCCACAAAATCACACACTTATCCTCCTACCTCTCCCTTAGGGCACAAAGATGGAAAGGAAGGTAAGAAAGTAAAACATGCATGCTGTGTTTTTGTTCCTCAACAAATTTTTGATCTTTTGCTGAAATATTTTTTTCTTGCTAGTTTAAAAGGATTTTTTTGGCTCTTACATAAGTATCTTCTTTATTTCTTTTATTTCTTAAAAATCTTTCTTTCTTTGTATGATTGTTATTGATATTTTTATGCCTTAGAAGTTTTGCCAGTAGAGTTCACAGAGTTCAAGTTAAACTGATTCTTATGCAAAGGGTAGATTCAGGCAAGTTTGAATGAGCATCATAAGGCAAATATTTTGAGTGTGTAACATTAATTTGGGGATCTCCTCGACAGGTTTCTACATGCACTATGTAGAAATTGTTATTGAAGAAAAATGATCTGAAGAGTTGAGCCCATTAGCTATTTTGCAGCACTTTAGTAAAATTTTTTTTTAAATCACTCTTCACATTCATTTGTTATTACATTAGGAAAAAAGATCACTGTCTGCTAGTCTTACTGCTTGTACTGTGCCATCTGTGCTTGTAAAAGTAATAATAAGCAATGAACTGCATATGCCATCTGTAGTCAGATCTTTAATAACAATTAGGTAATAATAATCCCCAAGAAATCACTTGTTAACTGTGATAATTGATTAAATGTAATTATTTTGTATAATAAACTCTAATCAATGTTTTACAATGCTGATCATGCCTTTTTTCACCCCCCTTTTTTTCCATAGTAAATTCCCCAGCATGTTTGAGCAGCTGTGCAGGAAAACTACTGATTTTCCTGGGTTAATGACTGATTTTCTACCAATCAAAATCCAAGACACAGTCTGCTAAGTTTATAATAAATTTTCTGGCTTTTCTTATGAACAAGGTACAATGTAAATATAAATTAACACTTGGCAAAATCAATTACTTCAGAATAATTCCTTGTAAATTTAAGGATGAACAAAGATTGACCATTCAACTAAAATTATACTGCACTACACTCCAGTATCAGTGGATTTTTCTGTAGCAAAAGTGTTTCCCCACAAAACCAGTGTTAATAACCCCGAGGCACAGAAGGTGGTTGGTTGATTTGGTTGCAACTCCAATCCTAAGGCCCCAGTTCTGCAAAGATTTAGATCCTAAATCAGGTGAAGAAGTCTGCCACTTAACTAAGTCCATTATACGTCTGAATTCCAGCTCAAACTCAAGTATGAGTTTCAGTGCTCTAGTAACCTAAATCTTTACACTGATTTCTGCACAGATGAGTAGGGTCTTGTGCTCTTATGGCATATTCATTTTTGTAAAGCCAAGATGAAGCAACATTTGTGAGCTAACAGCTACATCTGAACAGCAATCTGTAGAATGTATGTCCCCAACAAAAAATATCCTAAAAAGTGCTCGGACATGCCTCTCCAAGAACAAGACCAAGTACTATATTAACATAACCTACTATGGCAGTATAAGAGGGAAAGAAGAATGTTGGTTTAGTTACTATGACGATATGAATCTCTTCTCTATGACTAATGTAATTAAATCACATACACAGCTTTTAAAAATCTCTAGGAATTTTTTTTATTTTAATTATTAGAGATGCATTACAGAAGGAAATGCAAGACTCAAAATCCATCTTATAGCAGTCAGCAAACATTTATTAGATAAAGTGATCCTGAGTCTCTGCAGTGAGTTCAAACTGGTAGCTCAAAAGCAAACCAATAATACAGAAGCATGCAGTGCTGTAAAATTAGAGGCTAAATTAGTGATCTGCAGGCAGTCACAATGCTATAATGTCATTGGAATCACAGAGACCTAATGGAATAGCTCCCAAGGCTGAAGTGCTGCAATCACGGGAATGTTTAGGAGGGGACCTCTCCAGATGATTTAGTCCAGCCCCAGTGCCCAAGCAGCATTAGACAGAGCCAGTTGCCCAGGACTGTGTCCAGTCAGGTTTTAAATATCTCCATATATGGAGGCTCCACCGCTTTCTGGGCAACCTGTTCTTGTGTTTGACTAACCCCACAACAAAACATTTTATTCTTGTATTCATACTGTGTTTTGTGGGTTTGATCTGTGCCCATTGCCTTTGTCCTGGCACTGAGCACTGCTGAAAAGAGCCTGGCTTGCTTGTTCTCATTTATGCACTTTCATAAGATACCCCTGAGTCCTTTGTTCTCCAGGCTCAACAGTCTCAGCCTTTCCTTGCAAATCCAGAGAGAGAAAAAGAAAAAAATTTGTAGAGGAATGGTGATCAGAATTGAACTGGGTTTTTTTAATTATGTTTCTATAGAAGAAATATATTCATATAGAGTTTTCATTTTTATTTATTTTTTAAATTTTGTAAATGAAAATACCTTAAAATAAGCCCAACTGAAATATATCTCAAAATCAAAACTCAATTTCTTTTTCAGACATTTGTTTACAGGTTCTATTTTTTTTGCAAGATGAGTTCATAAACTTTCAACTGGCCTCCCTGTTTTTCACCAACTGGCCCTTGCACATCGACCAAGAACCATGGGAGTAGGAGGAAGGTATTACTTTTAATACACTTAGAATAAGACCATTTATTCAGAAAAACTTACTCTAGCTTGCTACCCCATAGAGTCCTAAAAGAATTTGTTGTCCAGGATAGTTAATGTTTTTACAATATAAAATTCATATGCCTCAAACAGTAAATATTGATTTTGTCATTCACAAAAAATATTCCTTAAATATGTAAATTAACTGTACACATTACTTGCCTGAAGTTCTACTGCAATGGAAATCACATTTATTTTTTCTTTTCCATAAGTAACTACTTGATCCTGAAGTGATTTTATGTTTCATTTATGTGTGTCCTTACTGTTTGCATCCATTTCAGGTTAAATTTCTTCTTTAGAAATAAATAACAGTTTTGCTGGAAAAACTTGCTACATGTACATTTAAAAATTAGGAGACCTGATATTCTCTAGACTTCCATCTATTTTGCATTTTCCTCATACGTTCCATGAATTTTTTAAACACATAGGGCTTCCAGAGTTATTCTGCATATGCTAACTATTTTCAAGCAACTACTTTTGGTATACAAATATCATATAAATGCTAATAAAATGATATAATTTCCAGTGCTTTTCAATTCAGTGCTAATATTTCCTACCCTGTGCTTAATATTCTTTACATTTAATATTATTTATTTATTGTGTTTTCATGGATGTGCAAAATAAATAGGGGAAAGCAAAAATTTATATGTAATGTTGACATGGATTTCTACTTTTCTGAAAATGGTTATTTTTATTTTAAAATACACAGACAGATTATTGCTTGTGGTTATAATCCAGTCTCATAAATTAACTACATAGTATGGTTGTTATTGGAGGTTACATTAAAGTCTATCCCAGCATCATTAACCTAAAATAAGCATAACAGTGAAAACAGAAAGTGCTCAGAAAAAATTATAATGCAAAACAAAGAAAAGATTGTGGACCCACAATCAGTGTTCTTCTCTAAACAATACACAGAGTATTGTATTGCAAGAAGATGAAGGTGGAGACAGAAATACTTGAAGAAGCATGAAGGGCTTTTTGAGAAAGTTTTGTCAGTTCAGCTGAAAGTAAGATGCCAGACCACAGCACAGTTTTTATACCAACATGTTTAAGACAGATTGCCTATTTTCTTGCTGTAGCTACAATGAAATCCATATATACACTTCTACAAATGCAAGGAAACAATAACTGCTTTCCCATATTGCAAAAACACGCTGCTTCAGCAATCTGGCACTTGAATGTATGAGCACTTTTTCCAACAGCATAAGCCAGGATAATTAGTAGCATACCTGACAGGGCTATGGGAGGATTAAAACAATATTTTTACATTTCTGTGGAGCATCACCAGTATTATAAATAACAACACAGACAGTTTATTCCCTTGCTCTAGAATTGCAGTTCCATCAGGAGCTGTACAGTACTTAATGCTTAATAGATAGAAAGGAGCCAATTTGCATAATTTTCAGAATAGCCCTTTACCTATCACAGTGAGTGTTGATCACCTTACACAGAGGCCTATAATTGCAATATGAGGCGTGCATTTTCCCTGGCAGATCACAGTATATCCCAGTATGTGCTGAAAATTATGGCTTTACTTTGCAAGATGGGTAATTTCAGAAGGACCCAACTGGTTCCCACAAAGAATAATTCATCTGGATATTACCTCATGGCATGATTTGCATACTCCAGAGCACAGACTAACCATCAAGGAGTTTTCAAGTGGTAGCTCTCTGTTTTGATAGCTTTATTGTTGTTTTACATTAACATAGGTAACATAAATACTGAAACACTGATGGCATTTTTAGACTATAAAAGAAGTGTTACAGAGCAGGGGGTAATAACACTGTAGCTACCTATCTGTTTTTAATTTTGGAGACTTAAATCTTTATTCCATCCATAAGCAGGTTCAAAAGACATTCCAGCTTGCATTTTTTCATTCTTTTCCCTTTAAGCCATTATGAATGTGTTGGAATAACTTAAACGTCTCCCTGTGGGCTCCACAAGCAGGTTGCGAGCTAAGAGACGACAAGAATTGAATTGTTCTTCAGCACAGAGGGAAGGAGAGGTGAGTAGACTGACCCAGACAGAGGTTTGGAACAATAAATTGGAATAAACCAGGTAGTGGATGCCACTGGATAATGCTCAGTCGAGTAAGAAGCCTCTGGCCAGCAACAGGAGGCTACAGTAGAAGTTTTTCACCTTACCCCTGCTTTCCACCATAGAAAAGAAAACAGCAGGAAGGCTTTTTTGTGCTAGAACTGAGCCCATTTGGCATTGTCAAGCAGGTCAGTGCAAACACAAAAATCTCTGACCCACTTTTTTGGGTATCAGGACATCAGTCCAGGCTCTAGGGAAGAAGTAGTTGGTGCCCTGTAGTGTTAGGGTGCACAGATGCTAAGAGGGGTCTGTGTCATCTGGAAAGGCTTTTCCACAGCCTTTGCAAAGTGATAAAGAGAGATGGTATGGCAAACAAGCTGCTGAAAGAAAGCAAAAGAGTCTTCAGACAGAAGAATCTCTAGTAGTTTCAAAAGGATGATGCTTTCCTTAAAATAAGCATGAGTGGTGACATGATTCCTCAGAACTGGAAGAGAGAAACAAAAACTGCTTTTTGAGGCTAATATTCCTGGCCTATTTTCTTTTTTCTATTCAATTTTCAAAACTAGTCTTGAAAAATCAAGTAATGATGCTGAAATTCTACGACGAAATTATGGTGCTAAAATTACAGCATTGATCTGCCTCAGGGGACAAATTCACAACCTTGTAGAGAAATGGTAAACCAGAAAAGTCAAGAAGGCAATCACAGTTAGAGCCGCTAGGGAGAACCAACTTTTTATAAAACAATCATTGGTCAAAGTACGTTTTTTTCATATATTATTGTCTAACATGCCATGTATTCCCTGTCTGAGGATTCTCACAAGGAATGAAGACAGAATCATACTATACACTTGCCATGAAATTACTTGTCTTCCGAAAACTTAAAAGAAACACTTCTCCAAAATGTTACACATACTGAAGACTTTTTTCCTGTACTCCTCTTTTCACAAAATCAGATTCTCAGATAGCATGTATCTACTTCAAACACACAGAAAAAATTATTTGTGTAGTCCTGGATTTCCACTCCTTCCCTAGAAATATTACTTTGTTCCTCCACCCTACTTCTTACAAGAGCAGCTTATAACTCATTTGCTTCTTACATATTTATTGCAAAAGCAGAGTTTGAGAATAATTTGCAGTTGTGGATGATAATTTATACACCAGCTCTGGGATAGTTTTTAAGGTAAGTAGTGCACGCCAAAAAAACACAGAAGTTTTTGTCCAAAAACTTGAGGAAGCTGAAAATCCCAAAGACAATGAAATTAAGAGTTAAGACTTCAGCGGAAGTTATGCCTTGAAATGCTTTATAAATCTGGCTAATGCCAAATCTCAGCCATCCCCTCACAGGACAGAGCGGCCCAAAAATCAGAGGTGAACCCATGCAATGGTGGTTTGCCACAGTGTTTCAGGGCTCTCTCTGTTAGGGGAAACTAAGGGTGGAATCAGACACTTGTTTTATGCAATCCTCAGTATGGGCAGAAAAAGTTCATAAGTTCTAATTGCCCTAAACTTTGTAGTAAAATCAGTAGGACGCATTACTTTCTTTTTCTGTTGCAAATCTTTCTCTGCAAGTCTTTCTCTACAAGACTTTTCTTTCTTTCAGGAGTGCTTTGAACTGTTTTTGCACTGTTTCTACACCCTTTGTGCTGATGGCCTCACCAGCATCCAGTCCTCCTTGCTTTCTCCTCAGCATGCTGGTACTTCTCTGCCCATGCTCAGTATGAGAAATGCTGTTGTCTTTCACATTCACAATCAACCAATCCCTCTTACTTCCCAGCACCAAAGCGTATTTGCTATATTGTATTAGCTACTCCCTGCCCACTCTCATGCTGTAGCTTCTTTTGTTTAGGTTATTCTTAACCTAAGGGGAATGAATTGCCCTCTCATTTAGCCTGGAAGTATGAAATGGAAGTATAACCACACAAAATGAATGCACTGGCAGATTTGGCATAAATTCTAGGTAAAAGAAGATTGTCACAGAAACAAATTATCTAGCTGCAGGGACAGAGTGGAAGGATTGAATTTCAAATTGAGCGTACTCAAAATGTATTAAAATCTACTGAATTTGCAAACACCAGGGGAAATTCGTGGCTATACCTCCACAGGAAAAAAAGCATGGTTTTTTTCTCAGATACAGACTTCATGTGTTTTATGACAAAATGTTGAACATAATCCAATATATTATATCCATAATTCTTATTTGGTGAGAAAAATGTTGTGGCAAAAGATATGTCAACTGCTCCTGCTCTATGAAAAGGAAGGATTTTTTGTTAATTTAGTCATGGTAGTCAACTTCATGAAGCACAGCATTTTTTCCACCATACTCAAAGTTTCTGTGGAAGAAAATCAGACTGCTGGTATGCAGTCTGTTGGTTTGGATTTTCCCCATGCTCTCCAGAACAGATAAATAGTTCTCTGGCAGATAAATAGTTCTCTGTCTCTATGAATGATGTAAAGAACTCTCACAGTAGTATTAGAGCAATGAATAACAGCTCTTAAAGGAGGATGATTATGGGAAAGACCACAAAGATGAAAATGGGGGCATCGATTTCACTGATTTGGCAATTTAAGACAAATTCCTTCCTCTACATTAGTGTTCTGATTTGAAGCAACAATGCAGTTTTGAAGGACTATTTCCTTGATTGCTCCTTTGCATCAGTTGGATTGGCAAAGCAGTTTTGTTGCATGAGTGAGACTCCCTTCAGAAGAATGAAAGCTTGTCTCTTTGTTCTAGATGTGTGTCTTCACGTTAAAACCACAACAGAATGACATAGTCCTCACTCGGAATTGTCCAGAGCAATAAGGAAAAAAACAAATCTGGAGATGGAAAAGCCTGGAGACTGTCTGGCAACACACATGCAGAATGTGACCCTCTCTGGAGAGCCCATGCTCCCAGGAGGACAGGGTCACAATATCTTCTGCACAGCTTTTTTACAGATTCATCCTTTGAACCCTGTCAGGCAAGTCTGAGGCCCAGCAAAGAGGAGTTCTCTTTCCGGTCTTACACTGTGGTTTTCTTCCCTCTCATGATTTGTGGCCTAATGTTCTGATTTTTGAAATTGTTCATTTTAGGCTGTGGATGAGCTAAAATCTCATGCAAAATTCAAACAAAATTGATTACAAGACTCATCAAGTTTAGGACATTCAGGCCAAGCTGCAAAATAAAATCAATGCCAGTTGCTGCCTTTCATAATCTGTTTACTTCCTGACTCTGTGATGCTATTAAAATGCTTCATCTCCAAGTAATCTTATTGGCCTTTGCATTTATGCTATGGCTGACAGGATTAGCTCTGAAAAGCACTTACATATTACCTGTGATATAAACAAGGAGATTAGTGGATGGTCCTTTGGACTGAAGCTATTATTTTCTTTGTAATTTATGTACTGGATTCCAGAGGCAGAACATATCCCCTTGTACAGGCTGCAAAGAACCTACTCTTCCTGTCAGAAGGCCTTTTAGAACTCTTTCTGTGAGAAAAATGTCTTCACCCCTGAATTTTCTGCAGCAGCCTATTTGAACATCTGGTGCCAGTGTCACTTGTCCAGCAGCACACTCCAGAAGGTGCAAGGAAACAAGCAGGCAGCAAGCTGATGTGGTTTTTGCCCACTCTTTTGTCTAGTTGGAAGGGGGGCCATTCTCACAGTATAAATTTTAATCATTTGCTAAATAAATTTTGTTGGGGACCCTAACTTGCCATGAAGAATAAAATCCAGGGATTAAGGGAGCTACTGTTTCACTAAAGGTCACAATAAATAGTTGCTAAACTTGGGAGATAGAACACATTATATATGTGATATGTGATTCATCATTTGTAATATTGTAAATATACACAAAGAGTGAACCATTTCTTTTTTTTCATTATGTTTACCAGCAGAGGCATATTCTTTAACTTAGGGTACTATGTGATGAAAGAGCATTTGGTTCTTGTGACCAGGTCTGTTTTCTAAAAGAGGATATTTATTTTTCTGCAGTATTAAGCATTCATCCTGTTGTCACTTCCTTGGCTTACATTGTGGAGGTTATTTTGAGATTAATTTTTATCTCCTATTTAAATCATATGGCTGCTGGTTCAAATCCAGCTTGGGTCAGTAATTCTGCCATATACATGAAACAAGCTCTTGGCCTGAGCCAATTATTCCTGCTGAAGAGGTTGTCATTCTACAGGGAAATAATAGCAGCTCCCTTGGCATTTATCCTACCAGCTTCACTAGAGACATTACTGACGAGGTGTACAGGATGATCTCTTCAAGTCGGGACCAAAAATTGCGCTGCCTTTAAAAAAGCACTGTGGAAAAAAAGTCAGCAGGCCACTCACTGCAAAAGTGAGAGTTTATCCACGTACTAATAACATTCTTAGTTGCTTACAGATGCAAGTATTTTAAATTAAATTATGTAAATAACAATGGTGACTTGTCAGCCATAAAAAATCATTAAGGAAAATTAGAACTACCATAAATAAAGAGAACTACTTAAAAACTTTCATCATTAGCTGTGACCTTCTTCCTTAAATGCTTCCTTTCTTGCTTTACCCAAAAAAAAAAATATTTTTTCTACACTGATATTTTGGTTCCAACCAGGTACAGGGACAAGTGAGATCTCACTGATTTCTGTCCTGCAGGTGATTAGCTGGTTAATTCTGACAAGCTTTGTTGAGTGATTGTATTTAATCTGGAAGGGTCTCTACTCTCAAAGAAAATTTTAGTCTTGATAGCACTTGCCTCGGCAGCAGGGAAGCCCTTTTTGTTGGATTCATGCCTCAAATTAAACCTGGAGATTTTTGTTCTTTCCTAACATGAATTTCCAGTACATATTTTAACTTTCCACCCAGGTGTGTAGATTTGCCATGGTGAGACACGGCAGTGGGAATGGAAAATTGCTAGCCTCTTCCCAAAGGCGATGACAATGCCAGGCTGTGAAAGCAGCCCTGTGGGGCAGGGGGGCAGTGGCACTGGCCACCCTCCCCTCACCCTCTTGGGAGTGTGGACATCCTTGTGGCAATCCCTTAGAGCTCTGCTGCGCTGGGGCCTGTCCTGCACGGTTCCTGCCCCATCGCTCGGGCTGGCGTGCTGCTTTGATCCCCCTGTGCCTCAGAGCCACGGAGGGGCTGGCGGCAAACAGCCTGGATATGAGCTCGATGCCCTGGCTGGGAGGAAGGCTGTCCTCCCCAGAAAGCGCGCTGCCAGGCTGGCACACCCAGCAGGGCAGCAAGGGGCGGGCTGGTGGAGGGCTGGGAGCCGGTCCTGCTGCTGGGGGTGGCGAAGGACAGAGGCTGCCCCACAGCCACTCGCTGCCAGCTGTCTCCACAGTCCAGGCTGCTGCAGCCCCAGGGCCACCCGAAGATGCCCACACAGGCTGCATCTGCTGCACTGCCAGGAAAGCAGATTCCCCCTCTGCTCACTAAAAAAGCAGCTGCGGGGTGCTCAGTGCAGAGGGACAGAAGCAAATCTTGCAGCATCGAGGGTTCCCTGCCAGCAGCCAGTCAGCAACGTATACCCGAGAGGGGCTTTGATGCATTTCAGTGAAAATGGGGAAGCTAAGTGGATCTGATAATCTGCCCTTTTGCATCACACTCCAGGAATTACCTGGGTACTCACTAACTCAAAAAATAACATGGGATCTAAATAAATAAATAATGAAATAAGCCTTGTACCATTTATAAGTAATGAAAATGGAATGTGCCTGATAACAAGAACCCATCACTAAACAATAATGCTTCAAAAGGACACTGCCAGAGTCTGTAGGCCACAAATTTGGACTTTTATTCTTGTCTTTTTGTAAGATCATGCAGATCTCCTAATATCAACTCACATGTTTGGAGTAACCTTATTGTTCTGTAGCAAAGAAAGCAGCATTGGTTTTGCAAGGAAATAAAGGAAAGAGCATTAGCGTTGCTGCAGTCATGAGCTTTCTGTCAGAATATGAATAAGGCATAAATCAGCAAACAATATAAAAAAATCATATCCAGATTTTTACTAGAACATTATAAAATGTCCAAATAAAATGTCTTTACATGTTTTGAAAAAGGACCACAGGTTACTCACGGAGACTGTAATTTCATATTTCAAGCCATGTATATACGTCCGTTCTGAATCTGATTCATGAAAGAAGGGGTGGGTTTTTGTGTCTTCATGAAAGAAAAACACTCCATTAGCTGTTGTCTCCTGAATCTGATTGCACTCTGTGCAATGGAGTTGATATCCTGACACTTTCTAAAGGCATCAGAATCTGCAGATGAGATATAAAGACCAAAAATATAAATAAGGAGAATTTCAGGAATATGTGATTCATTATTTAACATCTGAACTAAATAACACTAATTTTATTTCTACTACCTCATAGCCTGAACTTCACTGTAAAGCTGAAATTTGAGACAGAAATTTGGATAAATTTGAATGCGAATTTTTCTTTAAAAGGAATAACTAGATTAGTCTGGAGTGGGGGGTGAGAGGTGTGTTATTTTGGAAAAATAGGAAGGGTTTTATAACATTTTCTCTGATTTCCAGATGAAGTAAAGAGACCAATTCTCCCTTTACACAACTTCTTTGTAAAAAATTACTGCAAATGATTTGTAAGCAAAGAATCTCTTAGTCGTTCTGCTGAGAAGTAGAAGTTTCTAATAGGTATGCTTTGCTAGCTGTAGTGATAGCAGAGCTATTGTTCTGTTAAAACAGAAAATAAAAATTATCACTATTCAATAAAGTTTTAAAAGGGATCATAATGACAAAGAATGTCAAATAGCCATTAAATTTCTGAAAATTAAAACCATCTGTCCATTACCCTTTCACTAAATCTAGCTCAATGTGTCATTTTTAAGTGGTCTATCAAGCTACATCATTCACTTTTCATTACACTACTCCCACAACATCCAGAGACGTGGCAGGCACTTCCTGGAATTGTTCCTGCTCCAGCTCAGCCTTTCTACAGCTCTTTGAAGGACCAACTTTCCCTCAACATCTATAGTGTCTGCTAAATTAGAGGCCTGCTTCTGCAAATCTTATGAATATATTTCAATTTTAAGGGCTTTAATAAACCCCTGTTCTGTCAATTCCCAGGCAAACTACCACTGACTTCTGAGGAGGCTGCCTGACAACTGATTAAGCACAGAGTAAATCTTCAGGGTTTAGTCCACTATTTTTGGTGCAACTAATAAGAACTATTTACCTGAATAAGGGAAAGAAATACATGGCATCAGGTTGTGATACTGCAGGCATTTGTCATCACACCTGCAGTTCACAGCTGCAGCTGTAACTCTGGTGACAAGTCTCCAATCATTCTCTTTGCAAGTGTTGTTTTCATCTTCAAATCAGTCCTATTTAGGAAATTATTAAGGAAGTGACATGTTCTTCTGTCTTCTTTTCAGAAGAAAAGAGACTGCAGTGTGAGAAAACCTAAAATGTCTTGCAAGGCAAAAAGGAAGCAAGCTCCAATGAAAAACCTCTTGTTGGAAAGGTCTAATTGCTATGCAACAAATATTCTTGCTGCAATATTTTGGTATCTCTGCAATATTTCTTTGTTTTAAGCAGAGGATGAGGTACATTCTCCTTGCTTTTTTACAGCAAGAGGGGTTCCATGCTTTAGATAGACTTTGAATGAATTAATTAAGGAGAACAAAACTTCTTATCTGTGCAAGATGAAGATTGATTGGATTTCTGATATGCCATATACACCTCCCAGCTTTCCTAGGAAATTTAAAAAAGAACAAAGGTGATTTAGCAATGTTGTTCCTTTTGGCTAGTGCAGTCATCTATTTCTGCTATACTTCTTCTGTGAGGAGAAACCTTACCACGAATATAAAAGATAAATACTCTAAATGTTACTCATTTATCCACAGTTTGTAATTTCACGTTAGATAGTGGTGATACAAAATTATTTTAACAGGATTTATAAGTAACTACTCTTAAATTGCATGCCACACTGTTCCTACAACTTTAACAATTTCTCTTAAAATTCACTAAAACCTAGGTTGTTGCATTTTTCTCTGCCAGATTGGGCACTATTGAACAACCTTGATTAGTCCAGAACATGCTGAATTATTTTGGGTAGTAGTATAATTCAGAAATTTTTGAGATTTTTTATATAATTTTTCTGAGCAAATTATTTCAGACTAGGAGGTATTTGAAAAATCCAGTTAAGAAATCAGTGTGGTCTTTCTAGTGAAAAAAAATTTTAAAATATATATATTCGAGTACAATATCTGAAAACTGTCTTCCATATGTCAAGTTTACAAAGAGAACTGTAGGAATTTAAGGATTATTAAAATACATTGAAAACACTTCTTGGTACACACTATAGTGTCAGTTATCAGGAAAGAAAAAAATTCTAACAATTTACAGGAAAGATCTTCCTGTTCTAGAATTGTAGGCAGTGAAATGTCTTTTTCTTGTAGCCTTTTTTTTCTCTTTTCATTGTTTTGCTAATATATTTCAAGTCCTTGAATGAAAATTAGTTGTGTCTATTATTGCTTCTTGCCAACTGCAAGGATCTACTAGTTCAAACACTTTGAATTTAATAAAAGTGATGTTATACAATGGAACTTGGTGAGGGATATTTAAGACATAGTTTCTTTTTTTTTTTAACCCTGTCTCTTTTGCATGCAGCTGTATTAATCCTTATTTTCAATATAAATCAAAACATTATCAAATTAATACTTCAAACACAGTTAACCAGGATAAAGACTGGGAAAGAAGTATTGTACATTTAGAAGAATCAATCAGTTCAGTGCAGCAAATTAATGAGAATTACCTTTAGTCTTAGACCCAGGGAGTAGTATTTGAGAAGCCACCAAAAAAACCATCTTGCAAACTATTTAGTGTCTTAACTATCTGACCATTACAACCACTTTTTGAAAACATCTTTATATTCATGAAGTACACAGAGGACATATCTTTATAACTGAGTGTAGTTCAGTGGTTAGAAAGTGAGATCTAGTTTCTGGTAGGTTCATCTATTTGACAGGAAACAACTGTCTTTTGCACAAAATGGAAAAAGATTGCAAAAATGGTAATTCAGTCTGACCAAACATAGATTGGATGATTCATAATTATCTTAGTCAAAATTTCTGATTGAACTATAGAATATATTGGTCCGAAAAGAGGTCTGCAGACAATTTGAGAACAAGCAACTATAATGGAGAAGCAACAATACCCTTGTTTAGGTCAAGGCAAGTTCAGGTCATCATTTATTATCTCCACTGATACAACCCACATATTAACTCCAATTTGAATTTGCAAAATTTCCTTTTATAAATACAAATATCAAGACATTATACAGGCTCACAACATTGTCTTTGATTTCTTATCTAGACATTTCAGATTGCAGCTGGCCCAACTATTCATTCTGAACCACCAACAGGTATGCCCTTTTTCACTGTTTATAGGTTAACATTGGTCATAAATTTTATTATAAAATCAGATAAAGCTTGGTGGTGGAAGGAACCTTAAAGATCATCTAGTTCTAACCCCGCTGCCAAGAGCAAGAACACCTTTCACTAGACCAGGTTGTTCAGGGCCCCATCCAACCTGTCCTTGAACACACCGAGGAATGAGACATCCACAAGGTCTCTGAGAATTCTTTTCCAGTGTCTCAACATCCTCATTGTAAAACATTTCTGCCTTATATACAACCAAAATCTAACCTCTTTCAGTTCAAAATTCTTACCCCTCATCCTGTCACTGCACTCATTCCCTGGGTCATAATCAATTTTTCATCCATCAGTGCCCTCACACCTGTCTCTCAGGGCTGCCCTCAATCTACTCGTCACACAGCTTGTACCCATGTCTGTGATTGCCACAACCCATGTGCAGAACCTTGCACTTGGCCCTGTTGAACTTCATGAGGTTTATACAGGTCCACCTCAAAAGTCTGTCCAGGTCCCTCTGGATGTCATCGCCTCCCTCTGGCATGTTGGCCACACCACAAAATTTGGTGTCATCAGCAAATTCCCAGGGGTGCACTCAATCCCATGGTGCACCAACAAAGATGTTAAATACAAGGATGTTAATAATTTTGGTCTCAATACCAACCCCTGAAGAGCACCACTTGTCACTGGTCTCACTTGGACATTGAGCCATTGACCACAACTCTTTGAGAGTGACCAGCCAATTCCTTATCTACCAATATTTTTATTATTATGAATTTTTGTGGATTTGTAGTAATTTCTTAACAAATCAGAACCCTGGACTTATTTGAACTGGATCTTATTGTGCAAATTCTGGTCTCAGAGTGTTTTTATTCACCAAAGAGTTGCAGTATCCTCATATCTCACTGCGTGACTGGTCACATCACTGGTTATTTTAACAATTATGTGAGATGCATAAGTGCTGTTAATTCCTGCCACAGTGAGCTAATGAATGAGTCTCCAATGGGAATGTCACTGTGGGGCTTGACAAAACAATAGTCCGGAGGAAAACCAGGAAGATAGAGCACAAAACAGGATGGGTTATTTCTGTAGGTAAATTCAAATTAATATGCCAAACACGGGGCTGTTTCAGGTTTTTTACACACTGATTTGCAAGAATAAATATTAGGGGGTTTGGTTAGCATAGAGGAAACACTATGATTTGGGGAGCATGGAAGAAAGCATAAAAATAATCTTCAAACCAGTCAAAAAAGAGACTGAATGAAAGATGCCATCTTCAGTGTGGACTGTGCAAGGGTGATGCGATAAAAGGCTGTCCATCAACAGCAACACACAGTGTACAGCAATGAAAAGTGCACACACAAATTGCCTACTGACAGTCCCTATGGCTAATAGTTAGAAAGGCCTGGAGAGAGAGTGTGAAATGGTTACATTCCTAATTTAAGCACCCTCAATAATCCCATAATTATACAACATGAAAGCAGAGGAAAAAACCCAACAAACCTGGTGATTCTATCTTTTAAAGAGGGGCTGGGTTAATATTTAGGAAAAGCTATTTGCAAACAAGTGTGTTTCATTCTCTTGTGTGTAGACTAATGTTTTCTCTTTGCCTATGAATTGCCATCGCTGTTACGATAAATGCACTCCTCCAGGTGAATTAAAATTGTTTGCATGAACATTCATAGGCAAAGAGAAAACATTAGTCTACACACAAGAGAATGAAACACACTTGTTTGCAAATAGCTTTTCCTAAATATTAACCCAGCCCCTCTTTAAAAGATAGAATCACCAGGTTTGTTGGGTTTTTTCCTCTACTTGTCTGGCATTCCCTATGTGGATGTTCACTGATGGGTCCCTCATCACTGTGGTCATCAGTGTGCTGTGCTATGCAATACTCGCTGTATGGCAAGCTTAAAATTGCTCTTACATTCCTGTTTCATATAGAACACTTTTGTCAAATAATTTGTTGAAAGATTTTGTGAACATTTGGAGCAGAACGAGGAATTAAACACAAATTTCTCACTTTCACTGCTGGTGACATCTCCTCAGCATTCTCTATGGCACTTTATTCTGCCAAAGGAAAATTTTAAAAGTGCATTTTTAATTTGTCCTACCAAAGGCAAAATTTTACAACATTACAGCTGGAGTTATTGTCCCAGGGCATACAAAAAACAAGTATGCAGATATTGTGGTGTGCTTAAGAAAGATCAAAATATGCACATATTGCAAGGAAGGGGAGAGGTGCTGATATTTAAATGCAGGCGGTGGTATGGAAACAGCCAGAGGTAACTAAAGCAAAAGAGAAGAGGATGTAACATTGTGCTGACAGTGCAGCCTTTGTATGGGAAACTAAAACTATGAGCAAGAATCACTGGAAATCAGTGTTCATCCCTTTCAGTGTACACAGTTATTTGCTAGGAAGTGAGGGGCTTGCACATTCTTCTAAAGAACAGATTAACTGGGGGTGCTGATCCAGTGCTTTTGCCTTGGTTCTGTGAAGGAGAGTAAATGGTACACATTCTAAATGCAAATAAATGTGCTGGCTTCTTTCTTTCTTTCTTTCTTTCTTTCTTTCTTTCTTTCTTTCTTTCTTTCTTCCTTCCTTCCTTCCTTCCTTCCTTCCTTCCTTCCTTCCTTCCTTCCTTCCTTCCTCCAAAGTCAATGTCATTGCTCAGATAAGAAAGGCTTTTCCCTTAACCTGTAATTCACTGCATTTTTCTTGTCTTTTCCAGATCACTGCATAATAGCAAGGCCCCATGGCTCTCAGTAACTTGTTTCTGACACCTCACTAGCCTTTCCTGTGACTGAAGAAAGGAGGTCTATTTTAAAGGAAGGAGAAGGTGCTCTCCAGTACCTACAACTTATTCACAATGTTAAAGCAGATTAGGGCAAAAAAGCAATAAATCCATTTCTCAGTTATTTTAAGAGCAGGCTTGAAGCCACACACATGCAAGGTAACAGTGATAACCCATACTGTCAGTAATAACACACTCAGACCCATACCAAAGAATTTTTTTAAAGTCACAACATAACACCATGTGTAAAAGGTGTCATATCATATTACACTATTTTTAATGCATATTTTCATAAGATTGCAGAAACACAATTCACCCTTGTAAATAAATTAGTTGCTGAACCCTTTGTTCTTTTATAATGCACTCATCAAACAACCCGAGAAGCTGTCTTGCCCTAAATGGAGTGCTCCTTAGGATCTCTGACAAGTGACAGCAATTTACCGATTGATACCTGACAGCTTTTATTTGCATCAGAATTCATTTTTCCCATGAGCAGTTCCAGGAATAGTTTGCAGGACAAAAACATCTTGCAAAAATGGCAATGCGTAATCTCAAATAGTAAAATAGAAAGACTTTATTTTGTTTCTCCTCACCTACAAATTCTTCAAATTATAAAGAATAATTTAAATAGAGCCAAAACAATGAAGTAATCAATATTATTTCGGGGTTCTGGAAAATATTTTGGAATTCCATAAACATCAACAAAATCTAAACCATATAAGACCTTGCCTCCCTTGGCTCTTGCCTTCTTTGATCACTGATTTATTTTTAAAAAGATGGGCTCACTATAATATAGATTGTTTTTACAAGCTAATATGAATTCAACTACATGTCCTCTGATGAACAGGTGTTTTTTGCTCTACGGTGTGGATGAGAGTGTTTATCAATAAACATATTTATTCATGAAAAGTGCATTCTGGCATTTGTTTTGTTACAAATAATTAAAGCAAAGTATCTCCTTTAGTTTAAGGCCAGTGAGGCGGTTGTTTGTGTGGGGTTTAGATCTCATTTAAAAACCTGGTTCCCTTTTTCTTGTACTAAATGGAATTGTTTCAAATATGCCTGTCACACAGTGACAGACTGTTGTAATATGTTCCTAATGAGGGAGTTAAATACATTAAAGATGATACATTAAATAACATAAAGATGTGGTGGTGGTTGTTGTGGTGGTTGGACAGGTATTTGTTACTCTTTCTCTTTTTTTTACCTATTCAGTTCAAATTGGAAAACAAATAAACAAACAAACCCTGAGCCCATCAAATACTAGCCCCATGTGAAAAAACCTGCATAATGTAGGGGAAGGAAAAGACAAACAGTGCTTTTAAAGATAATTACGAGCAGTCACCTCAACATTTCTTCCCTACTTGACTGAAATAGTCTGTTTAGAATGTATTATGGAAAACACCTGACCTGTGAACTAAACCAAACATCCTGCAAATGTAGTGGAATCTTTATTAATGTAAATTAGAGAGCCAGAATATTTTGTTGCATGGGGGTCAGTTGGAAACACTGTAATCTAATTACTCTTCAGTTTCATTTATGTGCACAGACATTTGCTCCTGTAACAGGGAAGACTGTTTCTTTTGGCAGCAGCGACGATGTGGAAGCCTCCAGTATTTGGAGGCTGATAATAGGACTAATGTGCTGGCGCCCTGACAGAGGGCACAGGAGGGCATGCTATTAGATAAGTGTTTCTGCTACATTACCCAGGCAGCATTGCCCTTCACAGAATGTTCCAGCCATTGTGCAGTTTGATATCACACAACTATAGAATGCTAATGCCAATGCAATTATGTATTTTGGCTTTCTTTTTAGTAATAGCCTGTACTTAAGCAAAATTTGGTGCCATCTTATATGTTCCTACAGCTGGATAATTAAAGGGCATTTCAGTTTCTTTAACATGGAACTAATGATATGAAGATCAGTGGCTATTTAAAATGTTATTCACTGTGCTTAAAGAGTCCTGACAATTAGGTCTGTTTTCAAGAACAAAATGTATTTGGTAAGAAAAGAATGACAGTTTGGTGCAATTTAGTCAAATTTATTTCTCCTGGGTTAATGTGTGTGTCACATCGGCTTCCTTGTATTTTCCCTCTTTTAAGTAGAATTTGCAGGTGCAGAGCTTTAGCTTGAATGTGCGACAAACATTATATGATAGAGCTCCAGGAAGCTCAGAATCAAGACTGCATTTTCACAAAATGACACAGACCGGTAGTAAAGGAACAATGAGACACTTGCTCCTGTCCCAAAGGAATATGATGTTCTCACCAATCAATTTAAGGAAGTCTCTCTGCAATACAGGATATCTTAAAATGAGATAAATCTGCAAAGAAGGTGAAAGTATTAACTTGATTTATAGACCATCTTTCTGACTTGTCCTCCTGGGTTGCTCAGCTAGAAAGTTATTTTCGGTTCTTATCTATTGGTGAGTATCAGCATAGAGTTGTGCATGGGACACAGCTGGGAACAGCAGCTATCTTCTCATGCTCTGAGCAAAACACAATCACTAGAAACTAATTCAATCCTGATAGATGACTTGGCCATGAAAGTTTAAAAGAAAGCCTAAGTAGGATTCTTGTGCCAAACTGAATGGAAACGCTAAGAGCAGGACTAGAGTTACCATCACAAACTTAAAACAGTTTCAAGATTGATTTAAAAACATTAAATTACCATAAATTTAGCAGCACATGGGATTTCTGCATGTGAGTTGCTGCATTCTGAAGGAGGAACAGTGGCCATATGTGTTTTGAGTCCGCTTTTCCCCACACAACATCAAGGGCGAGATGTGTCGGCATCGCATTGCTTGCGAACATGTGGCATCCGCGGCTGCTCTCAGCACCAAGGAGGAGCTGCCTGGCAGCTCCCCTCCAGCCTCACTCCTGAGCCTTGCAAGCGTCCTGGGGAGCCTCCCTGTAGCCTTAGAAGGTTCCCTGGCTTCAAATGAGCTAAGCAAGCTCTGTATGACAGCCCGTCACACAAAGCAGCTGCTCCTTCCCACTCCCCTCAAAGGCTGGCTCCCGACCCCGAATTCCAGCAGCATTCCGACCCCGTGGTGTTTACATGGAGGGAGGGCTGGGAGCACAGGGGCCAGGGTGCAGCCAGGCCCCACTCTGCCTCTTCACCACCACGGGCAGTGAGAGGGTTGGCATGGCTTTTGCACAGAATTGTTTGCCTGATTGCAAAAGGAGTCATTACGCTCAGCTTCTCAGTGGCTTGGCATCTATTTAGAAAGCAAATAGATTGCATGTTCCCCTCTCCCACCCCTAAACTAGATCTGCAGCATATGGAAGTTCAAGTGACAAAGCATTCCACACAGCAGGGTTTGTATATCTTGGATTTGGATCTGTGTATTCACAGTTATATTTCGCATGGAGATTTGGTTGCGAAGAATCTTAAAGTAGCTCTTTCTCATGCAGAATTATTAGAATGTCATGGTATGTTATAACTGGTGTCCTCAGATGTTCAGTGTTAGGGAGAAGCATCTAAAATGATTGCACTCATTCTTCCTTCTCCATTAGGCTATACAACTTTTGATACATGGCTTATCTGAAACAGTAAAGGATAACTTATCAAATAAGCTGTACCAAATCAAAGATTCTTTAATTTTGATACCTAAAGGCTGTTAGTGTTATGAAGCTTATTTGGTACTGATAGATGGAGTAAAATTATATGATCAGGTTTAAGAATCAACAGTAAAGTATTTTGTAATCATATATTTTTAACAGGAAACCATTCTCATGAAATCCATTAGAAAGGGGAAATCAGTGAGTGATTTCCTCATTCTGATCAGTAAAAAACACTAGGAAAGCACTGAAGAAATGGAAAAAAGACAGCAGCCAGCAAACTCCAATGAAATACTGTTTCTAATATTGCTTTACAAATGATCAATTTGTATCATGCTTAATAGCAGTCAGCATTAAAAATGAAAATAATCAATTAATGTATATATCAATTTACAAACCTGTGCTTCTGAGAACACTAAAAAGTGAAGGATAATTAATTTGGGACCAGAGAGTATCTACTTTTTAAAGTTTTATCTTGTGAATTTCAAAAGAAACTGCACTTCCCTGCATCTGCAACCTGAAGAGGGAAAGGAGCTGTGCACAGTGACAAGGGCTGCTTGAGTCCTAGCAGCCACAGGAGGGGCTCCTGTTTCCTTCCAACACCTCTCCCACTCCTGTTCTTCCCTGCTCCACTCCCCCAGTAAATCTGCTAGCAAGTATAACCCTCTGAGCAGATGGGTAGTAAATACAGAGCTGGAGATTATGTCTGACAATTAAAAGAAATGTGTCTGACTCGTCATTATGAGTTACATTAGCTAAAGACCTCATACCAGGCTTCTATCTTAAATGCACACATTTTCTAAGGATACGCATATTTTTCCCAACTAATCTTTTAAGAAAATGTAGTGTTTAGAGATACCTACATTTTGGAGTGCCAAACTTGACACCATATAAGGGTCTGTTTTACAGACAGAGCCAAGAGCTCTGCCTCTCAAGGCAGGCCCCTTGCTGTAGCCCCAGGGAGAGTACTGACTCCCCAGTTCCCAACCTGCATTCCAGCCCCCAGCTCACACATTATTTGCCCCAGCAACTGGGTGTACAAAAGTGCTAGGCAGTACACCTGCAAAACCAATTGGTCCCCATAAATTTTACAAGTGTGAATTCTAACACTTTCTTGCCCCACTGTTGCTGCTCCACTGCCTGCAGCATTTGTGCTTGCAAATCACAGGGAGGTTCAAGTGTAAAAGTGTCCCTTAGCGCATTTATGTGCCAAAAATTCTACTGTTATGCCACTATTAGAGCTCCACACCTTGCACCATTCTATGTGGATACTAACAGTGCTCATGATGACTGGGTCTTAAGCAAGGGAGGCTTGCAAGCTTTTTCCCAGATCTCATGATGCGGAAGGTATCACCACTGACAGAGATTTTGTTTTTGTTTTGTGGTTACTGAAAACAAGAAGTCTGTTAACCTTAGCAGAAATCAATAAGATTTATCCCCAAAACCAATGAAATGTGATGCACAAAAATTCTTGGCACTATTTCATAATGAGGTATGTCACCACATTTTAGGTTTCTGAGATGTTTTGTCTTGTTTTCTTTACTGACTTGATATTGTTCTAATGCTATTTGCAGATGACAATGTTAGATAAATTTAAAGGCTATATGACTTGAAAGTTACATGATATAGTTTCCCTGAACTGATGGCCATAAACAGAATTGAGCACAGGAAAAAGTCTTTTATGAGAGTAGAATCCATACCTGTGAGCCATCTGAAACTGGGAGCAGTTTGTTCCCAGATTTATTTTTTTAATTGGATACAGTTTGAGCAGATGCCTGGAAAGAGCTATTACAGACTAGCTACTTAGAAGGACCCTGTGAGTCATTGGAGTGCTGCTACAAACAGAAATTCAAAGGGCTGAAGTCACACTTTTAATAGAAAAAATAGCTGTAAAAGACATAAATGCAATTCTCTACATTTCTTTCTTTTTTAAAAATAAACTAGAAAATAAACTATCATGAATGTCAGCAATATTCAACTCCCTTTTCTGCCAAATACCTAGCCACTGAAACTATCTGCAAGAAATTCTGCACTAGATAGCTTCCTCTGATGTAAGTGGTTTTGCACATCCTTTTCTGGCTTGTTATTAGTATTTAATCATTCAATCTACAACGGTAGTATCTAACCCCCATTGCTTTGTCCCAATCTCTGTAAGTTTCTTTGCCTTCTTCAGCCTTCTCATTCTTAGCTCTCTTTCTCTCTCATGGAACACCACTAACTACTCATTGGGAAGTTCAGAATAGATCTGCTGTCACTGCTTTTGTCCTGTTCAGTCCCTTTTCCAACTCTCTTATGCCTGTGCATGTTCTGATATCCTGACTTCCCCTTGCTGTTCAGAGTTCCTGCCTCAGTTTTCTGCTCTTCACCTTCTAATAAGGGTTCCAGACACCTTGTCTTCTACCTGCACGGGTGCCCTCAATGATAACTATGTATCACAAGAAGCCTCCAGCTGAAGGAATCGTTTGAAATTTTGTTTCCCTTCTACCTTCTCTTGGTATTCCGTAGGACTCATACTATGAACTGTCATCTAAATTTAGTATGTTGGCTATTGTTCCTTCACTAATTGTAAAGATGTTTAATTTGTAATCTGCCTCCATAGTAACATATCCCCAACATGGTTATCTCTTTTGTAAACCTGACTAGATCTGGCAAAAAAAAATTTTGAACTGAAAAACTTACCACATAAACCCTCTAACATACTACCTGTATAGTATGTTTACCTTTGCTCTATTACAGTAAATCAGAAATGTTCTGCTGCCTGTCATAAGTACTATAGCCTTGAGTTGCAAACAACAAAGGGTATTCACCTTATCTCAGCTGGCAGAGGTTTGCTGTTTGTAATCTCTTCCTGCTCTCTCCTCAAAACTCCCTCCTCTGCCGATGATACAGGTTTTAAATCTTTGTATAAAAAAAGTTTTGAAGACTTTTCTCCTGATGGCTTTTGCACATTTGGATTTCACGGCTGGCCCAACCTTATCACATCAAAATTAGGACACAGTTAGGCACTGTCTCAGCTGGGAAGCACAAACCAATAGCTGAGAGTTGATAAGCAGCAGCTTCTTAAACTACCTCCTACCTGCTCCTGAGTCTGTAAGCACTATTTCTCTGTTCCAGTTTGAAGGCTAACAGCTCTAAAGAGACAATTATTTAAGCTAATCTATTTGCCTTTCCACGGGATCAGAAGGGACAGAAGAAAAGAGTCACAACTGGACTTAACACTCCTGTGCTCCATGGGGGTGGACAACTGCCACAAGGAACACGCCACCATTCCCAGCCAGCCCTCACCCACAAGGTTTCATTTCCATAGACGCACACAAGCAGGCTGGAAAAAAGCTGGTGTACAGATCTGGCTTTGGTGAAGAAGTAGGAGTTAGGTAACAGCCAGAGCACATACGCTGTCTCAGAAACATGGAAATGCTCTCAGATCTGGGAATGCAGGTGTAACTGTAGCCTTGTAATCATTTCAGCAGAGGAAATCTTGGCAACATCAAGATTTCAGCTGTTATTTTCCATCTCTCCCTATTTTCTTTCACTGATTCATGGGTTCCAGCTAGGCTACACTATGGAGAGGGTTCCCCCTTGGTCAGGTTGGCTTGCTTCCTTCCCATTGCCATCCTCACAGATGAAGAATTGAGAGAAGAAATAGTCAGAAGGGCAGGATGCACACTGAAAGTCATTTTGGGCGTGACTGACTACCTAAGCACCCAGGGACCGACAGGGTTGCTTGATGTCCATCAGCTTTTACAACACTTAAAGAGAGTCTGAGAAGCCCTGGAATATCTGCTCCACTGACTGAAATGCATATTAACAGGCTGAAACTCAACATATGGTTGGTTATGAGAGAGCAATCAGGGCTTGTGTGACTTTCGCAGCTGAGCCCTGCCAAAGTGAACCAGAAAGCAGGTTAAATAAAAGGAGGAGACTAGAGAAATTCCAACATAATCTTCTTCTGGGAAACAATAAGCTTACTTTATTACATTTTGTGTGAGTGACCTTGCAGAACATTTCTATACTGCAGAGAGCAAGATTTCATGTCATAAAAACAGCCAAAAAAGAAACAAAGGAAAAGGAACTAAGTTTTGCCTGGAGTAAACTGTTACTAATGAAGCTGTGCCACTTCATACTATGATTTTGGTCAGTGTTTNGGCTGTGACGAAAAGGGAGCAGCTTTCTGCCCAAAGGGAAAAAGCATTTAAGAAATAAAATTAAAAAAAAAAACAAAAAAACAAAACCAATTTAAAAAAAAACAAAAAACAAAAACAAAAACAAAAAAAGCACCATAACGAACTGAAACCTCTCTTCAGCAGGAGACAATACATCAATGTAAAGTTGATCTGCAGTCCTCTCAGGTTTATTCTGTAGGGAGTAACCTTTGCCGTCCAGGGCACGGATTGCATGACCTAAAATGCCTTTTCCTTCTATTTCGGTGTTGCACAGTTATTTTAGCAGCTTCGTTCCTTTTCTCCTCTGTCGGGTAATAGTATTAGTGGTGGATCTGCCAGAGGAAACCAGGGCTCTCGGAGAGTTGTAAAAATAGACCGGTGCATCCAAAGAGGCGGGCGAGCCCCCCGCAGCCCGAGCTCGGAGCAAGGCGGGAGGGGGAGTTTGGGGAAGGCTGCGAGGTCCCGGCAGGGCGGCGGCGGCGGGGGCGGCCCCGGGCCCGCGTGCGCCGCTGTTTACTCCCGGGGGCCGCTGCCGCCCGGCGCCAAGGACTCGCTCCTTCGCCTCCATTCAGTATTCCCTCTGTTTGTTTATTCTGCAGCATTTATGGATATCCCCCTGGGTATCTGAGGAATTGCATTAAGGACTCGTCTATCTTATCACGGGAGACAAGCTCTGCGCTCCTGGGGCTCTCAGCGCCGGGTGCCCGCAGCCAGCCGGGGGCGCGGCGAGCGGCGCTCTGCGGCGGACAGCGCTGTGGGCTGCGCCCTTTAACTCCTTCCTTGCGGAAGAGTTCTCGGCCGGAGAGGAAATAGCAGCCGTTCCGTCCCATCTTTCCCATTCAACTGCTGCAGAAGGAGCACTGGAAAACCAGGCAGAACTTATTTAAAGGCAGGTGAATCGGGGTGATTGCCAAAGGCGTAATCTTAAAAAGTAGTGAAGGAGTGCTTCAGCGGTGGATGGATGGAAAAAACCTTTGCTTCAGACTCTGCCACTGCTCCCAAGTCTCTCCCCAGCTTTGAAAAGGCACAGTCCTTCATGCTCTATTTGATTGCTGGTACAAAGCCAAAGGGAGTGAAAACTGCAAACCTCCCTCCGTCCAATGCCACGCCCCAGACCAGAATAAAATCAAGGCTGGACCTTTTCCTGTGGTAAATCTGCTTATCTCCCTTCAAGCACCTGACTTACACTTAAGAGAAAAGTATATACGGGCTAGCGTGCAGACTGCACCATCTCATCCTTATACACTGCTATTATCAGGATATGCAAGATTATGTGAGCAGTTTACATACACACGCAAACACAGCAATGCAATTACAAGCTAGAGTGTGTAATGCAAACAGATGAGCCATCAGCAGAACTGGCAGAAGGCAAATATCTGTTTTAGCTGTTGGCTCTTTTCTGAAGTACCAATAGCACAGCCGTCACCCAGCTGAAGCAATGGAAATAAGTGCGTGATCCACCTCAGTGCATTTCTCATGTGTCACAGATGCTTCTCTATCTGAAATCAGAGGGGCAAAGTATCCTAGGAATACTTCTGAAGGGGCTGTCTTGCATAACAAAAATATCTCTGTTTGGACTATGAAATAAGCTCTCTGATTCTACCTGGGAATTTCCTTTGATAAGCCCAGTTTGAGCATGACTGAATTCTCTTCTACAGCTTGCAATAATTTTAAAGGCATAGTAGAAAAAGACAAAGTATCAAAAATATCCTAACTTACCAGCTGTTCAAAAGAAAAAATGAGGCTGAAGTATCAGTAGAGTGATGCTTCCTTGTAAAACAGAGTTGGTCACTTAGGGTATGATTTGCACAGACCTAAAATTGCTTGCCTGTTTACAAACACATGTTTACAATGTGTCAATGTATGTAAAAATAAAATTTAAAAAAAAACAAAACCAAAAGAACCATAGGTTTACAAATGTGTTTTATTGGTCAACACAAATGACAAGGAACAGAAAGCCTAATGCAGAAATCACCACCATTGTGCAATGATAGTGTGACCAAGACCCCGACAGCTCTAATGTTTGTGCAGGGAGGGCACTTGTGTCTGTGCAGAACCTTTCCAGTGCCCAAATCCTGTTTGGAAAAAGAGCCCTGGAGATGATTTTCTTTGTTCCAAAATTATATTTTTAGACAGCATAAAACATGGCATAATAAGGGAAACTTACTCAAGTTTTAGCTACACTGAAGGATATGCCAGTTCTCCAGCTGAGTGAACAGATTCCCGGTACTATTGGAAAAGATTGGGAAGACTGCTGATGTTCAGGCCTTTCCCAGTGCAACCTTAAGCAAATAGAATTTAATTAAATCAATAATGATCAAAGTTACTTTGGGCAGAGAGGACTTTCAGTTCCTTTAATGGAGATGAATCCACTGCCTCGGAAAGGAAAAAACAAAAACAAAGCAGAAAAGGGAAAGTCAGGGGATTTTTGCCAGCCCTTATAATTTGAAATAGTTTTGTTGTTCCCTTAATTCAAAACTCTGGGTATTGTCACAATAGCTCTTTGATATCAGATACAATATTGATCTGGGTTCATCTGTCTTGCTCAGCAGCTGATAATTACAGCACACATGATTTCCTGTTATTGAAGCTCCACAGACATTTCTGGATCCAGAGCTTGGCAGCTCCAGGGATCTTTTCCCATCAGCAGCCCAGTGGCCAATGCTCTCATTGCCTTTCAGCCGATGTAAGGAGGATACTGCAGCCTCGCTGAGTTGTAAACAACTTGTTTACCTCCTTCTCAGTGTAATCTGTCCCTGCTTCTATCGGCTCCTGTGGCATCAACAGAGCATTAAAACACCCCGAGCTCATAGGCTGATGTGCAGAAAACAACCCAAGGAGCCTTTCCAGGCTCTTGCTTTGTAGGACACAGGAAGTTATTTATACCTGTTGTTTCCAGACAGCCAAAGCAGCCTTGTTCTTGCATGTGGTTAATTTTGAAGAAAACTAGGTTTTGACGTTCCTTCAGCAGGGATGAAAATGTAAACAGTGTGGGCCTGATGCTGCCCTTCCTGCAAAGCTTCATTTGGGTCAGACAAAAAGAGACACATATCTTTTTCATATGTTGTTTACATTTGAATAGGAAAAGAGAAAGATATGTGTGATTTATAGATCCCCAAGTTCTTGGGGAGCACCAATCAATACTGCAGCAGAAGGCTGGGTTGAACAATAAAACCACTATGGATTTTAACCAGCATGTGGAAAAAAGGGAACCAGAAAACATTCAGCAGGTCTTTAGTCTGTCCCCTCCATACTCCTGACCAGGACTTTGGAACAACTGCACAAGACTGACCCAGAAACGACTTCCCTGGGGTTTAGTGCATTGGGCAGTGAATAGGAGTGACAGGGCTCCCAGTATGAATGCACTCACTTTCTATTGGAGGTGCAGAGCAGCTCTTAAGCACTCTCAGAAAGCATGATCCTGCTCCTGTTGAAATAAAGGGCAAATCTCGGAGCAGATTTGGGGATTTTAAGAATCAGATATTCATGCAGCACAGTTTTGAGGCTGCCTGTAGATCATATCCCTCTGAGCCCTTACATCTGAGACCCCATCATACACCTGTGGGGAGACAATTTTCTTGCCAGCCTCCCATATGCAGGGCACACACCATCAATAACAGGCAACATCTTCACAAGTGATGTTTAATTATGTTTGAAAACTTACAGGAAGTATCTGCTCTTAATATAAAAATATCTTTCCTTGTGTTTTACACTACCTGCTTGTTCAGTTTGGTGAAGAACTTGAAATGTAACAAAATAAAACAGTTACTTTTAGGGCTTGTTCTTGAAAACAGAAACTTGGTTCTGCTACTCTCAGTCACAATACTGTCAAGACTTTTTATATTCAAATTGAACGGGAGTTGTTGTAAGATCAAGAAAATATGTTTGGCAGAATAACCTGACCAAGGTGTTAATCCGGGCAACCTCATTTAGGCATTGCCTTATCTCAGGCAGGTGCTCCCAGAGGAGGATGGATGTTGAAGGGGAAGGTGAAAAAGTATCTGATCTGCTTGAAGGGAATTGCCTAAATGCTTCAGTCTGTCAAAATGGAGATGTGGAAACAAACAGAGAGAGTGCCCATGCGTCTCTTTTTGGCATGTCCCTGGTACTGTCTATGCAGGCAACTTATGGGGCTCAAGAGTGCAGTCCAGCCAGATGTTAAACATCTGACTCTTCTGTTGAGGAAGAACTTGTACTGGATGAATATTGTTTTTAATCTATTATCTTAAAGCTTAGCCACTCTTTTGGCGCGTATGTAACTGAAAAGGAAAAACAAAACGCCTTTTCCCAGCATCTGGGGAATTGGCTGTGAATATGAATAGATGTAAATCCTTGCCTCCTCTTGGTTTTCATCCTGTGTTCAACTAATAAGTGCAAGAGGTGGCATCTCCGGTAAATTCCAGTCACCTGGAGGGCTCCTCAGGATAAAATGGGTACAATATTTCTGGCTAAATCTGACCACAATGAGTATGTCACTGAAATGGGCAAATGAAGGCAGATCCTAATGAAATGAGGCACTCACAGGTCTAGATCAGCCCTGGAAAGGAAGGGACTAGACTATGTCCTGGGCATTAGATGAGTTTTAGACAATGCAGAAAAGGCTTGACTAGAAGTATGAGAAATTGTGTGAACATTATGAAGTTCAAAAAGGTGAGGTGCAAGGTCCCGCACCTGGGTTGGGGCAATTGCAAACATGGATGCAAGCTTTGTGGTAAGTGGATTGAAGGCAGCCCTGGGAGAAACGTTTGGGGGTATTGAGGGATGAGAAATGGAATATAAGCCAGCAATGCATACTTGCAGCTCAGAAAGCTAACAGTATACTAGGCTGCATCAAAGGGAGCATGACCTGCAGCGCAAGGGTTGATGATTCTGCCCCTCTGTTCCACTTTCATGAGACCCCTCCTGGGGTCCTGTATCCAGCTCTGGGCCTTCCAACATAAAAAAGACAGGGACTTGTTGGAGCAAGTCCAGAGGAAGCCACAAAGATGACCAGAGGGCTGAAGTGTCTCTCCTATGAGGAAATGCACAGAGAGTTGAGGTTTTTAAGTCTGGAGAAGGCTCCAGGGACACTTTATAGCAGCCTTCCAATAACTCAAGAGGGCTACAAGAAATCTGGAAAGACACTCTGTCAGGGAGTGTGGTGATAGAATAAGGAGTAACAGATTTGAACTGAAGGGGGGGAAGATTTACATTGGATATAAGGAACAAATGTTTTATGATGAGGGTGGTAAGCCACTGGAAGAGGTTGTCCAGAGAAATTGTGGAAGCCCCATCCCTGGAAGTGTTCAAGGTCAGGTTGGATAGGGTCCTGAGCAACTTGATCTAATGGAAATTGTCCCTGCCCATGATGGAGTGGGAGGAGGATGTGGGTGGAATTAGATGGTCTTTAGTGTTCCCCCCAACCCAAACCATTCTGTGATTCTATGAAACAGAATTTCCCACTTTGTCCCCCCATACATTCATTCTGCTCAGGGGGGTTGGAACTACGTGGTTTTTGAGGTCCCTTTCTAAACCCTTAACATTTTGTGGTTCTGTGGATCTATGATTGAAAATGCAATGAATTTAGTTACTTTTAAAAGAGCTAAACATGGTTGGAAAACAATTTTCACCTTACCTTTTCCGCATTTTCAGTACGATCATATAGTCATGAAAATATCACAGAAAGCAGCATCAGGCTAAAGGTAGAAGGGTACAAACAATAACATTTTCAGAAAGCTCAGAGTCATATGATTCTTAAATGTATTCTGCAACTAGTTTCTAGATAGTAAATCATTATTTAGTCAGATTGTGAATAGTGCAAAAAAAGTTTCACTCTTTGTTGTAAATAATAACTTACTCCATGCTGAATCTGCTTCTTTAAAAGAAAGGAAACACATTCAGCTCTTAAGTTTTGTTTTTCATTGTGGTTTGGAGTGATATGGTTAGAAGAGGTACATAATAAATTAATGACTGGAAATTGCAGAATAGGTCAAGGTCACTTTGTGCATAAATTGGAGGTCTAGGAGTTGTACATTTTGTGCTATCTGGCTTATACCACTTTATTGATTTTTCACTCTGAGAAAAAAGAAAGGAAAGGTCTTTAATAGATTTTTATATCCTCAGCCTATTCTAAATCCGCCTGTGTTCTGATCTTCCTGATGTTCCCACACTTTTATGGCAATAGTGAAGTCCTGTTAAACTGCAGTGCTGTCATAACACAATGACACAAAAACCAATGGCTATTTTAATCTCATAAAAAACACTTGCCAGAAAATTCAGAGAGACTTGTAGCCCACACAGCCAAGAAAGGATGGACAGAGAAATCTCCTTTAACCTTTCATCTGATTAAATGGCGGAAGTCCAGTATCACCTGCTTTCTCCACCTTTCAGTATCCTTATAAAGCAAATTGCAGTTCAGTGTAGAAGTTTGATTATGACACCCACAAGTAGAGCTTAGCAATAATGCTGTATAATTCACAATGCAGTCAAGGTAGAAATGGTGAGTGCATTACAATTTCCAAAAGGACAGAAAACAGCCCTGTCACTCACCATTGCTGGATGGGGTAAACCTTTATACCTCTACAGCAGTCTTTGACTCTTGGAGAGAACAGTTAGTATCAGAGAACTGATGCAAAATTAATTTCAGAAATGAATGGTTACATGGGAAAGAGAAGATACCATTTATTGAAAATCACTAGACAGGTTCCTCAAGGACCCAACCAATAAAGAATAAATTTCTTTATATTTAAATAATAAATTTATTAGAAAGTAATTTTTGTGCTAAATGGCTAGTAGGGATTTTAGTATGATTACTTGTCTGAAAGCAGGGTGTCAAACCCTAGCCTAAGCCAAGGGTCAAATAATATTTTTACTTAGCTCATGCAAACAAGCAAATGGCTTTATCGGTCTACAGGAAACTAATGACAGCAGTTGAATGGAAAACTACTTGTTAATAGACTGGAAGACATTTTAAATTATTTTTATGTATTTTAAAGAAATGGAAGTAAACTACATAGATATTCTATCAGAGTGTAGGAATCTTTCAAGCATCAGTTTTTTATTTCTGCCTGTTTTCTATAAAATAAACTTAACTTCTCTGACTGGTCTTAAATACTTTTGTTCAAGCTGGTTGAACAATACAATTAAATTCTTCTCAATCTGAAGGATCTGAAGGGAAGCATATGAGACCATTTTCTAACTCTCGTAACAATGCACGAAAACCATTATAGTGTTGAGACCAGAAAACACATGCTCCAATACTGGAGTTCTGGAAATAGCTGAGTGTAGGAGATAGCACCAGCTCCTCAGCCATCCTCAGCCAACACAAGATGAAGGCTGAAAGAGGGGACTGGGGATGAGCTGGGTCACACAGTAGTCTAACAATGCTGGTGAGAGCTGCCACTGCTGCCCCTGCTGCCAATGTTCTTCCCGGGAGTGGGAAATGGGGTTACCTGGCATGGCAGCCCCACTGCTGCTTTCAATACACGGTATCAAGAAAGGAACAAAAATCTGTGCATGGTCCAGCAATCAAAGTTTGTCTGTCCCAAACTATCTGTGAAGAAAGTTCATCCAAGAGACTGGGTTGCAGTCCTTTCTGCAGTGTGCACTTGGTGTGATACATTGCTTTGAGTGAAAGCCAAGATTTCTATCTCCTGTTAGGCACATAAATTCCTATTATGTTTCCAATGAACTTCTGTTTATGAATGGAGGAACTGGTCAATGGAAGACAGCCATACAGTATCACCCACAGACATCTGCATAGCTTCCAAAAGCTATGCAGTTATATTGGCAGAGTACTGTGTTTTAGCTAGGCAGACTGTCCCTCAGTTCCACTGGTGATGGCTGAAGGATCTCCATCTAATAGATTCACTGAGGTTTAATGGGCTATGATGACTTCCTCAGATAAAATACAAACAAGATTTTTCAATTCCTGGAGAAAAATACAAACACAGACCTAGTAAATGAACATCTTTGGCTAATGGCTCACCATCCTACACAATACTATTCTTTCAATGTCTTTACTAGTGAGGAAAAAACTGTCTGTCCCCTTCTACAGACAAATTATCTTCAACAAAATGCCTCCAAAGCTGTTTATTCTTGCTCTAAATCTTGTTCTGCAGACTGCTTATGCATTTGGCATTTTCAGACCACTAAAAAAATATGTGTATTATGTCAGGCTCTATCAAATGAATGTCTTGAGATCTAACCATGTTTCCTCCACTTGCTCTGTTCTTTTCTCAGGAACATGATGAACACACTTTCAGTTGAGCAGTGGAGCATTTATGTACCCCAGCCTCATTCACTGCTTCATGGTTAGGACAAGTCTATAAGGAAACAATGTCATAAAATTCCTTTCTTCCAGTCCAAATCCTCTGGCCGCGGAGCTATAAGGGACAGGCACAACTAACTAACTTTTATGAGATCAGCTGCTGTTCTTTCTGCCAAAGACATTTCACATGACAAGGGCACTATGATTTGGGCCTCTCTGGTGATATAGGCGGGGGGCTGTGAACTTCAGCCGGGCTTGGGCAGGGTCTGGGCAGAGGATACTCCATTCAGCTGAGCTAATACTCTGAGAAAGTCATAGCAACCAAACTTCAGACACAACAGCTGGCAAAAGGAGCAAGTGCAAAGGTAGCAGCAAGCAGAAAGCTCTTAGGCCCAAGGGAATAAACTCTGACTAATCAACAGCTTACATCTCACTGTTAAATTCATCTGCCCCAGCAAATGATCACCTCTCCAAAACAAGTGCTGCAAAGAGACATGCACTCCCACCAGTGCAAACATGCCCTTTTGTAGAGCACATTGCTGCATTCTCCCTGCCTGCCATTAGCCCTGGGTTGTCTCCTGTGTGCTCTTGTTCTAATGCTCACTGCCGGGAGTCTGAGGAAAACACAAACCAAGCCTAGAGTTCATTTGGGTGGGAACTAAACTGGGTCTCGCCAAAAGAGAGAAGAACATAGTGGGACTGGCATTTATACAGTGTGATGATCAGGCACCAGGGGATGAGCTGAGCAGCTAAATTAACCAATAACATAGACAGAGTCTCATTTTAGGATATTTTTTTCTTTGTTATGGCAGGTCCATAAGCATTAGATATCCTCAATGCTTACATATACAGGTTCAGCAGAAAGCAGAATAGTCTTTTCTGGACTCAATTTTTTTGAGGTTATCCCAAAGTGAGATTTTACCTACACACTTTTTAGCTTCTCTTTTTTGCTGGGAAGGGTCAAAGTACTCAAGATTACTTTGAGAGCAACATTGTTTCAGCCACTGCTTTTTGGCTGATAAACAGGACTACAAAAAATTCACAGAGGAAAAATGTCTTTGATATCAAATTGGTTTTAAGACTGGTGTAACTAACCAACTTTTTGGAATTTGTCCAGGGCTTCATCCTATCCTGAGTTAAACCCAATAGCTCTCACAAGTGTTTTATTTGGAAGAGAGTCTAATCCTAGCTTTATTTACACTGAGGTTGACTGTGTAGATTCCAGAAGTTGTAGAAGACATTTAGTATAAGTATGTATTTTTTTTAGATAGGAATTACTACCACTTGTCTTTTTAAAAAACAATAAAATATATTCTTTAGACTGGAGAGGATTTTCAAGCATAACAGGAGTTTGGCAAAACTCTGAATCTACCTACACATTGCTTAGATGTAACTAGACTGCACATTTTAAGTCTGATGCAAAACTACCTCAAGAAAATGCATGTGGGGTGAGGCGTTCTCCTATACAGTTAAAGGATTTCACCAGAGCTGATTTTGGGTGGAGACACCAAAAAGTTCCAGTATGTTTTCGTATGAAACACTGACAAGGTGTAGCTCTAGGCTATGACAATATAAGTACGACAGTATAAGATTGGAGAGATTGGAGTTGCTCAAGTACTTGTTTTTCTTTGTTTATTGGTAAAAATGGTGCTTTCACCATCAAATTTTCCAAATGAAATATGGGATGACTCTGTCAAATCTTCGTGTTTTGATCTGCCTGTAAAATCACTCATATAATTGTGCAGTGAATATTTTAGTTAAATCCATATACTGGAGCATTTATTTGAGTCATGGGTGTTAGTTCCTGTATTTCCAGATGGAGAAAAAAAATAGGTCCACCGAGTACAAAGGATGGTTCTAAGGCTTTAATTCAAAACAGAGCAAACAGCAAAGCATTTTTTTACTATACATTTTCAACTTTCATGTGCAATACAAGCACTAGAAAGATGAAGCTTGCTTGTTCTGCATTCTTCATCTTCTCTCTCATATTACCATGCTATTTTTGCAATAGATACTGTAACTATAGCAACATTCTTTAATGGATAAATAGCACATTAGCAACTGGGCTGATATGTTTTTTGCAAAAACAAGCTCAACTAGAACAGTTAATCATTTTGCCTTCTCCTTATATAAAAATACATGCATGTGTTATAATGGCAGAATTCAGGACTCAAAGTCCTTATGTGTCATTTTATGGCCATAAAAACTACTTTTTTTCTTTTTCCACGTTTTACAGCTTTATTTCTGTAACATTATTAAAGAGCGTATACTGTGTCATGGGAGAGGAAAAAAATTGCTTTATTTATTGAGTCTTCATTTACAGAATGTTTTTGTCCTATATTTTGCCCTATTTGAAAGTCACTTTTTAACAAGCTTAAATAAATATGAACCAGTTTTACATGCACATTTTTATTAGCTACTTAAACATCACAGATAACAAGTGTTAAAATATTTACTTTCTGCAGATTATGCAAACTAAGTGGCTGGGTTTGTTGCCATTGAACATAATGGGAGTTTTGCCATAGACACCAGTTGGAACAAGGTCTGGCCTTCAGGAACTCAAAAATGCAATCAAAGTAAATACGTGTTCTTCTTTTTCAAATAAAATTGTGATTAAGCTATGGTTGTTTCTATGCTGATAGGAGTCTTCAAAGTAAGTCAAAGCAGCAATTTTTGAAGGGATTCATGATACAACAATCATTTGGGGTCCAAGTCCACAGCAAGTTTTAAATGCTGAATGGGTTGAAACTGCAACAGCAAGGGATTTTATTAAACAGCCACATGACTGCAATTTCAGATCAACCTGCTTCAGAGTTTGAAAGAAGGAGGAGAATATGACTTTTCAGCAACCACAGACATCACATTGCCTCTAAATGTAGCAAGATACAAGACAATTAGCACAGAACTGTCTGCCATAGTATTATATTACTATTTCCTTTGGGAGGCATCTGAGTTGCTAGGGGTTTATTCTTTGTCACATCACCCATTATTAGCTTTCTGAAGTTTTCTTACAAGGCAATGGTGCATCTGGAAATCAGTGGTATGGTGATAAAATAATGGGTAAACCCATCCCTAATGTCCTGAGCTGGACAGGAAAATGCACAGATAATATTTTGCCAAAAACTTTAAAAATACATTTTAATTTGCACTTCATTATCAGTGAAAACGGCATGTGAGATACTGAATCTAACACACACTTTGCCATTTTCCAGTGGAGGTATTTTCAGACATTACATGGGAAAATATGCCTGTGGACTTCTAGCAGTTATAAATATCAAAATGTTTGTTTTCAGTTAAAGGGGTTTGATTTGGTTATGATGGAAACTTCATTTTAATATACAGTATCCCACAGCTGTCAATGTGTGTAAGAGCATCAAGTCTCCGTGGAAGATGAGTGAGGCTTCCCTGAAAGTGTCCGGGTGAAATCAGGGTGGCTATGAAAAGTTGTTTCTCAGACTCTTTTGCAGACATGTTACATATAACAAGAGTAAATAAGAGCTCATTTCTGAAACTGTAGGCTGTGCCACAAAACCTCAAATTAGGAAATGCAATGCTAACAGCTTCTAACTCATTCCAAGAGGGAAGGAGTGGAGGAGCAGCCAGGTGAGGAACACAGGCCAAGCAAGTGAGAAATGACATGGAGTTGGGCTGAGTCAATATATTCCCACAGCAAATTAAAACAGACATTCTCCCTTTTCTCTCAGGGACGTTCTGAGTCACAAAGAATCTACTTGCCTATTTCATCTATTGTGTATCATATTGCTTGGAGGAGGTTGAAAAGAAAAGAGGAAGATGAGAGGTAATTTGGAAGAGAGGAACCATATCAAAATATTTCCTCCACAAGATTAACATCTAACCCATCTCTTTGTGCTACTCTAATATTCTTAGTTTCTTACAAAATGTTAAGATAGAGGGAAATATTCTTGTGCAGAAGTACTTACTGGGAGTAGAGGTGTCAGGAGGTTGGCATGGCAATCCTATAGCTCAAAAAACTCTGTTTAGGTCCTGAGCTGAGGTGTCAATACATCAGCCTTACAGAGGGAAAGGGCTTCAAGTATCCAGAGTAGCTGTTGCAAAGAAGAAAAAAAATCAGTTCTCTGTGTGTGTACATTTTGAATGAAAGCAGCCTAAATTAAAAGGACCATTGTAAGTTAGTGTATGTGATATTCATCACTACATGATATGCCTGCTATTGACAAGGTATTATTCATTGGCAATTTAGCTGGTACAGATAACTGAATGGACATAATGATTCTCTAGTTTCTTGGGAGTTTAACTTAGTTAGACTTAGTATTACACAATATTCTGATTAAAAATTAGCACTTCATAAAATATGTATGTGTGAAATGAATTAAAAACCAGCTGAGACTCAAAGAACATGGGGAGAAAATATTAATAAGCATAATTGCTTATCTCTTGCTGGTCAGTTTTCAACCTAGTTTCTCTTTTAATATTTTTACCAATGACTTTGAAATTAGACATTAAATTTCAACCAGTAGGGGAAAAAAAAAAGCAGGTGGAATAATGATTGATTAAATACTCTTTTACAGCAGGTTACAGTTCCAGAACAACTGTCATGGTTTAACCCCAGCTGTCCACCAAGCCACTCCCTCACTCTCCAGTCAGTGTGATTAAAGAGAGAATCAGAAGGGTAAAAATGAGGAAAAACTCATGAGCTGAGGTAGACACAGTTAAGTAGGTAAAGCAAAATTCATGTGCACAAGCAAAGCAGAACAAGGAACTCTTTCCTCTCTTAACCCATGGGAAGGGAGGTGCTCAGCCATGCTCAGAAAAAACAGGCTCCATTGTTTAATGATGACTTGGCAAGACAAATGCCATTACTCTGGATGTCTCCCTCTTCCTTGCCCTTCCTCCAGATTTATATGAGGAGTATGGCAACATATGGTGTTGAGCTACCCCTTGGGTCACTCGGGGTCAGCCGTCTTGGCTGTATCCTCTCCCAACTCCTTGTGCACTCCCAGCCCTCTCACTGGTGGTGGAGAGAGAGGCAGAAATTACCTTGACTCTGTGCAAGCGCTGCTCAGTAACAGCTGCTTCCAGCACAGATCCAAACCACAGACCTGTATGAGCTACTGTGAAGAAGATCTCCCTACCCCAGACAACACCAGCACAAGATGGAGACAGTGAGGATTTCAATACTATTCAAAGATGACAGAACAACTGAGGGGCTAAGACCTTCCCCCTTTTTTGTGCTTACATTCATATAGTTAGAAGGAACTCTAGGGAACATCCAAGCGCTACTCCCAGTAGCAACTCCAGTAAAGCATTCAGTTATCAGACCCAGTCCTGTGGTAGGAAAAATAATATGTGTGGGTGTGGTGGAGTAATGGAGCCTTTCCTGGGCTCCTGCCCAGCTTGCAGGCCTTCTGAGATCCTTTCCATAAAGGTGTTCCCTGGGTAGTCTCTTCCCCAGCCTTTATCATTTCAACAGGCTCTTCCTTCTGAGGTGCACAAGTTTCCTGTAGTCCGCCCCTCCAGTCTGTCTAGGGGGACCCCTAGGTGTCAGTCCTACCATTGGTCCCCTCAATTTCATGTCATCTGCAGACTCAATAAGGGTGCCCTTAGGCACCTCCTTCAGGTCACTAATAATGATGCCAAGAAGTAAGAGTCCAAGGATAGACCCCACAGTACCTGTCTTTTTATATCCTCCAGGCAGAGCATGACCCATTGGCCACTGACCCTCTGAGCCAGGCCTTTGCTTCTGCGGGTTTTCCTGACAGCAGATTTGTGTGAGCGCTGGGTCAGAAAAGCTGCAGAAGCACCCTGCATGTCCTCTGCATGAGGGGACACCAGCATGAATCCAGGGTGGAGGAGGAGACCCTGGGTCAGGGAGCCCATCAGTTCTGTTACCTTAACCATCTGAACCTGCCCTTAGGCAGCATAACCCTGTGTTATACTGACCCAGACATTTGGATTCTGAGCATCAGCTGGCTGATTTTTCACAAAGACGTCCCATCTTACCTCCCTGCTGAAGGTGATGAAGGCCAGCCCTCAGCTGGGGTAAATACTGAGATAATCATATCAGTTGGAGTAACTCACTCCACATGGGTCAAAGAGACCAAGTGAAGCAAGAGATGCAATCTAAAATGTCATGAAAGGCCAAAATCAGAGATTTTTCAAGTATCACTTGATATCAGGGAAGCCAACAGTGTTTTTATCAACCACAGAAAAGGAAAAACTTTTATAAATAAATGTGTACATAATCTTCTATATATGCATGTATAGATGCATATAAATTTGTGTGCATGTATTTAGCATATACATTAATTAGTAGGATTATTTTGTTAGGTTCATTTGGTTTGCCAAGCATTTCTTCTTTCTGCAAAGCCCTTATTATGATTGCATATGTAGGGTAACAATGGTTAGTGAGGCTTAAAGATTACAAAAATGTGAAAGATTTTAAAGACTAAGAAACCACCATAAGGGTGTTTTGAACTACTGTTTATCATAGAAAATTTAAGTTTATCTCTTTGTTTTCATTAACCAAGAGCAAAAATACAGTGTTGTATAAAACGTAAAATAAAATAATAATGGAGAGAACACAGCTGGGAAGTCTGCATGACAGAAAAATCATGAATAGCAGAGTGTGAGGGGGTGGGGAGAAACAAGAAAATGATGATTGTTTTCCAGACTGGTATACCACTAAAATAATACAAGTTAGAACTAAGGAACATTTTCTCATGAACATGATTTTAAAATTATTATAAAGTTCTCTTTCCCTCATTGAAAAAATGATGTGTTTTTTCAAGGGACATGATAGTAGGGTGGTTGCTAGCCATTCATAGTCCCCTTCAGCATTCAGATATAGACATTGATTATTCCTGCTGCTTTTACTAGCAGTGATGTGCATAAAACCCCATATATCACCCTGAAATGTTATCCTGAAACATTTGTTTTTATTACTGATGCATGAGAATATTCAGTGGGTTTACTTATCCTGCTCTCATCAGTGTTTTCCTCATTTATAGGGAATTTAAAATCTGGTAAAATGAATCCTTTAGTTCAAAGACCCACAAGTGCAAAGTTGGTCTTCATAAACAGTTTGGAGAACAGTTACAAAAGGCATGAAAAAAGAGAAAGGTACTTGGGGACACAGTCAGCCAGGGAACCTTGCATATACTCAGTGAATTTATTCATGCATTGATTTATCAGAATTATGAATATTCTCTAAAGAAAAATAATAAACAGCACTTTTAAAATCTTACAAAACAGCTTGGGGAAAAGACTGATTTGCTGCTGATATTTTTAATAATTTGTTTTGGTGTCTTGAAATAGTGCCTTATGCAGTCCCTAATTCTTTCTTTTTTCCTTTTCTTCTTTCTTTCCTCTTTCTTCTTTCTTCTTTATTAATATTTTTTTCCTCTCTTTTTCTCTCTTTTCTCTCTTCCTCCCTTTCTCTCTGTCTTCCTTCAGGACTGCCAAGCGAAGCCAATCTATATCATGCTAATTGCCACGCAGGCACTGCAGTTTCCCTGGTTTTGCTCCCCATCCTTGCCATAGCTTGGTACTCCCAGCAGCCTGGTGCTACATGAATAGCTTGGCCTATGGGGACCTTTCTGTCTGAGACAGTACCATTCTGCCCAGACAGGGAGAGACAGGGCTTTTTTGTTCTTTAGGGGAAAAAAAAAAAGGAAAAGACAGACCTTGCTGCAGCCCTTCACCTAGGATTCCTCCTCAGGAATTCTAATTCCAGCTGCATGCTCCAAAGGGGATCATGACAGTGATTATTCCAGGCATAAATCATCATTCAGTAGCTTTGTGTTCATACACCAGTTCTTCAGGGATTTCTTTTTTTTTTTTTACTTTCATATTTTGTACTGTACTATTTGCTTGCAAATCATAATCTAACACAGCAATTGCGAAGGCATATCAAAATTAGTAAATACTTTGTTTTAAAATAATTGCTGATTTGAGAAGTGTCTTTGAGATATTATGTACAGTACAGCTGCCAGCAGTAGCAATTATTTATGTATTGAATGAATGAGTTTGTGTTTTATCTTATCTATATGGAAGGGCATTTTACTTACCCATGCGTCCCCTTCTCCAGGAACATTCCCATCTGCAGTTTTACAGCTATTTTTTGGCCAGTTTGGTGAGAACAAGTTTGTTTTACAAGAAGCTTGTTTATTAAAAATAATTGTCAAAATAGTTGCCCTATTTTCTGAAAAGCAAAACTCAAAGGTGGGCAATTGCTTTACCCAATAAGACATTATCACAGAGCATGCCCTAAACTCTCAGCTTTCTTGCAGGGTTGGGTACAGATGTCTCAGCTCAGAATCTTCATAATTATTATTTCTTAAGCACCTGTGCTTTCTTCCTTCTATATAAAATGGACACCAAGAGCTTCATCATGTGGAGGTTTTGCTTAATCAGAATGTTAAATGTGCAATTTTTTGTTACTAAAGATTATTTTCTTGGATTAAAATCTTTCATAATTAACATACATATATCCTTTAGGTACTGTGTGGTCTTCCATCCATAAAACTAAAAATAAAACCTGTGCTAAGCACTTCTGCCAACTGCATTTCACAGATTAAAATACAACGGGCAGATAATTCTTGCATTGCTCTTTAATAAACTGAAGAATATCACTGGACATTGAAAAATTCACTGTTACTTATGTATACAGATTTTAATAGAAGTAATAGTAATATTTTTTTCTGAATAGCAAGGCAACGTACCACACATCTGATAGGAAAAGTGTACCCAATAAACCTAGTTAGCTCAGTGTAAAGTAAGAACAACTGCAGGGAGGCAAATATGTTTCTCATCTTCACATGGACAGTATTTTAAATCCCATTAAACGGAGCTAGGCATTCCTGGAGAAAGCAGCAGATGTATTCTACCCCTTCCCCTCTTCTCCCAGTTACCACTGCCCACTTTGGGGTCTGCAGTCTAAGGGAAGGCGAGCAGGGGAGCTGCCCTATAGACCATGCCCAGGGTCCCTCCTCTTCAGAACTGCACCTAGCTCAGTATTAAAGTGCTGTCTCTTTAGAGAGTTACACACTCTGCTTCCCTATGGACTAGCCAAGATCTTTTATCAGAGCCAAAACTACACATGCAAGCTGCCAGGCTTCCAAAATATCAACTCTGTTTACCTGATGGCCAGCCAAAACTGGAGTTCAGGGAAGGTAAAGTGTATGAAAAGCTTGCAGGGTTTTGGCCTTAAATGACACATCAGAGGTCATAGACGTGACCTCTGGTGTGGCAGAACTCCCTAATTACTGGGGCATCCTGCTTCCTATAGGGATGGTCAGTTTATTTTACCCAAAAGTCTGATGACTCTGCACCAAAGAGAATTGTCTGCACTGGTACCTCATTACAGTCTGTCCTTTATTCTCTCCTCAGTACAGATGCCATTATGCCTTTGTCTTGTTTTTGCAACCTGTGTACAGGGAACCATGAGCCTTGGGAGCCTGTCCTGGGGAGAGAGGGCCCATGCCCAAGGGAATCATCTGGCTTGTCTACAGTCACTCACCTGGCTTATGCACTGCTTTGTCTGTGCTGCAGAAGAAAAACTTCACAGAGCAGAGAAACCTGCAGTCTAGTTTTATGTCTAGTACAACATGTGTGCAAAAATAAAGTATTGCTTGAGAGAAGACAGCTTTGGGAATACAATCAAAGATCTGAGTGCACAGCACCTGACATCTATTGCTGACAGTGCAAGAATTCATTGGTTGATAATATTAGTTTACATGGCTATTTAATTTTTCATTTGACAGAAAATTATAATGACCTTTTCAGGTAGTAACTGCCCTTTCTAGGATGATACCTACGTTTCCAAGTGTCTATTACAATTACTTAAATATTCTTAGGAGCTCTTGTGTTAATAATAGCTTTCCAGATTCCAAACTGAGATTTGAAGTATAGTAATACCTGAGAATTGCAGACATCATGTCTTTTCATCAGTACCTTTAAGCATGAACCTACTTGGCACACGGGCAGAAGGAACCTCCTTTTCTAGTACTCCTCCATGCTGTTCCTGCTTTTGGGAGCTGTCATGATTTCAGGTTGTTGACTAATGCAGGTCTCTGGCAGTGCATCTAAATGTACGCTGAACTCATATTGGTTTTCTAGGCCTGCAGACTGTAAGTGTGATACGGTGACTGTCTCTGATATTTCTATTTTCCTATTACACAGAGAGACAAAACATGAGAAAAAAAAAGTGATTGCTGCTGTGCTTGACTGCGTCTCCCACCAACTGCTGGCTCTGTCACACTCACTGTGGCCTGCAATAAATGGCATTACACACTGGTACCAGCTGTGAGGTGAAGTCCTCACCCACTCTGTGTCACAGATCTATTAATGACATTCCCAGTAAACAGAGCGGCTCATTTTTTCAATGTCTGCACTCAAAGAGAGTGATACAGTGTGCAGAGAGTGAAATTTAGGACAGACAGGCAGCATTGAGTTCAGCAGCTCCCCATAGGAGGGGAGTGAAAAAAATAAAGCAGACTTTAGAAAAGAAAGCCTGTTCACTAGTACATGCACAATGATACCTCAGAAATTCAAAACTGATAATAGCATCAGGAAAAAAAATGTACCATTACCCACCTCTATCCACACATAAAGCTAGATTTGGACTGGTTCTTTCAACTTGAATTTCATGGAGGCAGTCAGTGGCATGATGCTGAACATGATCCCCATAGACAGAAATAAAAATAGCTGAAGCAGCTGAGTTAGGAAGAGCTCTTGGCTGATTTGGTGAGAGAATCACAAAATGGTTGAGGGTGGAAAGGACCCCTGGAAGTCATCTGATACAGCGCCCTGCTCGAACAGGGCCCCCTGGAGCGCAGTACCGTGGCCAAACAGATTTTAATTATCTCCAAGGATAGATACTCCACAACCTATTTGGACAACCTGGTGACCAAGCACCCTTGCAGTGAAAAATAGTTTCCTACAACAATTGTGCAAGTTCCTGTGTGAAAATCATCCACCTGAGTTTAGAATTACTCTACACACACCATAGTGGTGTATAAACACTACACTCCAGAAACCTCCCGTTTCCTTATTCCCCTTTGCATGACAAACCCATGCACCTTCACTTTAATTTGGAAGTTGCATACGATGAATTCCATCATCCTGCTTTCCATTTGTGCCTCTGGCACTAGAAATCCTCCTGTTCCCTTTCTTTCTCCAGTAGGAGGTCTTCCACCAAGCCTGCAAAGCATCTAGCTGGTTTTGTTTTGTTCTGTTTTTTCTTTTTTATTTTCTGCCCTATCTTTTTGCTGCTGGAGAAAGCAGCACAAAACTAATTCAAAAAAGTTGATGTTGAGCAAAGATTCCACAAATCTTTGAGAGCGTATGAAAGGGAATCACAGTCTTTGAGGAAATATCCTGGATATTGGTTTCTCCACTTTTGCTTTTCCTTCCACTGGCTCAGGACAAACATACCAATGAAGGTGATGGTAACAAAAAGAGCAATAATAACAAGAATAACCTACCTTTTACTTAAAAGAGAGTATTCTTCATTTGTTTGTCAAATTGCTGTCTTTAATCCTTTCTCCAGTCAGGTCTACTATTTCTTTTGCTGTTAACGGTTACAGTAACATTCTGCTGGAACAAGTGTAAAGTTGGCTTTCAAAAGGAGACAGAAAGTATGATTCATTTCACAGCCAGCTTTAGAAAGTTTTCTCAGTCTGCTAAACCTGAATCAAACTTTTTCCACGAAAGCTGTTAGAAATTCTAAATTAGGAGAATTCAGCATGTTGTTCTAATTGCATATTGAATAACTGTCCTAGCTCTAATAACTGCAAGTTACATTCAGGATTATGAAAATTTATTTATCATCTGTCTTTTAAGAAAAAAAATAAATAACCATGATCTGTAAGTAAGATGTGAGGTCGAAGCAATTCTGGGTCATCTCTTTTGAAATTAACATCTAATTTCAATTTTGCTTTAAATGATAAGTTAAAAAAAAACAGTTTACAGCAGCTACAAATGGATATTTTACAAGTCTGTTTGTAAACTAGCCCTGAGTCATGAATTCTCACACAGAACTGCAATGCAGAACTGGTAATTGTTTTGCATTCAAAAGTCCTGTCTACTGGAGCAGAGATATTCATGCCTACGAGCTTTGCTGTCAACTGCATCACTTTGTCATAATGTCTGACAAAAATAAGCAGTTGCACAAGAGGTTACTGACTAGTTCTGCTGCATTCTGCAAAGTATCCTTTGATGGACACAGGCCAGCTCCAGTGCAAGCGATGCAGATGTCTCTTCCCTGCAGAAATGAGCTCACCTAACCCCTCTGCATGGCAATTTGAAGATTTTTAAGTCTTGAATTCTGACTACCATTTGCTGACATTTCCCACTCCACTGGAATCACATAGTGTCACAACAGTATTTTCTTTCAGCAAATAAAAATGCCTGTTACATGCTTGCTTCCAGCTGAAGTTATCCACTGTTTAAAAATTAATTGTGGAAAGGTATTTAAGAACTCAGAGTTCCAATCACATGTCCTCAAAGGAGAATCCACCTTTTTATTTATTCCTGCAAAATAAACTCCCAAAGCTAGACATTTCAACTGCAAGTATCAAAATACATGTGATAAATAATGGGGGAAAGAGCAAATAGCAACAAAAAACAGAACAACACCCCTACTACCCAGTAATTCCATAAAGGTGTTGCTAAACACATTTGTTGCTGTAACCTTCATGCTAAAAATTAGAGGCTAATCACTAACAGCTATATAATTTTTTATTTTATTTTGATAAACACAAAGTGGGTTGGTACAATATGATTAATTGTCATTCTTGATCTATATTTTGATACAAGGAGAGAACTTTTATACACAAATTTTTCCTGTGGACAGCAAAATGTTAAAGCAAAAGAAGCCATGGACATGAAGGATTGCTTTAAGACCAGCATAGATTTCTCTTTATAATTTAAAAAAAAAATACAAAAAAAAACCACCTCTCTTTTCCCTTACTCCAAGGAAATTTGCATATTAAAAATCTGCAGAAATTAGGTTTATATTTATTCTTTATGGCTATGAGGTGGATGAGAGGGCAGCTATTGTTCAACATTGACATCAGCCTTAAAACTGCAGACTGCAGACCTTTACAATAGAATTAGACTTTCATGTTGCATAATGAGATTCCTTATAATTGACATGCATAATTCCAATCATGTTCTGTGTTGATTCAGCCTTTTGTTGTCAAGACAGCCTGTTATTACATACTGAACTAACCTTACTCATATACAATGATTAAAACAAAACATCTTCAGAGGTTGTTGGTTTGGGGTTTTTTTTTTTAGATGAATGCAAGGTACCCCTTCTCTCCCCATGTCCACCTCCCCTGCAGCATTTTCTCAGCAAAGCCAGAAAATTCAGTGTGTAGCACAGAACAATCTTTTCTCAGTGTGAAAAACTATTCTCAAAAGGTGATCCCCTGAGAGTTTGATTAATGTTCTCTCTACATTATAGTGTAAGGAACAACACTATAATAAATATATCAATTAATAAAGGAAGATATGGGTCTGCAGTATTCCCAGAGTGGAGAAGCATGGCAATTAGTAAAGACTATCAAAGCTTTTAATGTTCATAAAGTGTCAATCAAGGTCACTCAGGGGTACTAATTCACCAAAATAGGCAAAATCAGAAGACTTGACCTTTTCAGCTGCTCTGGTTTTTTGGGTTTTTTTTGTTTCTTTTTCTTCTGAGAAGAAATAAGGAAAAGCTGGCTACACATAATACAGATTTTTGCTACTGATTTATTTGAAACAATATTGGTGGTTTTACACTAGTTTTTCTTTCACAGTTTCTTACCAGTAGAACTGATAGCCATTCATACTAGATTTACAAAGGCAACTAAGATGCCTAAACAGGCAGTTCTCAGAATCACGGAAAGGCTGGGGTTGGAAGGCTCCCTGAAGATCATCTTTTCTAACCCACTGCTCAAGCAGGGCCACCAAGACCCCACGGTTGAGGACCATGTCCAGATAGCTTTTTGGATATTTCTAAGGATGGGAAATCCACACCTCCCTGGGCAACCTGTGCCAGTGTTTGGTCATCCTGACAGTGAAAAAGGGTTTCCAAACGTTCAGTAGGAACCCCCTGAGTTTTAGGTGGAGCCCATTGCTCTAGTCCTGTTCCATCTTCCAGTAGCTACCAAAACACTCACAAAACACTCATTTATATTTGTAAACCAGTGGAGGGAGCATTCATCTGGCCAATGACATCTGTGATGGAGATATCAGTGTCTGAGTTGGCATGCTTCCCACCTAATAGAGAAAAGTAGGTATTACAAAGGACCCATTCATCTCATTAAAAAAAAAAAAAAAAAAAAACAAAATAGATATCTAAAATAAGTCAAATGAATCACATCTGCAAAACATCCATTTACTCCACTGACTTCCAGGGAAGTCTAATTTGGCTTCTTAGAGGTGAAGACATCTGTGTGGGGGCACACTCTGGTGCTCTTTCAAGACCACATGTACAGTCACAAGGTCATGTGGACATGTGAACAACTAGGGGTGTTCAAATATTGCCACAAGGAACCTAATTTTCCCTACTACTTGGCAGGATACAGAATTAGATGTTCCCTCATTTGTCCCATTTCCCACAAATGCAGACTGCTCTGGTCACAGCAGAACACACACCTTGGAATAACAGTGTGTCCCAAAGCATAAATGTCCACATAATTGTCAGTGTGCCTGTCACTTAGGAGACACTAATGAAGGGAAATCAGGCTGGAAGCTGAAGGGTCATATGCCAGTACTTGCTTTTCCCACAAAATAGTTGAAATAATTTCCTTTCACTGGGCAACAATTGAAAATTAACTTGAAGAGAAATACCAACTTCACACAAAGTTCAATCTACAGCTCTGGCAGACAGACCAGAGAGATTTCAACAAGGTCCATATTGACTGTCACTATGAAATGAAAATGCAGCTGCCAGTAAAGCAGTCTGTTTGATTGCCAGTTAAGCAAATTAATCACCCACTACCTCCCCTTGCCATGAGTATGCTATCAAGAAATAGCACCCACATCAGAGGGAATGGCTGTGAGGAGGCAGATCAGGAGTAGGGCTTTCAGAACAAAACCAAAGTGCAAATCATGCCAAGGCAGGCAGAAGGGGGCTGGTACCCACTGGAGGCATAAATGTCTAGCAAAAGGCAGAGAATTGTACTTGCTGGTGGCCAGTTCAATTTAATGGAGACAGACAGCCCCCTGTGCAGCCCTGGAGCTGCTGAAGTTACTTCTCAATAGTTGCTAAAAGAGCAACCCCACAGCTATTTGTAAGGGTTGTTTTGAAGGGCAAATTTAAATGGAAAGTCCTAGCCCATAAGAGTTCCATTGTTCATCCTATGTTGATTGTTTTGACTCAATAATCTGAATGTGCACTTTAGCCAGTGAGTTTGGGGAAAAATTCAAGACTGATGCTAAAATAAATTAATCCTGAAGACAGGGTGATTGTCAAGACTATAAAGAAATATTTTTTTCATTCTGGCTAACTACCAACTTACTCTTTGCCTTTTTATTTTAGTCCCTTTTTTTTTTTAAGGGATCACTCGGGAGATGCTGTGGCTTTCTGCAGTGGCTTTGCTCTGGCTTCAGAGTCTCAGCTTTCATGAGAGAAGCTGCTTGGTGAGCTCTGGGATTGGCAAGTCCCAGCACCCGCTGCATGGGATCCTCACTTTTGATTTAAAACTTTTATTGGCACTTTCTTCAGAGTTGGGACATTTATAACTCTTCTTCCAGTTATGGATTTCAAAGGCTATGAAATTACATTGCAGCTTTCCTTTAGTTAAGAAGCTAAATGAAATGGAACAGAACCAGCAGACAGGATTTATAGGACTCACATCCTTCTAGAGCCACAGTGAGTAAGCAGACAGCATTTACAATGTCATTGACATTAGGCAATGGCATCCCCCATTTGGGCTGGGATTTAGTACAAATTCAGGCAGACTTAGCACTGAAGAGCCCACTACAGTCAGTGAAGATCCAGAGCTTGATTTAGTTGCTCTTTGTAATTCATAAGGTATTTGAACCATCCTTGTGGTAAGATAAGGGCTCACTGGTCTTCTGAAGTGGCAGCTGAAGGCTAGGAGAAATGCATCAGGGCATCTCATGTGGCACTGGATGACTATATTTAGACAGGTGACTCCCACTTCAGATTGTCATTGACTGTGGTCTGAGACAGTGACTTGTGGAAAAACACAACATATATTGCAAGATCCTGAGGTGTGTACTATTAAGCTAAATTCAGATTTAGGGTATCTATCTTCAAATTGTCTCGTCTTTTTTTTAATGAGACTTTTAGAAAAATATTATCTCTTTGAGATCTTAATCTCTGTGATAAATCTGATAAAACCAGATACCAAAACCAAAGGATATTAAAGCTAACACAGTGTGAATAGGGTAAATATCACTAAATACTCGGTTTTACAGTAATTCCTAACAGAGAGCACACAGATTGTTATCACCTGGTTTCCAACCATTACCCAAAATCCAAGATGTCCTGGCCTTTTCTGGCTCTCTAAAACTGTGCTAAAAGTCGGGAAACCTATGTGGCTTCTGGACATGTCTATCTGAAAAATGCCACAAATATAAATTACTTTCTCAAGAACACAGCTACTGCTGTCACAAAGGTGTTTGGAAGGCTGGAAGAAAATAAAGAGCAGGATAAAAAAAATAAAAAAATAACTGCAAAATTACAGTCAACACAAAAAAAAAAAGAAAAAAATATTTACATGAGCTTGACAATACATTGTCAAAAAAATGATGCCATCCAATGATTAGATACCACAGAAAACCCAGGAATATGTGTAGCCCTAGGACTGCTGAAGGTATGTTTGCAACAAGCCAACAAAATGCTCCTTCTAGTTTTGTCTGTGCAGCAAAGAAAGTATTTCAGATAGGCACTTTGCTTCCCAAAGCAGCACCACACACTTCCACATCAGACTATATAAAACTTTATGGCTGTCATTTAAGATACATAAAAATGTTTCCCCTTAAGCTTTCTTGTACATACATGTGTGTGTGAAATAAGGCACAGAACTACAACTTTTTGTCACTTGCTTTAAAAAAAATGAAAATTATTTTCCTCCCCAAAAATAGAAATTAATCAGAAGATAGCACGTGTAAGGAAAGAGTAAAGGGGTTAAATTGCTGAGATAAATTAATCTTCAGTAAACTAGCCATACCTCAGATACACTCAGATTTGTAACCTGAAGTGCTACATATAGAAAATTCAAACATTTTCTGAAGGTTTATAGAAAAATAAATATATAAAAAACAGTTTTATTAAGAACCATTAGAAAATTCATTATCATTATATAAGACTGGTAAGATTAGAGATATGCTTGGGGGAAAGAAAAGAGGACAACAGGAGGCAGGAAAGAAGAAATTATGCACATTTTTTTTTATAACTAGCTGCTGTACTCTGACACCCTAAGGTGAATGTTACATCATACCTATTTATAAAACTATTTATTTGCCAACTAATACTATCTAGGGTCTGTATTAGCAAACAGCTGAAACTATTAACATCTATATTTCTGTTAAATTAAAAATATATGGTTTAGAAACCTTTGTTTGTCTATTATTTCTCAGTTTCAACTCTGAGTAAAACAATTTTAAACCTCCATGTTCAACTTGTCATTTCTAATCCATTCCTGTGTTTATATTTTTTGCTTTAATACAGATCTTGAAATTCACAGTTTGCTTCCTTATTCCAATTAAAACTTCTCAAATGTTAGAGAAGAGTTTCATCTAATGTGAAAACCTGCTAGCAGATTAATAGTAAAAAAGTGTGAACAAATGCCTTGACTGATGAAAGTTATCTTGTGCTGATTATGATATATATATGCATGAATATATGTTCTCTATTGACATCATTTTCTCCTTTGCTTCCAGTGTTATCCTATATATCAATGGCAGTTCTTCAGAAAGAGTTTAAGTTAAACTCATTAGCTGTTATACATATAATCATGCATATACAATAAATCTTTTTTAATCATTCTCATTTCCAGTATACTGGTGAAATCTTATGCTATAGAGTCCCCTGTTATGGCTTTGCAAATTCTGTGCGATCTACTGAAACAGGAAAAATGCCCTTACACAGAGAGCTATTGAAAAAAATATTGTGGGTTTGTGTATTTTTTTTTCAATTTGGTTTTGGGTAAATATCAGACTTTTCCACAGGGACAGCTTACATTAATAAATGAGTCCTGCACCAAATGTTTGTTTGAGTACTCCTTTACAGCAGCTTGGCAATGCAGTGACATCTTCTAGTGTAAGTACATGCACATTCACTTTAAGACGTCTGTACTCTTATAGGAGACAAATCTGAATCAGAATCTCGCTTTCAGTGAACAAACACCTGAGTTCTGCAAGATTATGAATATCCTTAAAAGGTGCTAATGGAAATTGAGACTGTATAATACCTTACAGGTTTTGTCTTCATTTAAACATATACCATTTATGAAGACATAGTTTAGGAACCCAGCAAATTTTCTCTGACTGACAAGTAGCTTTCTGCAAGAGGTAGCATGCATGGCTTAGAGTCTCCAAACCAAAAATGTCTGTCAATGAATACATGAAACCATTTATACACAAAAAGGTATTATACATTCCTCTGTTGACGACACAAATGGATTTGAAGGCCTTAGGACTGTCCTTTCCCTAATGACTCTCTAAAATATGAACAGCATTCATTGCTGCTTGATGATAGTAGTGACCTTATAATAGTTTCCATGGAAAGAATTCTGAGATCATAAACAGTGACAAAGTGAGTTTGTTAGTTACCAAACATACGCATTCCAAAGGTACATGACATTTAATTCTAATCTATTTTTAGAAATCATAGGAAAATAAAGACAAATTAACTTTTTCCAGCAGAAGCACTTACATTGCATTTCCAAATACAATTACAGAGAACTTTTAATTGGCTATTATTAGAAATCAAGTCATTTCAATTGCACACTCTAAGCTCTTCTCCAAAACAGGGTATTTAAAAGGCAGCATTTATGAGGGACTCAGTGAACTGAGTCTCTGAGTCAGATGACCTAAATTTCTCTAAGCCCCTGTGCCTAATATTTTGTGTTAGATGACACTGGACTGGTACTGATTCAGCAACTTACTTAGACTTTCTGATTCCACTTCATATTATGGTACCATGTCTTCACATACAGAGGCTAGAAAGCATAGCATTGGGTCTGGGACTATCATCTTTCATGTAAAGAGATATTTACCATTTATTACAGGGTCTCTGATCCTTATATTGTGACCTTGTAGAGCAGTCTGCTCTCAGAGAGCACCTGGAGCAAAAGAACTGCTTCCATTTTAGATGAAACTTTGGCAAAAGCAAAAACCATTGTTCCCACACACCTGTCCTTATAGGCGGTGGAAATATATTGAATACAAGTGTAATTCTCCCCTTTCCCATCACTGTGGAATTCTCCAGCTATTTCTCAAGAAATTATCACATCTCCCAAGTTCCTGTCAGTAGCATCTGATAAAGGCTGACAGCAACAACTGAGCTGATCCAGTGCTTTGCTTTAGAACACAAAGCAAGTATTTCTGTACCTGAAGAAACCTCTTTTTTCATGCCCTTTCTTTATGTCCACAGACAAATCTCTCTGACTTTGTTGGTCATACACTTAGAAGTTTTGCCAGCTTAACTTTACTGGTTTGAAATACACTGATAAAGCTGAGCTTCACTGATATGGCTATATAGTTATATACTCTTATAGAGAAGCAATTATACCAGCAAAAATTCCTTTAGCAAAGATAGAGTGCCCCTCATTTGGAGGGGACTGTTAAACCTACTTCTGCAGAAGAATCCTTTCACCTCTGTGAACAACTGCCTCTGGGAGTGGGAGAGGAAGGTAAGAGTTAGAAGAGTTATGCTATGCAAACCTTAAGAAATACAGACAAGACTGCCATGGTGTTCCTTCTGGATGGAAGGTAATAATTTTCAGCCTGATAGATTATTGTAAGGCTAAATAAAGATAAGGAAATGTGTCAGGTAATGACCCACTCATAAACCATGGTAAAAGGGTCATATATGCATCTAGTAAGCAGGAACTATCATGGAGAGGAATGTTTATTGGGTAAAAGCTGAAAATAACTATTACAGAGAGAGAACTGCATTGGATATGCATGTATTTTAGTAACTGTATATAATCTGCAGCCTCTATATAACACACAAAAGCACTGAAAATCCACCAGAAACAGTACAAGTTCCAAACCACAAAGAATAAGTTTTAGATGAGGGCACATTACCCATGAATTCTAGAATTGTGCACAGTGTGGAAAACTAACAAATTTTACATTATGATACCGTGTCAGAGAATCAAGAGCCACTAAGAAAGGTCAGAACAGTCAGAGACCTCTGCCACATTTTCTTTGCTTCCACCTATATGTGGAAAATGGAAACTTATCACATATCCTTCCTCTAGTGCCCAGGAATACCATCTATGTTTCTCCCTACACACTGAGAAAATCTCACCTGTGCAGCTGAATCCAAGCATTGCTGCTTCCAGGGTCATGTCTTACTTCAATAAATCTTTAGTGGTAGCAACTTCAAATCAAAGCTGTAGCACTCCATTTATGAAGAGATGGGGATAAAGTTATTCCTCCTTTTTTTTGCCAGACAGAGTCTGGTTTCTGTAGATTAGTGTTTTGGTGTAGTCATATTTGTATAAGAGACAATGAAGACAGATTTCGTTGCATTTCAGAGGGTATTCAGCTCACACAATGACAGCTATCCTAAAATGCTTTACAGTAGGATGACATACTAGGAGTGCAGAATGTTTTCTTGTCAATATTAATAAACACATTGTATTTTATTTCCAAAACAGAAACTATAAATCAGATGTTTGACTTAACTTCTGCATTTCTCCAAGGGTGGGATTATTTCTCATCTGTGGATGTCTCTTTTACTACAATGAATTTCTTGATACATTCAAATGAGCTTCAAGTGCACAGTGGAAGAGCTCCTAAAGGGAAAGAAATTTGGGGGTTTAGAAGCTGTAAAAGTCCTACAACGTTTGGCTGGTAGCTTGTTTTATAAATAGTGCAGTAAACCCTGATGCTCACTCTTCTCTGAAGCATCTATAATTAAAGGGTGATGGGCCAGATTGTGAATGCTTTATTCAAAGTGAGACTGCTCGCAGTACAAAGTACTCTCCAGGGTGAGTAAGTGCATCATAATTTGAGCTGCCGTTGTCAGAGTTTAGTAATAGACTGCTATATAAATAGGTCCTTGGAAAGTACCAAAGTGTTCAAGCCATTGTAATTGCATTAATACAGCTGACAATAATCAGTGGGGAATATTCTGGGGTCTTCCGGTAAATTCTGATTGTATCTACACAAAGGTAATCCTTGTAAGTCTGTGTTCCCCTGAGAAGTGACTTGCATTAATGTTCCTACTTAGAGGTAGTTGCACAGAAACACAAAAACCTCAGAATCCAAAGTCTTAATTGATTGACATCCTTCTGATGAAGATGGGAGATATTGACTTTTACAGCTCTTGTTGCGGTCAGACTTCTTCATTGCATGTATGTTTACTAGGCATGACATTCTCAATAAGCTAGAGAGCTGCTTTACAAGATTTTATTTATTTCTGTTATGTCTGTGAGATTTGGTCTACACAGAACCTTAAAGTTATCTCCATGTAATCTTGAGAATTTGACTCTAAAAAGCTCTTTATCTCAAATTGTTTTATCTTTTCTAGCTTCATTTCCTCATTAAGCAAAAAAAAAAAAAAAAAAAGGATGTTGATACTGTCTTTGCACATTTCAAATAATTGCAATATTTCAAATTTATTGCAATAAATAATAGAACTTCATAATAAACACAGCTTTCAAAAGCTAATGACAACTAATCTTTTTAAAAATCCTAATAAAAGTACGATACAGTGGGTACATTCATGCTGATTCTCTGGCCTTTGGCTTTGAATTATGTGCTCTGAAGCCTCATTTGGTTGCACATCTCAGATCCATTGTTCTCTCTGGCACATATTCTGGTACCCTTTTTGTTTACCCTTTCACATAAATGGGATGCTACAGCACACTTGCCCTAGATCATTGCAGTAGTTTTGGGTGGCTGATTTACAAGTAGCTTAAGCCCCTCTGCTGCCATACCTGTAAGATCATGGATCATGTGGCAGCAGATGCAGACAGTCACTAAACATGCAAAGATGCCCAAATCTACCTCTAGCTGGTTCTTTGGCTAAGGTTGTACAAGAATTATCTACATATTGCAATAAAATAACTGTATGCATTTGCTTGTCCCAGTTTCATCAATATTCTTAAATATAATTTACACAAAAACTCTGCTCAGTCAGGAGTTTATAATCCTTTTTCCTTTCTGTGACTTCTTTCCTTAATTATGTTGTGTATGTGCCTCCACTTTGCAATCTGTTTCCTTCTTCCTTGGCTAATGTAAAAAGTTTCCATTATGAACATATCTCCTCCATTTTTATGAATCTTTTCTTTACTTCTCTGCTCCCGATTTCTCTTGCTCTCAGTCTGTCAGGTGCTATGTTTTGTGTTTCCCAGTGCTAGGATCTTGAATGTTTGCTCTTTTGGCTGAACTTTCCACATCACCAAGTAACAGAGCTCCAGTCCCCAGACCCCAGGATAACTGAAATGAGCAGGCCCACTCCTCTGCTGGTTAGAATTATCCAGAGAGAACAGCCATACCTGCACTGTATGGCTTCTTCCTTAATCCTCCTTTGCCCCTCTGGCCTGTGATACAATTGCTGTATTTTGATATTGAAAGAGAAGAGGTTGTGTTCAAATTCTAGGATAGTATTGGAGACCACACAAACAGTGTTTATATAATGAATAAACAGGAGCACATGCTCTGTCTTTGGGACACAGGACAGCACATGAGAAAACACAAAGCCCAACGGTGTCAGAAGATGATGTAAAGCAAGGAAGACAAGCCTGTGGGAGTTTTGTCCACACTCATTTCCAGGAGCGGTCCTGGACATCAGCGGAGCTGAAGACCACGTCCAGGTATGGTGTGCAGCTTGCTGGAACCTTTGGAAGAAAAACACAGATAGAGAAAAAACAACAAATAAACCTTTTGAAAGGTCAGTGGCCCAACACTTGCATTCATTTCCATACATTTTTTTTAGCAACATAAATGTACCCAAAAAACCTAAATCCTCACATCCTGCTTTCACAGTTGTGTAACTTCATTAGCTTCAAATGAGGCAGTCCTCATTTAAATTCACAGAAATTCACATGAGATTAAGACATAGAGGTTTCAGTCATCAGAGTACTTTAATATTTATGTTTTATTTTAACAGTAATAGCTGCAAAATTTTCACGCAGCCTGTTGCCAGATTTGAAGAAAAAAAGACAACAAACCACTGCATTCCTTGTAGGCACTGTATTAGATGGAAGACTGACTTGCTCTTAATGATATTTTGGATACTCAAGTATGACCACTTCTGTCAGTAGCAGTGACTACTTTTATTTCTTTTAAGAAATGTTTTCTGAGATCTCACCTTTGAGTTTTTAGTACAATACAGCAGAGCACCCCCAGGACTAACACATCTACAAGTACATTTAGCACACCTAAAAATGACCAAACTGCCTCCTGATAATTAATCCAGGTCCATGCTAACACTGAGTTGTTCACAGAAATGTTTTAGATTAATATTAGTTGACTTACACAAAAACAAAGCCAAGGGCTGTTCAAGCAACTTACAGCATAGAGAATTCCATTTCAACGTCTGTCAAAATTTGCTGATAGTGTTTGATTTTTTGTGTAGATATAGTCATTGTGGACCAGATAAGAGAGATACAGTTGCATTACATTGTTGAGGTTTGACCCTGGCCAAATGCCAGGGACCTACGATGTCTGCTCTCTATGCTTTCTCCTGCCGCAGCTATGCAGAGGAGAGAAATCAAACTAACACAAACACACTGGACTCATGAGTTGAGATGAGGCAGTGATGGGGAGGGGACGCACAAAAACATGAGCAAACAGGTGAGAAACTTAAGTTGCAAAGTGATTTATTAACCTAACAGAGTCGGAGGATAAATGAGAGGTAAAAATAAGCTCTTAAGACACCATTTCTCAGCTCACCCCCCTCCCTCTTTCACACAACCAACAGCTCCGGGGTGGGGGCAGGGTATGGGGGTTTCCCTTTGGTCAGGGTCAGTCCACCAGAGAGAAGAGTCCTCTACTCAGCCATGGGGTCCCTCCCACGAGAGACAGTCCTCTGAGAACTTCTTTGGTGTGGGTCCAATCTCACGAGCAGCAGCCCGGCCGAAATCTGCTGCAAACACGAGTTCTTCTCCATGGGGTGCAGGCTCCCGAGCCGAGGCCAGGCTGTTTCCATCCCGGGGCCAAGGCCTTTCTCTCTCGTCCACAGCCTTTGCAACTCTCAGTCTCTGCTGGGACTCCCACTGGATCACAGCTTCCTCCAGGCATCCACCTGCTCCTCTGGCATGGGCACCTCCCCACGGGCTGTGGGTGGATCTCTGCACCCCCCTGGACTCCATGGGCTGCAGGGGGACCACCTGCTCCCTCCATGGTCTTCACCATGGCCGGCAGAGTGTTTTCAGCTCCAGCACCTGGAGCACCTCCTCCCCCACCTTCTCCACTGACCTTGCTGTCTCCATGTTGTTTTCCCTCACATATTTTTTCCTCCTCCTCCTCCTCTGGCTACAAAGAAGTGCGTGCACCCATTGTTTTGATTTCTTCTTAAATATGTTTTCACAGACGTGTAACTAACATCTCTAATTGGCCCAGGTTTGGCCAGCAGCATGTCCTTCATCTTCAGACCCATCAGAGAGTGGCTCTACTGGACAGGGTGCAAAACTTCCAGAACCTTCACACAGGACACACAGGAGCCATCTTTGTGCCCCTCCCTACTCACTAGCAAAAACTGGGCCAAGTAAAACCACCACATACATTTACACATTAAAACAAATACATTAGAATTGCAAGTGTAAAAAGAAAGCTGTTAAAATCCATAAAAGTTCTGTATTATACACAGAACGGATGAACAATGGTATCTGCAGACTCTGAATACCATATTGTATCGACACTAGGTATTGCATTTTGGCTCCCCATTAGTTCAAGTAATAATTAATGTAAAGGAACTGCTTCCTAATAAAGATTAACCTAACCAGGTTATCTTTCATAATGCAAGAGAAAAATTCATGCTGCTTGTATTTAGGTTTTCATCATTATTTACATTCTAATCCCATATTATAAAGCATTTTTACATTCCAGAATTTGTCTTTTAGAAGCTCTATCTTCCAGGCCTGCTGTCTCCTTGAAGATCATTCCACTTCCATTTGCCTTCCAAGAAAGAAAAAAGTTTGTGTATAATGCAGGTATAATAATGAAGTATAGGCTATCTTAATTGAACAATTTAAAGGCTTTGGAACATTGTCAATTCAAGTTTTTCATACTGAAGACTTTTGATGAGTAGGTCTTTTGAATGTTATAAGAAATTGATTAAGTAGATTCTGCAAACAGCATACCTGGCATACACAGGAAGGGCTGTATTTTGTCCCATTCCATTACAGTTATATCAGACGCCTTTTCTACGGCATTTCCTGACTCCTGACTGCACAGAAGTTTATTCCTCCTATCTACATAACAGAGCCTCCTTGACATTCTGAGGTCTAATGTGTTGCATGACTGATCAGTATCTTCAGTGTGTTAATTAAGTGCTCTGCTATGAATCACAGAATCACAGAATTATTTAAGTTGGAAAAGACCTCTAGGATCATTGAGTCCAGCCTTTGATCTGTGACGACACTGACAACTAGACCATAGCACTAAGTGCCATGCCCAGTCATTTCTTCAACACCTACTGGGATGGTGACCACACCACCTCCCTGGGCAGCTCATTCCAATATTCAACAACCCTCTCCACGAACAAACTCTTCCTGATGTCCAACCTGAACCTCCTCTGGCATAGCTTGAGGCTATGTCCTCTTGTCCTGTCATTAGCTGTCCAGTTTGACCACTGCCTGGCTACAATCCCCTTTCAGGCTGTTGTAGAGAGGGATAAGATCTCCCCTGAGTCTCTTTTTCTCCCAGCTAAACAACCCCATCTCCTTCAACTACTCCTTATAGGACTTAGCATCTAGACAATTCACCAGCCCTGTTGCCTTTCTCTGGACACATTCCAGCACCTCAAAGCCTTTTTTGCAGTGAGGGGCCCAAAACTGAAAATGGTACTCAAGGTATGGCCTCACCTGTACTGAGTACAGAAGGACAATCACTGCTGTGGTCCTGCTGGCCACACTATTGCTGATACACGCCAGGCTGCCATTGGCCTTGGCCACCTGAGCACTGCTGGCTCATCTTCAGCTGCTATTGACCAGCACCCTTGGGTCCTTTTCCACTGGGCCACTTTCCAACCACTCTGCCCCTAGCCTGTAGCCCTGTTGTGACCCAAGAGCAGGACCTGCCACTTTGACTTATAGAACCTCATATCGTTGACCTCAACTCACCCATCCAGCCTGCCCATATCTCTCTGCAGAACCTTCCTGCTCTCCAGCAGACCCAGTCAACTTGCTGTCATCCCAGAACTTCCTGAGGATGCATTCAGTCTCCTCATCCAGATCACCAACAGAGTTTTTAAACAGGATTGAATACAAACATATATTCAGCGTATAACATAGAGTCATGATATGCAACTACATTATTTGGTAAATGGAAATCGCACAACATGTGATATATTTTAGAGTGGAACAGTGGTTTTGTGTTGGTTCTTTTATAAAATAGTGCTGGCTGGCTTGTGAAATGAAAAATACCTAGGCTACCTTCCTTCCTTCCTTCCTTCCTTCCTTGTTCCTTCCTTCCTTCCTTGTTCCNAATGCAAAATACCTAGGCTTCCTTCCTTCCTTCCTTCCTTCCTTCCTTCCTTCCTTCCTTCCTCTCCTGCCTCCTAATGTACACTTGATTCCTGTAAAGATGACACAATCATAGAATCATACAATGGTTTGGATTGGAAGGAACCTCAAAGATCATCTTGTTCCAACCCCCTGCCATGGATGGGGACATCTTTCAACAGACCAGATTGTTATGAGCTCTGTCCAGCCTGGCCTTGAACACTTCCAGGGATGAGGTATCCACAACTTCCCTGGGCAACCTCTTCCAGTGCCTCACTATTCTCACAGTCAATATTTTTTTTCTAGTATCTGATCTAAATCTACTCTCAGTTTGAAGCCATTCCCACTTCTCCTGACACTACATGCTTTGTAAATAGTCTCTCTCCATCTTTTTTATAGGCTCCCTTCTGCTATAACCAATAGTAGAGGGTGGATGAATCATCAGTGTAAAAAGTCCCATGTTTGATTTTCTTCCAGTCACAGCTTCTAAACTAGCCATGTAAGCCTATGCAAACATAGAATAAATATGGAAAAATTTTATGTGGATTACATGTTAATTACCATCTCCACTAACAAAAGCTCTTTTTTTGTCTGTTTTGAAAGATAAGTTGATATTGGATTACTACTTAAAACATCCTACATCCAGTGAAGCAAATCTATTCCAAAAATAAAAATAGTTTGGAGAAAATCTTGCCCCATTTTCAGGCTTGCTAAAATTGCAATAAGCTTGGTTCATGCTTTGACTAGCTGGCAAACATAGGTTATGAATTAGTAGGAGGACATGTGTATGCACTTCCAATGATAATGAGAACAGCTGAGAAACTCTTTCATTGTGAATCTATGAATGAATGAATGAATGTAGAAATTCAAAGACCCAGCAGTAGCTATCTCAGTTATTCTGGTCATTAAAGTATTAAAATTTTAGCCAGGCAGATTCTGCCCTTATTATATCACTTTTGTTCTCTTACCTTGTTGCACTGTTTGAAACCAGACAGAGGAACTGGAGAGAAAAGAAAAACACTTTACTGGAGAACCTGCAACAAAAAAATAGGTATAGAAAAATGACTCTGTTCTTACAGTTGGGGTGAGATGAAGACTGAATTAGCACAAAAATTAATTCCTCTTATAAGTGGCAAATAGTTCCCTGTCGTCTGCAGATTGAAACCAAACTGGAACACAGAGGAAGTCAGAACCATTGCTACAAACAACAATGTTCTAATCAGGATTTTTCCTGGGGTTTGGGGTCTTTTTTTTGCTTGTTTATTTGTTTTCTGTTTGTTTATGGGGTTGGGGGTTTTAGGGGATTTTTTGGTTTTGTGGGTTTTTTTTTGTTGTGCTGTTTTAAGTTTTTTTCAGGAGGGAATCAGAAATTTGACAGCCTGTTCATTATGCTGCAGTACTTAAAAACAAACAAAAAAATGTGAACAACACTTTTAAACTAAACTGTTTTTTTTTTCCCTCAACATCTAGGTCACAGTCCTTTTTCCATTTTATTTTTTTCCAAGACCTAATTTCATGGGCCACTTTGATATCTCAGTGTGATTATATATGAATGAAGTCTCTGTCACATTAGAAAGACAAGGTTTGGTCAGATGAAAAATAGACAATAATAGACAACAATAATCTTTTTAGAAAGGAATAATGGCATTTATATTCATAATGGTAAATTTTAATCAAACTGCATAAAAAAGCCCAGGAACACAAAGGCTAGATAGCTACTGGAAAGCTTCTTACTCAGTTATTCTTGGTAATGATAATGACAGCATTCATCATGTGTTTTTAAATGTCAGAATGAAACAAGTTCACACAGCCATCTTCAGAGGGGGAAAAAAAAGTTAGACATGGACTGAGTTTCATTTGAGGCCCTTAAAAACTGAGGGGGTAGGGGGGTACTGCAGGGGGAAAGGGGAAAGAGACAAGTCAGGGAATAGGAATTCGTTGTCATGAAAAGTGTTCTTAGTGACCCTTGGAGTGAAAATCTGACATCCTCTGAATTACATGGCATGTTTTGCAATGGTGAAATCCTTTTATATCCATGTGGTGTCACTGGGTTTTCAGGTGGCTGAATGGTGAAAATTGAAAGCATATCTTAACTGTTATATAGCAGACTGCAGTTTTTAACATTTGCTTTTGCTGGGACTAGTGTTCTTTCCCATAGTATTTATAGTGACCAGAAGAGAGTTTTAGTGAGAGCTGAGCTTTTACTACTGTTTTGGTTTTAGCTGCCAGGAAAAAACTGACCTCTTAAAGTCTTCAACAAGCCTGGCTTGTGTTTAGATGGATGATCAATGACATTTCAATTTAAGTGAAAATAGCTTTATGCAGAAATAGGTTGGAGGCAACATCCTGGCCATTCAAGGAAGGAAGGGCTAAATAATTCCTTCCTCCTATTACATGGTCAGCATAAAAGGGGTATTGAGAACAGAGAACATTGAATTGCCTTCAAGAGAGGAAAGATCGCTTCCGCTGTGGAGTGCCTCATGAGAAAAATTGTGCGGGGAGGGAGTGCAATAGAAAAAGCAGTTGCACCTTTGCTTCTACTCTGTTGCTTCTGTGCCTGGTTTACTGAGGAGGAGAGAGTACGCCGCATTCATTAGGAGGCTCTAGAAAAGAAATGCCTGCACTTGGGAAATTCTGAATTTGTATGATGCTTCCCTCATGAACAGCATCTCCTAATGATCCCTCAAGGACAGTGTCCATTCTATACCTTCTAACCAGGTTATACCTTCCTGAAAGGCATTCAGTTTGTTGTGAAGGGCTAAATGCATAAAACAGTACATAAAACAAGACATAAACCCCAAGCAATTTTATGTAAGCCTGGGCAAAAGACTTAATTTGCCTTTGTTTATGAATATTTATTGTCTAGTAATTTACTATTAGAGACATAAGTCTCTGTGCAAGAAACAAACCAAAACTGGCAAAAGCTTTCAAGCAAGTGTTAGGAGACAAAGGAATGAAGCATATTGTCCTCAAAAGCAAAAGGGAATATTCAACCAATACACTGACAGGATGCCTTTAGTGTTCTGGAGTGTCTGAGCAGTGCACAACTGTACAGTCCCATCCACAGCTGAAACATCTTTGACTAAGTGTGGTAACTCATGATCACATTCTTGTGGAAAACAAGGTAAACTTGAATGTAAGACAGTGCAGTAAATATATTAATGCACACAATCATGTGCAGTGTTGATAACACAGGAAAACAATTTTCACAACTTCATTTCAACTAGTCGCACAAACTGTTTCATGAGGAATTAAAATGGATTCTTCATGCAGGAAAATTTTCTTGCAAACAGTACTCTCAATTCTCTTAAGACATTTGAAGGCAGAATTGTGCTCCAGGACTCCAGAGTTAAAATCTAAGAAAAGCTGTGGGTTCAGATTCAAGCAAAGGAGAAAATAAAGAAATAAAAGATTTCACAAAAAAAATGGTTTACTTTGTTGCAACTTTAAACTTAATGAATAGTCACACCTAATTATTTTCTATTTTGAAAAGAAAAAAAATTTAAGCCTAACTGTTTACCAAGGCCATATGCTTTGTTGACAAGCTTTAGTCTCCAGTCAAGCTTTATGGCAAATTTATAAGCCATGTAATGTTAGGTTTTAGAAGGTTGGCTGACACAGCCTTTTGCTATGGTGCTCGCTACCACAATAAATGAGCGTTGCAATTTTGATTAATGGTATCATAACAGCTTCATCCACATTCCATCAAACTCAGTGAGAGTCTCTCCATTGACTTGAATGAAAGCCAAATCAGACATGCAAAGGAGATGCAAGACAATCTCAGAGAGCTTAACTCAGAGCTGAGACCAAGGATCCGAAGATCTAATTAGATGGAAAGGTGTTTTATTTATTCTTTCCCTTTCTCACCCTCCAACAGGTCATCTGTAAACTAAGCATGAAAATCTGATGTATTTTTGAGGGCTCATGGTTTTGTACATGCTGCAAGGAACCATCCTCTGCCTTCGTTCAGGAGCACTTACCAGGATTTTGTAGGTGCAAAGTCATTTCATTCCAAAAAATGGCATCAAAGGATGCCATGGAATGCTATTCCATCCTCTAAAGCACACAGGAACCATGGAGAAAGGGTAAAACTGAATGAATTAACACAATGCTTCAGCAGTGTATCCCCTTTGTGAAATCCATGTTGAGGCCTAGAGTCACAGAATATCAGAATCATTGAATATCCTGAGTTGGAAATGACCCCCAAGGATCATCAAAGTCTAACTTCTGTTCCTGCACAGCATCATCCCCAGGAGTCACACCCTGTGCCTGAGACCATTGTCCAAATTCTTCTTGAACTCTGTCAGGCTTGGTGCTGTGACCACTTCCCTGGGGAGCCTGTGCCAGTGCCCAACTGCCCTCTGGGTGAAAAACCTTTTCCTAATATCCAACCTATACTTCTCCTGACATAACCTGAGGCCATTGCCTCAAGTCATGTCACTGGTCACCAGGGAGAAGAGATTGGTGCCTTCCCTCAGCTTCCCATTTTCAGTTGCAGGGTGCAAATCTGCCCCCAGCACTCGAGGTGAGGTCGCCCCAGTGCAGAGCAGAGTGGGACAATCCCCTCCCTTGCCCGGCTGGCCATGCTGTGCCTGATGCCCTCCAGGACAGGGTTGACCCTCCTGACTGCCAGGGCACTGCTGGCTCATGTTCAGCTTGTCATCAACCAGGATCCCCAGGTCCCTTTCCATGGCACTGCTCTCCATCATCTCATTCCCCAGTCTGTATAGCCAGGGCTCCCCCATCCCAGGTGCAGAATCCGGACCTTTCCTTTGTTGAATTTCATACAGTTGGTGATTACCCAGTCCTCTACTTCGTCAAAGTCTCTCTGCAGGGTCTCTCTGCCCTCCAGGGAGGAGACAGCTTCTCCCAGTTTTGTATCATCTGCAAACTTATTATATTTTCCAGTCCTGTGCCCAAGTCATTTATGAAGGTGTCAAAGAGCACAGGACTGAAGATGGAGCTCTGTGGAACCCCATGGGTGACAGGTCCCCAGTCTGATGTCACCCCAGTCACTGTAACCCTTTGTGCCCAATCCATGAGCTAGTTGCTCCCCCATCACATGATGGGAGTATCCAGCTGTGGGATGGACGGTTTTTCCAGACGGATCCTGTAAGAGACAGCATCAAAAGCTTTACTGAAATCCAAAAAGATTACATCAACTGGTTTCCCTTGATCAAGTAGGTGGGTTACCTTGTCATAAAAGCAAATCAGGTTTGATAAACAGGACTTTCCCTTCATGAAGGGTGACCAATGTCTGGGTTATCTTTCTGGTGTTTTTCAATACCTCGCAGAATAATCTTCTCCATAACCTTACCAGGCACTGAAGTGACACTGACAGGCCAATTGTCATGTCAGATTGTAAAACCCCACTGCCTGATGTGGAGACCTGTTCTCATTGAAATAAGGAAGAGGCCAAGAGGTGCAAATAGGTTAACCAGTTTACTTACATGCAGCATTTCAGATAGAAATCTGCAAAGCTAAGGTTGCCTGTTACTGAAACTTCAAAAATGTGTTGATTGGTAAATATCACAGAGAAAAGGATTTTCTCCTTTTAACATTTACATCCCAAGCTACACAGAGCAGCGACTACATAATTGATGCCCTAGGGTAAAAGTATCACTTCTTTATTACGTTGACCCGGAACTTCAAAGCATTTTTAAAAGCCTATAAATTCTATACAATCTTCACACCAAATGCTACAATGGAATATGTTTGTTACTTTTTGCAGTTAGGCTCTTACAGTTAGATTTAATATATTCTATCAGAGTCATCAAACACCAGTTTCTTTGCTATTATTCCTCTATACTTTTGTCAGAGCACTCTGATATTCTATTGCTACATTTGATTTTAATAGTGCTGTTGTTCAAGCTTTTTTCAAGGTTAAAAAAGCCACCAGGGATAAAATTTGTATCATAAAACTCCTGCCATTTAAAGGGTCATACAATGACTTGTAACAGCATGGATTTCTTTCTGACAAATAGGTTTCCCATCAAATTCACACCGACTGTAGATGAGGTTGTTCAAATGGAAGGTAGTAGAATGCATGTGATGGGTGAGAACTTAAGACAGGTATGATGAAACCAAACAGATTTCATACCTGACTTCACAGAATCCAAGAATGGTTTGTATTGAAATGGAACTTTGAAGATCATCTGTTTCTGTCACCATGCCATGAGCAGTCATATCTTTCACCAGATATGGTTGTTCAAAGCCCTGTCCATTTCAGCACAAGAAAATATTGTGCAAAATTATATCAGAGAGGATTTAACCCCTAGACTGGAAAAAAAAAAGCCAAACAAAGCAGCTGATTTCCAACTCTAAAAATCCCTAAAATGTCACTGGCCATCTAGTTTTATTTGCCAAAAAAATTAATCAAAAACTACAACTGGGCAGAAGTCTGCCACAGAAGACTCCATACAATACCTAAAACAAAAAAGATCATGCTAGGAAAATAGCTGTTTAAAGATTTTTTCACAAATGGAATATTTATGACCAGATGAAAGGTATGGTTTTCTGTTCTATGGAAGAATATCTAGTTGCTGTCCAAAAACTACAAGTTTATTAAATTTGGCCAATATTACCATGTGCTTTGATAGATAAAGTACCTTGGGAATAACTCCAGGAGTGCAAAGTTTCACTCACATTTTTTTCTTTTTTTCGAGCAACATTATTTACTTTTAAGAAATTAGTAAGAATTAGAAAGATGTCTGTTCCATCACCTTGCCTCCACCATTACTTTTCTTCAATCTGATGTATGCCTAATAAAATATTAATTTAGTTTGTGCCTAGCGTAAAATATACAATAGGGACATGACAATGGCCTGTGTAATCAACCCAAGATTTCTGTTCTTGTGCCAGGAAGAGTGCAGATGTAGTAATTCTCAGGCTTGTCTTCAGACAACCACTGAAGAATTATCTTTCCCCTTAATTCATCATGAATGCTGTCCACTCTTATTGGTATTGAACTGTTTTCAAACAAAAAGAAGAGCAAAAAATACATAGCATTTGAATCCAGTATAAACGAAATTACCATATTTTTTTTACTCAGATTGCAATTAGATATCAATATTTCCATGGTTCATATTAAGAAGCCTTGTCTTTATATGCTTTACTGATTTCCAGTTGTGTTCAACAGCCAAAACTCCTCCTGAAGAAAACAAAAGCTAAGAGTTCTCTGTACTTCTAGAAATATCAAGCTACTATTTCTGAGCATCTCAAGGTGCATTTAACCACCTCCTTTCAAAATGTGAATACTATGCCCAGCAACTACAAGATGTTACCAAGTTGGAAAGAACCTTTGTATTTTTATTAATCAATACCTTTGATTATCCTTTCCCACACTCATTATCTTGTGGCAAAAACAACACTAGAATTTGAGCATTCTGTTTCTGTTCCTGAACTCAGACTAGTAGGAAATATCTTTTTAGAGAAGAAAAATATCAACTGTGGGCTTCAGCTCTTGATTAGAAGGCTATTCTGAATCAGAATTCCTTCATTTCCATTTCTTGATTCAATTCTGCAGGTAGGCATCCACTCAGAACTAAATCAGAATTTGCTGATTCATTTCTTATTGTTGATTTCACTTCCATCCACACACAAAACTCCGTCAACTTCCAAGACACTTTTTATTTCCATTTTCATCATGTGTTTGGTATGTGAATCAAAAGTGGGGCATAGCTTTTTCCCATCCTGATTGCTCCTGGTCCCTCTAACTTCTATAGTTTCATGCTTCCTACAGCTTCATTCATATATTTAGGAGACAGTGGGATACACTGGCACAGACCCCCGGGGTGAGTGAGTGTAGGTCCAGCAAGATGTGACCTCCACCATCCCAGGGCCCACTGTGTCAGTCAGGCAGTGACACCTCACAGGTACTCCTTCCCCTGGCCTCAAATAGGTGCCACTCTTCAGCTGCCTTGGTAGGACATGCTGCTCCCTGAGGGTCTGAACCTTATTCCTTCATGGTTCTGATTCTTCCACAGTCTTTGAGAATAAACTCATTCTCTCCTCCCTCAGATCTTCATGTTGTGTTGACATGTTCCATCAGGTAGAACTTTATGTGAACTATTGGAAAAAAGGAGGGCATTGTAATTTGTCCGTACAGAACAAGATGGCATGTAACTATGAACTTATCTATATTTATGTCTGAGAAGGAAGTACTATAGGAGGCTGCAAAACAGCCTTGGAATTTGGCCATATGTTCATTGGCATAATTTTTGTCCCAGACTCAAATTCATCTCTTGCAGAGATGAAAACCAGGAGCTGCAGACAGTACCCAGGAAATTATTCCAACAGTTCATTCCAGGAAGTCTAGAAAATTATATCAAGTTATAATTGCAGAGGGCATTTGAAGTAGCAATATATAACAATCCATTTGAACAGCTCTAAACTATAATTTTGCCATGATTAACAGATCCTACTTCTGTAAAAGTATGAGTGGACCATGCAGCCAAGTCCTCAGATTTACATCAACTATCAAATGCTGTTAATAGCGCTTTTTATCACACTTGTGTTCTACTCATGCAAACCACCACCACCATCATCACCACTCTGTTCTGAATGTTTAGTAAAGCACTCAGCAGAGTAGATTTCTTTAGCAATAAAAAACTTGTTTATATAAGCAAACTGTTTTTAATGAAGACAGACATGTTAATCTCCAATGACATGACTGTGTCATGGAACAAATTAAGTAAATGACTGTATTCAAATTTGCCCCAGAAGAAGATGCCAGCTTTTGTTTAGCCAGAGGAGGAGTGTGCCAATCAGACCCTCCAGGCCAGTACCGAACTCTTTACCGTAATCATTGAGCAATTGTTCACCTTAGTAATCCTATTACTATATAATCATTTAGTACACCCACATTTGGACCACAGCAACGGTCTTCTTCAAAAAATTGTTTATGGGTGTGAGCAGGATTTTCACGGTCTGGTCCTTTGACATCTATATTTCACGTATGGGGAAGGAATCCTTCCTGTTAAACAGCCTACACACATATTTGTGCCCATGTATGCAATACCCATGGGTGGGTCAATCACCACTGCCATTAAAGTACAATCATCATATATTTTATGAAATTGTGTTTCTCACGGATCATAAGACACCAAATAATTTTCTTAAAATGCTACAGTACAGTAGAAACCCTGAGCATTTCCCACCACCTACATTTTTAGATTTCTGGATGACTGTCACAAATCTTGTGGGCAAAATATACCACTGAGTATGTATTTAAATATGTTTAAACAGCAACAACAACCAAATATATGTATATACACATACATTTAAATAGTCAGCAACAGAATTGAATGATCCTGTTTAAATGTTCACATTGCTAATACATGCTAGAAAGACACATGGAGCAATGACCAAGGACAGAGTGCAGGTGAACCTGATATAATTTTGTGCAGTTTATCTGCACCTGAAAATGTTTTTTATCTGTAAATATTAAAACTATTCATTTATTTATGAAACTTCCTGACTACACGATTCTGTTTTACACATGCATATGTGCATGTCTATATGCAGGGTTGTAAGGAGATGTTTTTGTGTCAGGTCTGCGCCCACTGCCATGTTTGTGATATGGCCAGCTCAGATGCTTTCCTCCTCCACACTCAATGTGGGTGTCCTCTCTGCTGGGCTCATTTTCAGATACTCCTCCACTATTTCCCTTCCCACCGCCTCTCATGATCCCAGCTGAGTATTGTCATGACCATGTTTGTGTGTGTGAGTCTGAGTACAAAACAGAGACTTGGAGCTGCTTATACTGAAAATAAGAGGGTAACTTAGCTGGCGGTTGGGATTTGTGCTAGACCTCTGCAAAGGACTGGCCTTTTTCCACACAGATGTGCTGGTTTTGGTAACACTCCAGTTTTACCCAGAGAGTAGTCCTAGCATGGATAACAATGTTTATGGTGCTCCTTGGAAACAATGCCTTATAAAATAATGTTTGCATTTGGTTTCATACTGTCCTTTCAGAAACTGTAAGTTCTTGAAACAGAAAAGAAACTGTGATTAAAAAAAATAGACACATAAAGGATAGTTTTTGAAGTTATACTGGTACATAACAGTACTCAGCAGTACTATTATTATTACAAGTTGCTCAAAGTTTCCACTCATAATCACTTTTTACAGAATGCAATGTCCTGCACATTTCAAAACATATTTTGGTCAGACTTGATTTACAAGGCACCTATAGTCTCTACAGGGCACTTTCAATGTATCTTATCTTCTTATACCCAAAAGTTTCTTGACCCTGACATTCTTTGTAAAGCAAAATACTCTTCTCATCAAGAGAGAACTGACACAAACAGCTACAGAGAAAATGAAGGCTTTGGGCTTTTTTCAACTTTTACATTGACAGGTTTGTTTACCAATGATGAAGAGCAGTTCCCAGAGAGCTGCAGAAAACACTGTGAAAGTTTTGGGATCTGAAAGGCACTACTGAATATAATCAAATGGTTACTGTGTTGGAGGAGCTGCACACTCTTACCAAGAAAAAAGCAGCACCAGATCATTAGTCTTCCTGAAGGAGGTGTGTGGAAAGAATTAAGTAAAGCAGTTTGATTTTTGGCTGGTGGGAGGTTTGGGGTGGATTGCAGAATGAAGTAGATGAGACACACGAATCTTTAGAAACCCACTTCATAGATGGAGATGGCAAGCCACATACTAATTGCCTGCCCACACAGCACTGGTGGCAAAGCAGAAACGTGGGTGCTGCAAGTGGGGATGGCTGCAAACACCAAAGGATGAGAGATCTTCCCCAGGCTCTGCACACTGACAAGAAGTGGTTGAAACTGAGATGGTTTTGGGGACAGGTGAAAAGAATAGATTACAGTTAACATATTCTTTAATCCTGAAGGCATTCCATGAAATGAGGTTTTGCGGTTTAATACACCACTGCTAAAACAAAAAATATATGGTGAGGGGTAGCAAATTGGATATTCAATAGCAAGACATTCTTCACTTTATATATTGTGGATGATGCAGAAGCATTCTGTGTTTCTACAGTCTTCTGCCATGAAATTTACACTTAAAAAACACCATCAGTATCTCAGCAAGAGATACAGGACTTGAGGAACCATAATAGGACTTCTAGGTTTTAATCTATGAATGTTTATTTTTGAGTGGCATAAGAAAAAAGAACAAGTTGAAGGAAACAATACTGCTGTCAGTGGCCCTTGAACCCTTGCATTAAGTTTTGGAATGATGGCCAGACATGTCTAACGGTTTAATTTAAAGAATCATCTGTTCATTCATTTTCTCTAAGGTTGTACAAACTGTTGCATTCTGAATCTCATCACTTTTCAGTCTTCTAAAAATCGGCATTATAAAGGAGTAGGGTTTTTCCTGCAGCATTATTTTTGAGGTGGCAGAAGGGCAACTTCAGAGGGCACTGCTTCATCCACCACTGTCATCATTTCTGTTTTTTACAACTGGCACACTGATGAATCTAAAACCTTTATTTTTTATGTCTCTGGAATATTAGGTATCAAAAAACAATCTGACCTATTTTTCTCAAGGTCTTTTGTACCTTGTCTGTTCTCCACTGCCATAAAATTGAAGTACTTCATAATCATTTCTAATTTTCATCCTAAAAAAATCTCTATCATGGTAGTATAAAACCCCCTCTGATTTACACATAGGGAATGAAAATACAAGAAGACTAAATGTAACATAATATTTAGAAAGATGAGAATTAAAACCAGCTCTTTGGCTAACACCCTGGGACACCCGTACAATTATGCAGCTCTCTAGAATTCTCCTTTTCAGGACGTGCACATACTGAAACAAGCAATTATTTTTATCTTTCTTTAACTTTGAGGCATACAGCTGTTTACTTAGATGTGCAAAAAGGACAAAAAGCAAAATTTAGCAGTGATCTGAGCTGTTTAGCTTGATCATTATTTTTTCAGAGTAGGACAGCTAGGGCTGTGGGCCGCATCAGGTGTCCTTAGTATCTTTACATCTACTAAGTTATAGACTTTCTGGAAAGCTGATGCTCCTTGTATTCAATATTGTTTCAGTGATGGCGTTAGTATCCCTTATTTCGTTGAAGGCTGCTCTGAGCATTCAAAGCCCTTGAGGGCTGAAGGAAAGTTCTCAGTTATTTCCTGAAGATACCTGGGGCCTCATCCAAGTCCATTGGATCACACGCCAATCCACACTTTTGTGTATTCTCATAGAAAGCTTTTAGCAGTTAATTGCTGCCACATCTGTCTCTATTTAAAATTTATTGTAATAGTTGTGGAGTCTGCTAATAAAATAAAGCACATATTGCATTTGTTTCTTTTTTTTTATTCAGTTCTAATGACTTACACACTGACAATATTTTTTTTCTTTTGGGAATTTTGTTGGTTTGTGATTTTTTTTCATTTCTACAAGAAAGCCATCTTTATGGAAAGCCACATGAAAAATCATCCCACCTTTGGGTTTTACACCCACTTATGCATTTTAAATATTAAAATCTTAATCCATAATGACCTCCTCCAGCTTTTGGCCAGCTTGACAATGTCTGCTCCCCTTGGCTCTGTGTTAGACGGCTTCCTTTTTTTTAGCTATAATTTTTGTATTATTACATTTACCTAGTGAGATTAGCCTCAGGGCTTTTCTTTTCGGCACTTCAAAATATCTTTTTTCTTTTTAACTAGCCTAAAATAGATCGTGTTCTGCTAGTTGCAGAGGTATTCTCACTTCTGTCATTACCAGAAAGAGGCATTTTAAAACTCTTTTACTATTTACAATCTACAGTTGGAACTTCAGTCAAGAAGATGAAGACTCTTCTCTAGAGTCAAATATTCTTGGCACCAAAAGCTGAACCAATTCATTTTTAGACCCTTGTCTTTTGACAGACACTTATTCCTATGGTATTCTTCTTATGAACTCTCTTGGAAATATGCCCAGGATTATTTTTGTTTATTTGTTCCAAATTCCATTCCACTCGTACTAACACAGAATTTTAATCCCTGCCTGTTGGCAGTGAGGAGTTTATTATAATACTGGAGAAATATGTTAAAGGATTTTTTTTTTTTTTCATCCCACCCTTTGAATTCCTGGTCTGCACCAGCAGTTTGAAGGGGCACTGTCTTTGCAACTCATGCCAAGGTGACCAAAATCTACAATGTTTCACCTCCCTTGAAGATCAAGTCCAGAGAGACTGGGAGAGTGTAGGTTTCTCCTCTCCCTTGATACAGACAAGCTCCAAAGATGAAGAAGAACTCAAGTTGTGCAGCGCCCACTTTTTTGTTAGGCTGTATATTTGGCTGGGATGTTTCCAACTCTTTGAAATCAATCTTGGTTGTATAGCTAATCTACTTCAGGTTGGCATTCATAACAGTTTCTTCAAGATGGGCTTGCAGCACCACATGTAAGATCTCAGGCAGTCTGTGCCTTCCACTCCCTCACTTGTTTATGCCAGTTAATGTCTTGGATTACCTCTGGGCAAAATAGTACCAAGCCAATCTGTAAATAAACTCAGCTATTATGAGGCACTCGCACAAAGAAATGAACTTGACATTTTGCTTGAATGGTGGCAAACTGCAAATGTGTCTTCAACTCTGGGACTAAGTAGTGCCCCAGACGAGGGTGCTGTGCCCTGTGTGGCAGAGAGCTTCCCCTGGGGGCTCCCTCAGCTGCAGCATCCCCATTAATCCCAGCTGCCTTGAGGGGTACAGGAAAGGATTCATTAAAGTTTTAGAACCAGCATCTTGAAGCAATTTTGAACTACCAGCAGGAGCCAGGAAAAGGAGCAGAGCTCTTGTGTGGTGTTCTGTCTACCATCTAATCCTTTTAGGAGGCAAGCTGCTGCAAGCTGAACCAGTTACTGCTTTCATGTGGCTTTCCACTTCATCTTGCATAAAAAACAATTATATTGGGGTTTTATTCTTCACCTGACGTTACCTGACACTTCTCTTGCATCTGCCCTTTTTGATGATGAGACATTTGTTACTCAGATGCTTGACTGCATTATTATTACACTAGGGAGACGTATCTCCCTTCCCCATCCCAGATAATGGTAAAAGTGCAAGACACTATGTTTATCAAATGAAAAATCTGGTTCTTATTGCTAAGATTAATCTCTTCTTGATGTATCACACAAATAAATGTATTAGACTTCCATAAAGTCCTTTAGCAAGGGCTGCCCACCTGCTAATATAAGCTATAGCAAGGAAGGACCCTACCAATATCCAGAGAGGTGCAGAAAGGGTCTGAGTGTTAGAGATTACCCCATGCAGGTTGCTGATCTGCTGATTTAATTAAAGTGATGACGATACTTGGTGACAATCCTTCCATTTACAGAAATTTATCAGATATCTTTGTCATTATCTGTCTTATCTCGTGCCTCTAAGAGACTTACACCTACTTCTTCATGTTTTATTGACCTAAAGAGATATGTAGGCACTTTCTCACTAGTGATATTGAATTCTGGCCCTCCTCCTAATGTGTTCCAGGAAGTGTGCATTCCTCACTGTCAGAAATGTTCAATGAGCATGATTCCTGCTACCTTCACTCAAAGAAGAAGCATTAGGTAGAAGTATTTGTCTTTTTATAAGGAGGCATTTTATTTTTCCATCAACAAGAACACGTTCTTCTCCTGGAAAGTTCAATGTGTTAAGGAAACTCACTTCTTTTAAGATCTGGATTATGCATAATATTATTAGTGTGATAAAGAATGGGCCTAGATAGCATTATTAGCATTTTCCACCACTAAGTGGAATGAAATACAGAAACTGAGTTTAGCTGTGCCTTGATCTGGTATACAACATGATAAAGGACAAAGTGGGTTTTTTCACAGTAACTGTTTATTGGATCACTTTCTTATTCTTCACTTTTACTTTAGTGTTAAAAGACTTTAATTTGCTTTAAAAACCTTACAAAAGATATGACATTTACATAATCTCCTAGTCATCCTGCCTAAAAATTTAGAATAGGTAGGAAGGGTTTTGTTGGGTTTTTTTCATTCAGACAATGTCCTGGTTCACAATATATATGCCTCAGCTCAGACTCATAAACTACCAAAATCATCTGCCTGGAGAACCTTTATTCTTATTACTCAGTGGATAATAATCAGGATTCCTTGTAATGGCAGTCTTAAAGGCATGAAGCCTTATTTTGTATGTTCTCTTAGTAATCTGATGCTTCCTAAAACTAAGGTGGAATTTCATAAATTATGTGTAAAGGTAAAAAGGTGCAGTTGGGTGCTGAGAATGACAGCTCTTTGATTTTCAGAGTATATATTCTTTTGTTCATTGCTCATGGCTCGTTTTGGCTCAAAACAATTATTTGGTTTAGAGTTGTGGAATGGGTAACCTTGATACCTTGATCTGAACTGATTCACTTCTATGTCTGTGACTTTTTCTAATTTGTTTGTTGCTTAAGAGAAGTCAGGGTTTTTTTGCAGGGGGAAACCCTGCAACTTAGTCAGTCTACCTATCACTCTGGTTGCGTTGTTTTTTATACTTGACTTACGACAGATGCATTTTCCAGCTGTAGAGAAGGAATCAAGGCATCTCTAGTGAAAATAGGATTTTTCCAGGGATGAGATAGGTCAGGCTGCAAACAGCAGTGCAGATAATTTCTTTCCTATTTTATTTACCTTTTCTGACTGTCTCCTATAAGCCTGGAGTAAAGGATATGTGAAGGGCCAGAAGTTGGACTCAGTTATCCTTGTGTGTTCCTTCCAGCTCAATATGTTCTGTGACTCTGTGATTCTGTGATATGTAGATGAAAAATTATCATAATTGTCACTTCTTCGTGAAATGGTGCATAACAGTGTCCTGCAAAGAGAAGGACGTGCAGCTCCCCTGACTGGGATGCCTCACTCTTACTTCCTTTTTGAGTGCCTTGTGATACTTACCTCAACAAGCATATGTCAGTTTATTTGAATTGAGGTATCTTCAACAAAAGCAACAAAAAGAGGGCTAAGGAGAATTTCCCTCCTGCATTAGATGTAGGGGAAACAGTGGATGAAGAAAGGGCTGAGCTACTTAACACCTTCTTTACCTCAGTCTTTAGTAGTAAGACCAGTTGTGCTCCAATACCCAGCTCCCTGAGCTGCAAGACAGAGACAGGGAGCAGAAGGAAGCACCACAATCCAAGTGGAATAGTCAGCAATATGCTACATCACTTAGACCCATAGAAGTCTGTGGGGAGGCATGGGATCCACCCAAGGGTACTGAGGGAGCTGTCAGAAGAGCTCACCAAACCCCTTTCAATCATTTACCGTCACTCCTGCTCCAGTGGGGAGGTCCCAGTCGGCTGGAAGTTAGCAAATGTGGCACCCATTGACAAGAATGGCAGGAAGGAGGATCCAGGGAACTATGGCCCTGTTAGCCATCCTCAGTGCTGATGACCAAAGGACAACAAAGCTGGTGAAGGCTCTGGAGCACAAGTCCTGTGAGAAGCAGCTGAGGGAGCTGTGTTTGCTCAGGCTGGAGAAAAGGAGGCTCAGGGGAGACCTTATCATTCTCTACAGCTCCCTGAAAGGAGGGTGCAACTAGGTGGGGGTCAGCCTCTTCTCACAAGCAACAACAAGAGCACGAGAGGAAATGGCCTCAGTTTGTACTAGAGGTCTTTTCCAACTTAAATAATTCCATGATTCTATGATTCAACTGTATCCAGAGGAATATCTTATTCACCTAATACAAATTTGTATCTAACCTTAAGAAGATGTCTTTCACTAGCTTCCACCTTTGACTTTTGGTTTTAAATAATCAGTTGATAAGAGCACCTTTCTATCTCTACTAACAGCGTTGTGAACTTTGGCATTTTCTTTAGGCAGTTTCACCAGTTCAGCTAAACCAAGCACCTCCAGATCTGGTTCTCCCCAGAAGGACGCCTAAGAAACTAGAATTTCTTTACTTTCAGTTTAAGTTTTGAAAATAGTATTCTCAAAAAAACCCCCACACCAACAAACAAAAAACAACAACAACAAAAAAAAATTCCTTCTGTAAAAACATAACAATTATTCATTGAGTCATCACTAGCAATGTAGAAAGCACTGTCCAGGAAACAAAAACATCCTTCAGTTTGCTTGCAATTAACACAGGCAAATTATTCCCAAAGGTTTTTCAGGATTTATTCACAGTTGACTCTTGTTCTTCTCTAGTTTTTTACTGTTTCAGTTTAACTATGATATGCTAATTATTTACTCCAGGGTGTATCAATTTTAAAAGAATGAATAGACGATACCAGTACAGTATGTGAAGTGTTTCAGGGCAGGGGAAGGGGAGGCAGACTGTGATAGACAACACAAAAAAGGAGTCTAGTGAAAGAAAAGATGCAGAAAGTTGTTAGTAGACTGAAAGAGATAAAGGAAGAGTGGTTGGAAGTGAAGAAATAGCACATTTGCCTCTGAAAGAAAAGCAGAACCCTACAGCTGTATTTGATCATTCAGATTGGAACTTGCTACCCTTGAACTGTGACTTTCTATCTGGTGAGATCTTACTGTAAAATGTATGAGCACAGAAGCTTTGTTTTATTTCTGTGACATGCTCTTTAAAGATAGTAATCACAATTCATTAATCAAGTAATTAATTACAAAATAAATGAATCAAATATCTGTATTTTACACAAGCTAAAGAGGTATAAAAATTGCAGGAATATCAGATTAATTTCACTGTATTCTTTGCTTAGCTGTCAAAATAACAGGGAAAAATCACTGCTGATTTATTTAAGGATCACATTGCGTAGAAGTTGTACTTCTAAGATATGTTCTTAGTCATCAGAAAAGTAGGGGAAAATGATGTTATATGACCAGTTCAAATGCAGTACCGTTTAGAAAGTAAAGTGGTCTCCTAGCTTGGCTTGAAAATCACTACCATGACTTAATAATATAATATCATAACAAATCTGATTTTAAAAGTCAGATTTCAGACTTAGCTGCTCTTCAAATTATTTACCTTAAAGCCACATGGCCATCCTCATGTTTTAAAAATGTTTGTTTTCTTCTACTAAGAATTCTTCCACCATGATTCTCCCTGACTTTATCTCTCTAACAATACAGCAGGAAGACCTAGAAGCTCCCAAACTCACTTGATTAACCTGTTGCTGGTAAGAAAGACACATGAATTGAAAGAGAGTGCATTTCCAAGCGGGGTGCAGAGCATAAGACTGTGATGATGGTGCATCTTTGCACAGATGTCCTTACCCCTATGAGAACAGACCTCCCTGACATGCAATTTAACAGTGTGCACAGCCAGCCCACAGCCTGCAAGTCTCTGCTTTCTCATTGAAATAAGTGCATGTTAAAAACGCATTTGAATACTGCCTCAGAAAGGATGCTCTGTCTCAGTAACCATGTTGTAGTATAGAGAGAGAGGTAATAGATTGCCTGGAAAATACCTGTAAAACAGACTATGAAGTGAAAACCACAAATAATACTGCCTAAAATCCTGTCTCTCTAATACCATTTACCATATCCTGCAATTGGTGATGCTTCTTTTACAGAAGCATAGATTTTGGAGTATTTTAAAATATAGACATCTGGCTCCGTCCTGTGACACACTAGTCATGCTGATCTGATCTAGCAAAGCACTCTCATGCATTCCTAGGCTTCACTGAGTTATCTTTCGTGCATACGTTGCGCTCCTCAACACTTGTTTGATTCATACCAGAGCTTTCAGCACCCAAGAGAACAAACCTTGAGTGGCTCCTCCTACAGCTGTTAGAGCACAGAATAATAGCCAGTTTTGAAATCTTCATACCAATTTGAACACATTTCAAGTAAAGGTGTCAAAATAGAAATGCCATCTACCATTTGGAAACACAGAATTGATTGCTGGCTGATCTTTCCTTCCTAACTACACTTCCTGATCATTTTCCTATACTTGGAAGATGTAGATGAAAACTCAGACTTGTCATCTCTTAAGCAGTCTCATGCTATCCAGATCACAGGCCCCTTTCTGCTCTTTTGTCTGGCTTTGCTCCCAGTAAAAACAATGGCAAAAGAAACAATAAGGAAAATGCAGTGGGCATTTTTTGCCAGGATATACCCAGAAGACACACGAGACTCCAGAACTGTTAAGGACTCTTGATTTCTTTTTTTTTTTAGCAATAAAGCCAACATAATTTTTGTCATTGACTTAATACCATTTGAGAATTTACTCTGTTCCATTTGTACGTGACTAAGCGTGAAATGTTACTTTAAACTTCAGTCAACTTTAAAAATTGCAGAGCCAAAGTAAATTTGGGTTGTCCTGTTATGAAATGTGAAATAATTAGTAAACTCAGAGTGAAAATGACGCATTACAAAAAAAAAAAAAAAAGCTGACCAAAAATATCCCACTAGCCTAGTATGACAGAGAAGAGGGGGAAGCAGGCGAAGTCTCAAAATGCTAAACAGCTATTCAGGGTTCTAGCAGGATGTATGTGGCAGAGCTGGACCTGGAAGCACAGGGAGGATGCCCTGATAAGGACTGAGCATAGAAGGAAGGTGGAGGGAGGGCAAGACAGGCATCTATCAGACTCCAGCTGTGGTGGGGACTCCTCAGTGGGTAAAAAGTTTCTCCTCCATCTCCTCCTGCCCCACCCCATCAGTCCCAGGACTTGCTCAGCTCTGTGGGCAGTTTGCCCTCAGGCTCAAGCACAGAGTCACCATTCTGGGTTGAGCTCAAGGACCAGGCATGCTGAGGGCTGCAGGGACCTGATGGAACATGACTGACTGTGAAGTCCACAGCCTGGTGGAACTATCTGTAACTTTCACAGTGACTTGAAGTGACAGAGAAGTGTGCTGGAAGTGCTGTGAAACATCTGCACTGGTTTTTAAGCATACCTTACAAACAGTTTCAGCATAATGCCCAGAAATTTTTGCAGTCACTCCATAGTTAATCCAGAGCACCTTTGACAAAGTTAGTGTATTCAGGCTGATGTAACTAATAGCAAAATTTGGTTCCCTGTGGACACATCTCCTATCCATTCATCTTGTTTGCTACTGCTCCACCCCATCTCCTCTGAAATGAAGGATTTTCATTAAATCGAAAACATCCCTCCTCATGGTGTCATCACAAGCACCATAATGTGCGTGTGTTGTATTGCCAAGCATTGCTTAGCAACGGGACCCTGTGTTCTGCCAACTTTCTTTTCACGCTGTCAGTCTGAATTTAACCGAACTTGCTGTGTTGTGTTTCAGAGGACTGACTACATGTCAGTAACGTGACTGATGAATGCTCCAAATATACAAACAAAAACTGGCACTGACCCCCTGTATTTAATAAATAGAGAGTGTGAATTTCAAGAAGTCACTTTATATTCACATTATTCAAAGGCAAATTGTTTACAATCATGATAATTAATCTTGATAAATCTTCATAAAACACTAACCAATTGGAAAGTATAATTAGACACTTTCAGTTTTGAAATTACATTCAACAGGACTCTATGGCTCAGCCCTTTATGACATCTCCCAGTCAAGAACCACTGTTGTACTAAAAATCACCAGTTATTTATCACTTAGTTAAATAAAGTGTTGAAAATTTTGAGGGTTTACATTTGCAAAACCACCTAATCACTTAAAATATTGTCTAATAAATAATTTATATGAAGTTGGAATGAATGGCTCTGGAGAATCTGATTATGTGTTCCCATGCCACCATGAGCAGAAGACTTCCCTTGGCAATGCTCAGAGCACTGTAAAATTGGATGGAGATGCAGATATCCTGGAGGACACCAGGATATCTGCAAAATTTTGCAAAATTGAGTTCACTGCTCACTGCTTCAGTCTGGTTTAACAGTTCCAGATCTAGCTCACTACCTTTCAAGTTCAATAGCTTTGAGAAACCAAAGCTGCCCTTAGTTTAAAATCATATGGTTGAATCTTCCGCTGATAAATTGACCTGGTTCAACCTAGTCAAATTGCATTGCTGGAGATCTGAAAGTTTGATTGTGGAAGGTTTTATCAGAGATATCAAATTAACATTTGTATATTTACGTTTTTACACCACTTAGCTTTTTCAATTGCTCTGCTGGAGAATGCCTCTCCAGATGTTTTTTAGAAGAAAAAATGAAGTACACAAAATAAGACAAGCTTCATTGCTGTCATGGGCACAGAAAAATAGGAAATGTTAGCGGCATAGCAGCCATGAAAGAAGATTCATTACAAAGATAAGTAGCAGCATACTCATATTTAGGTGTAATCTATCAATTCAGTCAACTAAACATTGAGGCTGTGTCATCTGAAATGCACTACAGTATGCAAAACAACCACATGAGGCTGCAAATATCACAAAAAATGAATTTTGCACCTTTCTGAAGGGGGTGCTGGAGCCCAGACAGGATTCCATAAAGCAGATGTTTAGGCTAAATGAAGGATCCCTAGGTATCTACAGGGAGGATATCTACAACAGACCCACACAAGATTTAGGTTAAGATCTTTAATTAAGATTTTTTTGTGTGTTTGTCTATACACCTTTACCTACTCATGGTTGTCTACATGCAATCCAGAACATTCCTACAGTACTAAAGGGACATGTAGAGTGAGGCCTAATTGCCCACAGGCAGGTGCCCCTGTTGAACAATGTGGATCTTCCTCATATCCTGTACCATCTAGCTCTGTGCAACTGTCTTGGATACCCTCAGACATCAAAAATGGCACTATGTACCTGTGTTTTGTCAAATGCATTGTATCTTCTGTATCTCAGGAGCATTAGTCCACCCAAATGTTTGCCTGCTGGAAGGTTTTCTGTCAGTCACTAGGTATACTCTATTAGAAACACACTTGTGTGATGTAACAGCTTTTAGTACCTCTCCTATGCCTCCTTAGAAAGTGAAAAAAAAAGGCAACGTTGATGTTTTCTAGGCTTTAGAAAGTTCAGACCAAAGGCTTGGGTAAATCATGAATGGGAACGGTTCTGATATGTTTTGGAAAAAAACCCTGGTGCTGTTGCTCATTGCCTGTAGTAGAGGGTCCTTAGAGACAATTATTCAACTATTTAATTCACCAATTACTGAGAGCTCCAGGGGACAAAATTCTAGAAACCCAATATTGCTGCTGGTGCAGGATTAAAAGAGAAATCTGTCAAGGAATCAAAAGCTAATGGGAAGATTTTGAGAATACATGGAATTTGTTCTTGCCAGTTCTATTTCTCCCAAAATATGTTTCCAGGGCTTGTATTACCTAAGATTAAAATGCAGATGACCACTCTCATATATGAAATGAATTTGTTCTTTCTTGGAATTTACCTAGACACAAATTAGGAATATGGATAAAGAACTTCTGAGAAATAATGGCTAGAAACTGCCTGCTAGGTCTATTTTACTTTTCAGGCAGGCATGAACCAGTCTGCAAGGATCATGTGTGCTATAAACCATGAAAATTACAATGGAGCTTTGGTAAATTCACAGGTATGCTAAAGTGTTCCTACATCACCCATTGTTTCAAAGTATGATAATTTGTTATTTTGATAAGAAGATCTTTTTTATCAAACATCCCTTGCTCACTCTTACCTTCCTGGAGCTTTTTCTGCAAATATTACCACTAATAGGACTTTCCCCTTTCCCAGTTGTCTCACATTTCTCCAAGTGTAATATTTCTGTGGGTTCTGTTTTCCTGGAACAAGTTACTGTGCTACCACATGTAATAATTATAATGATAATTGTGTAACTGAAGAAAGTCTGCTGGTACATGGAACATATGAGGTGCAATACTTACAAGAGTACAGCCTGTTCAGAGGCAGAAACGATGATCTCATAACATTTCTGACTTCTTGTACAGCCTTACAGCTTCCTGGGGATCCAATATGTTATAAACTCTCACCTGTATCTCTTCAAAGACTTTTATTTGACTCTTAACATACATATGTACTTTGCTTGTTGGTTTCTTTTTCTTCTAATTCTTAACCACAAACATTTGGACTATATTCACTGTATTTCATTAGATTTCCCTTCAAGAGCAACTTCAGTTCAAAACTAACTTTTGTCTCCTCTTATGCTGCCGCCTCATTCTAGTTGTGTTCACTCTTCTAATCATGTAGGGTTTTAGTAGAAAAATTCTCTAGACTCCTGAATGCCCTAAATTGCTTAATGTATGTAGCTAGGTGTGTTGGTTTTGCATAGCCTGGGCTTTGGTAATGGGGCAGGGCACAGAGGTGGCTTCTGTGAGAAGCTTCTGGAAGCTTCCACCATGTCTGGCAGAGCCAATCCCTGATGACTCTGAAGATGGACATGCCGCTGACCAAGCCTGGGCTAATTAGAGATGTTGGTTACGCCTCTGTGATAACATATTTAAGAAGAAAACCAAAACAAAGGAGACACAGTTGTTTTTTTCTAGCCAGAGAAGAGTAGGAAGAAAGAACATGTGAGGGAAACAGCATGGAGACACCAAGGTCATTGGAGAAGGAGGGGGAGGAAGTGCTCCAGGCGCAAAGCTGAGATTCCTCGGCCGGCATGGTGAGGACCATTGTGAAGACCATGGTGGAGCAGCTGTGCCCCTGCATCCCGTGGGGTCGATGGGGATGCAGAGATCCACCCCCAGCCCATGGGGAGGTGCTCATGCCGGAGCAGGTGGATGCCTGGAGGAGGCTGTGATCCAGTGATGGAGAGGGGGCCCTGCTTCCAGGCTGTCACAGCCTGTCCTCGGAGGTCTGCACCCCGTGGATGAGGGACCCACACCACAGGAGTTTAGAGAGGACTGTCTGCCTGTGGGAGGAACACATACTGCAGCAGTTTTGGGAGAACTGCTGCTTATGAGGTGGACCCACGTTGGAGAGGTTCAGGAGGGACCCCACAGCGCAGCAGGGGAAGGACTCCTCTTCCTGAGCAGTGGAAGAAGATCTTGGGTGACAAACTGACCAAACCCCCACACCTTGTTTCCCTGCACTGTTGGTGGGAAGGAGGGAGGGTTTGGGGGAAAAAAAAAGGTGTTCTTTAAGGGCTTATTTGGCTTCTCATTATCCTCCTCTGATTCTATTAGCAATAAACTCACTTTGTAACTCTAAGCTGAGCCTGTTTTGCCTTTGAGTGTTTCCTCCCAGTACTTATCTCAACTCATGACCCCTTTATTATTTTTTTTCTCTCTCCTCTGCCCAGCTGTGGCAGGGGAGAGTGAGTGAGTGGCTGTCATGGCTGCCTGGTGTTTGGCCAGTCTCAGACCATGGCACTAGGCTTCTAGGTCTCTTGGAACTTTAAGCAAGGTAGAATGCCTATTTCATGCAAAGAGTGTTGGGAATGCTCTATGGAGCATCCATCACTCAAAATCCTTGTAGGCATTGCATTACATTGCATTTCTGAGGTGCCTAACACTCTTTCCAGATTGACTGCAATTGGCTACTTCATTCAGTATTTATTAGGTAGGTACTAACAGGTAGTGTGATGAGTTAAGTTCTACATCATTAGGAAACCAGATCAAACATTTAGTAAATCTAGATGTGGACCTGAAGATATCCCCCATATCCTGGGGCTGAACATTCTGGATTCGCTTCTGACATTCACAGCCAGCTCACAGCTTTATAATAAGCTGAACAAAAACTCAGAGTTACAATATTTGCTAATTTGGGAACATATTTGCTTATGCCAAATGTGTGACTCAGACCATTTCTAGTTAATTCTAGGAGTGGAGAAAGTTATCATTTCTTTCATATGGCCATGTGATGTCCAGAAAGAAGCACAGAAACTCTGTTTTCCTGTAATTGATACATGCAGAAATACTTTAAAGTTCAAAAGTAATATAAATGGAATCTAAAGAACAGATAAAGCTCAATCAATATTCTTAAACATTGCTTACTACTGCTGACCTAAGCGTGTACCAGTAGGCTAAGAAACCACATGCTAATCCATCAAAAGCTGAATTAAAGAAGCATTTCGATTTCATGGCAAGCATTCAGAAAATTTAAAAAAACAAACAAAAAAATCATCTAGTCTGAAAATTTCAGCCTTTCTCTGATACAAATGTATCACACAAATAGTGACTTATTTCAACAGTCTCTTACACATATACATGTAAATATCCCTTCCTTTTTCACTCTTTACTAATTTGAATTTACAGTGGGACCCCAAAACACCTACTCTGCAGTGACTGAAGCACTATCTCAGCTGCAATAAACTATTTTGTGTACCTATATCCATCTTCTTGCCGTAGCACTGGGCTTTGAACAAGCTAATTTACTCCATTTTTCAGTGACAAACAGAAGCTTAGGCTCCAGAAGTGAGGCTGACTGCAATTTAAAATCTCTGTCAAAACCTTAGGACCCAAGGCTGGAACTGGGGGGCAGCAGTTTGGGTCATAGACTCAGCAGATATCTGGGAACAGACCTCCATAAACATGTCTGACCTTCATAGAATCATTGAATCATAGAAAACATGGTATTGTCGAATCATAGAATAATACGGGTTGGAAGAGACTTCAAAGATCATTTAGTTCCAATCCCACTCCCAGGGACAGGGACATCTTCTACCTTATCCCTCTGTGGCCCTGGAAGATACATTCTCTTGCACTTCATGCCTGAGCCTACATTTATCGAGGTACTCACTTGTCTTGCGAGAAGAGAAGAGAAGAGAAGAGAAGAGAAGAGAAGAGAAGAGAAGAGGACTAAAGTTTGAGTTTTGAAAGGAATTCTATGAATGTGGTCCTCTGATTTCTGTATGCAGGTAGAGAACATAGAAAGGCAAAATTTCAAACTCATTTCTGACCTACTGGGAGGTGCTTACCCAGTTTTCTAAGCGTAGCTTCACAAATCCTCCTGAAATGTTCCCCAGCACTTAGTCGACACTCCTTTTAAGCCAAAATTTAAAAGTCATTATAACTTTATTGTGTCTTTCCCTGAAATTCTTTTCCTAGCCTGTAAAGCTTTGCCTTTATAAGAATTTTTATGGACCCATGATGCATCCATCTATGAGACAAATTGGAGTAAATAATTTTGCTTTTAAAGCACAAGCTAATTGGTAAAGAAGGCCTCCCTTACTGTCCCAATTGCATTAGCTGAGCCTGTAGGCTGGTGGTGGCAGGAAATAGATAGAATATTTTTGTTCTGCTGAATGGGAATAAACTAACACTTTTCCGTGTAAAAACACAATTCGTATTTGATGCTGTTCATCTTCTCATGAATGGCATTCAGATATATGCCTACAATAGCTTACTGGCAAGTCAATAGTGTCAACCATTCCTAAACACTGGGTGAACATGAACAGCTCAAATAGTCACCACACACACCCTCAACTGTGTCAGGTTATAAAGGAAAACCACAAAATGTGATCATGTAAGAGCATTTTTACTTGACTGGTTTTATACAATCCATGGGAGAGGCACTGCTTAAACTTTTCTTCACAGCCAAATATTTTACTAAGTGTATAACATGAAGTTGTTCGGGAGAAAAGAAAATACTACTACTTGAGAACATCCATATAAGTGGAATTGGTGGTTGTAGACTTTGCCACACAGCTATATTAAAGCACACATTTACCTGAAACATGGAAGATACCCAACCTTTTAAGGGAATACATAGTTAAGTAATTGTTTTTTTTTACTGTGAATAAACTCAGAGGACTGTAATAGTTCATTTTGCAACTCTTTCAGAAGTTAGTAGCTTTGCAAACATTTCTGCAGTGATTAGACTGGTTCATCAATCTGCGTCTTGTTCATGTGATAGTTTTTCTGAATCCTGCTTTATCTGATCCTAAACAGATCCTGATCACTAAAGCATTTATATATTTTCCATGTCTTTTCTCTTTAGCATGCTTTTAAGCTGTTGATAGAAGTGCAGTGGTCACCTTAAGCTATTACTTGTTCAAAGCACTTTTTTTTTAAAAAAAAAAAATTATATTCTGAAGTGCCTAAACCCCCATGTGTAATCATATGCAAATGCCCCTGATTCAGAGCATAGCTCTCTCATCATGCACCAGAAAGAGGCACCTGTCTCAGAGGAGAAAAACTATAAAATTCTACTGACCTAATCAGAAGAAATATATTGCTACTGGCTCTTTCTCTTTTCATTCTTGTGAACATGAGATTAATTTTTCATTAGTGTGAGGTCAACAGAAATTATACCAAAATGTAAAAAAGAAATTATTTCTACTGGACATCTCAAAATAAAAATAAGATTTCAACAAGCTCTTGTAGTATCCCTATGGATGGCATCACATGGATGCTGTTCTGTAGCTTTTTATAGGATAAAGTGTAGGAGTTATGGAATATGTATGTTTTTAGTAGCCCATTGCCAGGAAGAAGCACTGTACAGTAGTCCTTGGAATAAACCTGAATAAAATTCCTTCAAGGAGCCATGAATAAAAAAATTTTATGTTATTACTCTCTCCAAAATTATCATGTATTGATTCATAGTATAAATGCAGTTCTCTACAGGCACATATAAGCTTAGCATAAAAGCCTAGGGCACAATTTTACTATTTTACCAACTGGTCTCTTTTGCACTGGTGTAAAAAATTAGACCTCACAGAAATGTTACTATTTTCAGGTGAAAATGCTGGGAAAAAATGAGCTTTTTATTTTTTAATTTGAAAGCAAGAGGGATTTTACCTAGCGTAATAAAATGAAAAGGAAGCATACAAACACACCAGTGCTGAGCTGCTGCACCCGTTTCATACACAAATTATTAACTAAATTAAAGGCATCTGAAGTTCTTAAAATCAGTATAACAAAAAACCCACACTATTTTCAAAATATTTTCAAAATGTAATAGCTTCTAAAGTTTGTGCTAAATCCACTGAATCACCTCATATTTTCATTGCTTTCTCCAAGTCTGATATTTTAACTGCTTCTGTCTTTTTGTATGAGTTTGGATGATTTCTCTTTAAAACAATGACTGATGCTTATTTCTGACCTCACTGACATTGGAACAGTTCAGTTTTCTTCAAGTTACATTTGAGTTCCACAGAACCCATCTTTTAATATATTCTAGAAAGCACTCACCAAACTGCAGTGACTGAATGAATGTTTTCATAACCACTTTCTTTTTTTTAAAGTAAGGTTGGAATTTCTCTTACCCTCTGCTCTCCTACACTTCAGCTCAGATCACATGTTTAGGGCCATTTTATAATCCTCTGATCAGTGACAGATTGGTACTGGCATATGTCAATACTTATCTGAAAAGGACCTGATAGCAGATGCTTCAACAACGATTCTGCATTCTGCTCATTGTCAGGAGCACAGCATCACTCTGAGCACCAGTCACAATCCTAGTCAATAACAAGCCCTCCATAAATATGGAGGTCAGACCAGGAGCAACATCCCTCCTTGAGAAAAAGGGCATTTTTCTCCAGATAAGCCGCGCCAGCAACACTGAACGACAAAAATTGACTCAGAAGGGATGAAGAACCGGATTATTGTGTCACAGGATGGAGAGTCAGAGCGCTGCGTCAGTTTCTGCATGTAGGTGTCGTAGGTGTTGTTGCAGAGAGAGAAGTGAGGTCAGAGATGGCTGTGTCGTAGCAGAGGATGACTAAGATGAGTGGGGAGGAGCTCCCCCTTGCAGATGGCTCAGCAGAGAATAAGGACAGCAAGTTTTGATGGTTCTGTGGCATGTTGCATCTTCTGCGGAAGAAAAGACTTAGCAACTCCTTGCAGGAGTTGATAGGAAATGAATGGAGGGAGGTGTCTTTGGCGTGTGGGAGGTTATGTGAGGAGCTGTGGGAGAGCAAGGAGAAAGGAGTCTGAGGCAAGCAACGTGAGTCACAGCACCCACCACAAAGAACGTGAAAAGGCAGTAAGCAAGCCTAAGACTACACATGAATATTCACAGGGAGGAGGTGGGAGAAAGAAGCTGAATGACTAAACTACAAGGGTTTAAGGTTTGCCAAATGCAGTGTGCTGTGCCTCAGCCCAAGAATTTTATTTTTTGTCAGGAGTTTCAACACCCAATGTCTTAATCTGCCAGCAACTTTCACAGCTGCATGACATTCTCATAGGGGCTGCCTGGAGCATGCCCGTGGAAGCATTTCCCCATTTTATTCAATGCACAGCTCCTTTTGAGCATTCTCCAACATTATTCCCATCTGGTGTGTCTGGGAACAGGCTTACTTATAACAGAGATGCAGTGGTTGGCTGGCAAAATGATCATGTGAGAAAATACATCTCTTTTGGTAACATGGTGAGCAGACTGTGCTTACCAGGTATGTCCTCACTCATCTGGCAGGAGGGCCTTAGTGGGCCAAATAGCTTAGAGGATCAAAAGTGTTTCTTATTAAAGTTTTGGGGGCTTTTACCATCCTGGTGCTTACTCATCATCTCAACCAGATGGACGGAAGGTGAAAGCTGTTACAATCTGAATGTTACTGTTGAAGAGGGTTTTGTGAAATGAGCTGGGGCACTTAGCCAAGCTCCAAGTGAAAATGTGTCAGCAGTGCAATTGACACCTGAGCTGTTAATCTTAGTTGCCAGTGACTGCAGCGTATTTTGCATCGTGTTCTTTCTGCTATAAAGAAATTCTGCAGCAAAAAGAAGTCTGTGTACAGAAATCCACAGTTGTCACCAACTTTATTAAAAATCAGAATTTAAATAATAAACATCTCTATAGGAATTGTATTTGTTGCAATATGTAGAATAGAATCTCAACCTACTATTTGTTTTTACCAGCATGTAGATAGAACCATGCCTCTGTATTGGGTAACTTTGATGAAGCATGCAATCTTTATTCTTCAATCATTTATTCAAAAACTGGTACTCTAATCCTTAACAAAACTAGGTGTAATGCTACAGTCCCAGAATTAGGTAGCTCGGTGCCTTTGTACAGGACTCAGATGTACTCTACTGAGTTTACTATGTGAAACGTTATTTAGAGCAGGAATGCGTCCAAGTAATTCGACAGATACCGTCCAGCACCAAAACCATGATATAATGAAGAATCAGGCCAAATATTTCTGGACAGACCAATTTTGCACAGTTATTTGGAAATCTTCAGAAAGAAAAAGAAAATGCTTGAGGCCAAAACCTTATATGAGTGAATGCAAGAGATGTTAGAACACCCAATTCTGTTCATTAAGTCAACATATTTCTGTGGGATTGTATATCATATGTTCTATGTTGACATAATTTTGGCCAGTTTTTAAAGTATATTAGCCTGTCCAGTCATAATTTAAGGATTATCTCAAAACTCTTAGGTGTTCATATTTATTTCACCTTATTTGTCAAGGCCATTATTGGCTGATTAAACTTACAAGCCTAATCAGTATATAAAATTCACATGTCTGTAATAAATGTAATTAGTATACAATGGAATGTTTTAATCAAGACAGCCAGCAGTATATCACTCCTTTATTGATATCTTGTTATTAATAGCTCTGTTAACAGCTCCAGCTGTCAGAGACATTGAGGTTTCCATAAAGTGAATCCATTTGCAGAGATTTAGCAGCATTTATCTCAAATGCCATTCAATCAGGTCAAAGCGACAGAGCAAGTGGGTCCACACCGCTGTTCTGCTTTTCCTTCTGACTCTGCTTTGTGTATCCTTGACTGCCCTCATACCATGCTTTCCTCACATGGAAGCCAAAGTGTTGGGGAGGACTGACATGCACTCAGATCTTACACTGACATGAATTTGGGATGCAGCCAAAGTGACCTCGGAGCTGGGACTCATTCCCAGTTCCTCAGAAAAGGCACAGGCCCTGTTAGCTTTCCCTTCAATTATTTGGTTTAATCTTATTTTTCTCATTCTTCCACATGCTTTTCTAGTTCATTAAGACATTTTCCCAAATTGTTTTCGGCATATTCGTTGTCCCTTGTGGTAATCTACTCTAACACTTTATTTGTTCAACTGTTCAGACTTGACTGCATGTTGCCATTTGATACAAGAGGGGATATAGATGGGTTCTTTCTCTTGTATGTATGAGTTTAATAGCTGTTCTTTCATGTGTATTCCTCTGAGATTCACTGCTTTTTTGAGAGTAAATCATACTCTGCATAATGATCACAGCTGTCTATTTGGAGAATTTCAGCATGATTGAAAAATATGTGCATTTCTGAGTTCTCAGTCCTGCCATTGAGCTCCTTACCCTTCTTCCCCCCCCTCCAAGGGTCCTTCCTCTCCTGGAGCCAATCCATTTTTTCAACTCCCCATTTCAGAGCTTTCAAAATCCTTATCAGAGGAGGAAATCTGGGAGTTGAGAATGTATTACTCTGTACCATGTACAAAATACACACTGTGGTTCATTCACCAAGGGAATTAATTTGGAAAGTTAGAATGAGCTTTGTACCAGGATGGATCTTAGAATAGTATTTTCTTTCCAGTAGAAATCTCATCAGTGCATGTTACAGTAAAAACTTAGCCATTCCATTTATGTTCACCACAAATTTTAGTTAGGTTCCTTTTCATTTTCAGTGAAACCAATGTCAATATGATTTTCACTTTCTCCAAAAAATGCATTGCAGTAATATGCAAAGTAGAAGTTAGGCACCATAGTGTCCAGTGCAATTTGCAAGGCACAAACACTGCAATTCTACACACACCCCCATATAGATATACACACATGCACACAGAGACACACTGCCTAAAATTAATTACAAAGCAACATTATTGACTCCATAAACTCTGACCTGAGAATAATTGACACAGAAGGAAACGAGACATAAAATTTTCTCTGGTAGTACTCCAATATTGCAAACAGAGCTAGTGCAGTCTCCTCTCTAATTCCCCAAAAGGTGCCTGCATTGTTCCAGATAATTTTAATGAGTAGCAGTAGCACACACCTTGCTGGATTGCTTTTAAGCATTAGCTTTGTCACAGAGGTTACTCTCCAACATCAGGACTCCTTGACAATGCCTCTTGCCTGGTTTCATCAGAACTCCTCTACAGCTCCAGCTCTTTAAGGAAGACACTGTCTATAGATATGTGGTTGCAAGGCCTCAGACCCCAGTGAAAGAAAATAGACACAGCAGTAAACCACTAGTAACACTGATATTCTGATAGCAAACTCAGATTGCAATGTCAAGACATAAGGAATACAGGATGGATGTCCAGTGGTTAAGACCCTGCCATCTTCAGGGGCTTTCAAGATTGAGAAACTATGAAGACACTCCTGAACACTCAAATAAAGATATTATGTTTTCTAACATGAAAACAATATATAGAAGAATAAATTTCTGTTGATTTGCCCATGTTACAAGTTCTATACCTGTAGTATTCAGTCCATTCAAAATGACAGAGTCAGTCTAATATCTGTAAAATAGGTTTTGCATATCAAGGCCAGGTTAGACAAGGATTTAAGTAACCTGGTTTACTGGAAGGTGTCCCGGCCCATGGCAGGGGAGTTGAGGAGTTGGAAATGAATGATCTGTAAGGTCCCTTTCAACCCAAACCATAAACCATTCTGTGAGTCTATGAGTCCACAAATGTGAGAGTTAAAAAAAAATTAAAAATTAAAAAAAAAAAAAAAGAAAATTTTGTGGAATTTCTGAAGACTTCTGCAAACCATAACTAGATGACTCAGGTAAAATCTTCTCCCCCAAGAATTAAGAGAAAGAGGTTTATGAACTGCCAGAACATGAAAAAAATAAAAGAGAGTGAGTGGTATCTTGAATTTTTCACTCCTTTCCTGCTTCTTCCAATAGGATTTTACATACACAGTAGCAAAATTGCCTGGCAAGAGCAAAATGGATTCCAGTAAGACCCTTGGGACAGCCCTTAGGACCCTCCAGACCTCATTGCTGACAATGTTTTACCATCCTGGTTTTCAACTAGCCTAATAGGAGGAAATATGTTTGTTCACTGCAGCTCTGGACCATTTCTTGGCTGCAAGTTATTGAGTTAAATCTCCTTCATCCTTTAATTTAAACTCTTATTGTTTGCAGTTCTCAGTGTTCTAAATGTTCTAAATGTTCTAAATGTTCTCAATGTTTGCAGCTTTGGCACTGCTTGTACCAATTGCACTATGAGCACAATAAAGTCGTGTTATGTGAAATTACAAGGCACTTTTAATTTTGCCTATCATCTAAAGCCCTGCTGTAGTACCCAATAATAACACAGAGCAGATGCCTACAGGATGGCAGAGCCTTCACTCCTGCAAACCCAGGTGCTTAAATAATCTGTGCCTTTCAATCTAAAGATCCTCAACATTCAGAATTTGTGAAAGCACACAGGTACAATGCCTCCTATAGATCTATACCTCTCCTAAAGCCAAAAATATCTTCAGAGCACAGCAAAAAACAAAAATTCCCACTCTTCCTCAAAACAGGTGCAAAATACATTTTTCATGCTGAGTTCTGGCAGCAAAAACAGTGTTCAGGATATCTTGATAGCTTCTATTTCCCTGCTTGCAAATTTTTGGCATACTTTCCTTCCCTTATTATCACAGCTGCTGTGTAGAAAACAAACAGTAATCATTTGAAGATGGTGTTATTTAGCTATCTCAAGGCTAATGTCTGCCACCTACTTCTAAATTTCTAAAAGGTACACTCTGGTCTCATGCCACTTCTGCCTAGACTGCAGATGGAAACAATTCTTTCCTAGAAAAGCGTACTCAGTACAAAGTTCTTCACCTACACTTATAGATGGTAAGGAGGGTTTCCCAGATAAAGAAATAAAAGAATGATGATATCAATTATTTTCACATCTTTAACCACACACAGCAAATAATTTTGTTCTCCTTGGATTCCTAGAAAGTCTGCTATCCCATTACTAAGAAATTTTCTTGTGTATCCAGTGTTCATGATAGTAAGGCTACATATCTGGTCTTACAGAACAGCAGGAAATAAACCTTTTGTTCCACACTCCAGGGACAGCAGAAATTAAGTCCTTGCATTTCCTTTCACACAGTGAGAAACACTGATCATTCAAAGCCATCAAGAATTCCTTCAGAACATGGAGGCTTCAGAGCCTTTTTAATAACATTGCATATGCTCATCTGAACAGGCCCTTGATTGGTATCTTGGGCTGCGAGTTTCCACATGGAGAATTAACCTCTCAGTAGTGAATGGAGATGTTGGGTACCTGGTGACAAAGTTGAGAATGCAGATAGCTTACAAATGATTGTTGATTGTTTAGGGATATTAAATAAATAAATAAATAAATATGATTGCTGCAGAAATGAACCATGAGAGTTTGAGAGAAGAATTATGCAACTTTCTAAAGTGTATTGCCATCCCATTTTTGGCTAATTTCCCCTGTCTAATAGACTGTGTACCTTGGAAGCAATTCCACAGGACTGAGGGTTAGAAGTATAGAATGTGTCTATTCCTAATGCTGAAATCATACTTTGGAAGAATTCATAATATGAGGAGGCAGTGCCCTATAGTGAACAAGAGCCAGGTACATCTCTAAAACAACTGATTTGTGACAGTTTGTTCAAAATGGTTACTTTAAACAATTGCTGTAAGACATAAATCTCTATGCTGTCAGTATTGAGAACAGAATCTAAATTGTACTTTGCATGAGTAAATCTAGATAGTTTTCAGAGAATACCCACAGTGCATCTGATTTTTTACTTCTTTGGACCTTGTACAGTCTTCTAGAACTTGATTTGGTGGTCTAAAAAGAAGCATCTAGTGGCATTTGTGATATCCAAGGTAGTCCTGCCTTGCCTCCTGCATGGTTTGCCAGATCAGATTAAAATGCCAATTTCATAGGTCCTGTAGCTTCCAGCCCCAAATGGCATTATACCCTCTGTTTAAGATCTTATCAGACTGCCAGGTTTAGAAAAAAGAAGGTACAGAACACAAAAAAATCACATATTTTTATTTAGTCTTCTATTTGTAATTTAAATGAAAGATGAAACCAGGCTGCAGAGAGGAAGGAGCAATTATGTTTTTTCATCTCTGTGCATGCCAATCATTGCATTTGTACAAGACACCACACAAATCAAATAAGATAGCAGAAATATTTCCACAGACACATGAGGAAATATGGTGGGGAAGAAACACGTTCAGAATCTGTATTGTATTTAATTTTTTTAAAAAACTAATACCCATCCTGCTTACCATTAAATAAAGAGCTGATAACAACAGAAATTATTATGCCAGTAGGATATCATTAAGCCTGAAGGCTATTTCTGCTGCTACTAAAGTGTCAAGAACCACCTTTGCCCTGAAAGGCACCCCCTTTCAGTTTTAGATTGTTTTAATCCTTCTAGAACATGCCAGAGTAATGCTCCCTGGGAATAAAACATTTGCTTCATTTCTGCCTAAAGGTGAGATTGAAACCATTTGTTTTTAAACCTCATGCTGTCATTTATAATTAATGGTATGACCCTGACTACAGAGCTTGAAAGGAGTATATAAATTTTCAACTGCAGTTCCTTGTTTTGTTGTTTGGCAAATTGCCAGTTTCTTAAGCTTTTATCTTTGAATACAAAAGGTTATTTCTAGAGATTGAGTGCTTCATTTGTTTTCAGTACTTTTATTATTTTCATTTGCTACGAACAGCAGTGCATGGACTTTTGCTATTTCAAGATGTTTGTTAAACCAGTGTCCCCCAAATCAGAGTAGGGAGATCGGCCTTTCATCAAGAAGAATATACACCAGCAGGTCTCTTGCCATCTTACTTTTTTCTTTTAAAGAGCTGGCATTGCGATTTTGCCAGAAACGTAAAGGGACATTCTCTCATGGTAGATATACCAGCACACCAAAACAATAGCCTTGTCACTCTGAAAGTCACAGATCTAAAGGAAATTAAGGCCTTGTACATACGGTAAATATGTGCTATGCAATTAAAGTAACAGTTGGTGGTTGGAAGGAATTGCACTGCAATTAGATTATTGTAATATGTGTTTGAACACGTTGAACTGAGTGGAAAAAAATACACATGGGGCACAAGGCTATGCTCATGGAAGTCACTGGAAGTTTTGCTACCCACTTCCCTGGAAGGCAGAATTAGTCCTTACTTTATAAGTTTGTTTGCAAATATGATATTGTCCACAAAATATTGCATGTATTTCTCAACATCAGCATTCTCTCAAATGGAACAGGACTCCTCAATACTCCCAGATGGTAAGCTATTAACACAAGAAACTATTTTTTCTTGTATGGTTCATTCCTCTCTCTCCATAAATGTGTCACAAAGTGGAAAGTCATGGACTTGTGTTTTTAGAGCTGTGTGTTTGTTGCTCCCCATGCCCAGCTGGTAGAACAGTGATTTAAAAGAACAGGAATAAGTTCAGACCACTGTTACCTGACTGAAACAACAGCGTTTACAGTCAGGATCACATTGCCCTGAGCATGGCCTTTTCCCCTGACTCCCAAACAATGGCACCACCAGCTACAACTGCTAGGAAACAAGACAAAAGTTGTGAGCAAAATTAATTTATTGTATTCATTTTCATCTGAAGGACTCCATTAAAATTTTAAGGTACAATTCACTTCTAAGGAATATAAAGTTACTGAAGACACCAGAAAGGACCTTATCTTCCTACATGGAAAAAAAAGACATGGGAGATGAGTGGTTTGAACTACACACCAGTATCAAACCCCTAGAATTGTTAATCCAGGCAAAATGCTGAGGCCTTAGTGAAAGTTAAAGACCTGCTTGTCTTTAGACTCATCTTGCAGCTTGCATGTAAAAAGATGAAACCAGGCTGCAGAGAGGAAGGAGCAATTATGTTTTTTCATCTCTGTGCATGCCAATCATTGCATTTGTACAAGACACCACACAAATCAAATAAAATATTTCCACAGTCACCCTGATTTTGCCATGTTGGCTTTTCTTCCAAAAGACCTTCCCAACCAGCCATTGTTCTTTTTGTTCTGGAAACGGAGAAAAATGGAATAACTGTTTCCTTCCATAAAGAAGGGTGTGATTACTGTTGTGCCTTCACCTACCAGTAAGGATGGTCTTGTCCCTATTACAACAAGAATTCAATTGAGAATCACGAGCCTTCACAGATATATCCCAGGAGATATATGACACAAGTATAAACTTTTTTAATTAATTTCATGAGAGGGGAAAAACTAAGCCCTCATTTATTAAAATAAAGATACACCGAGTGTGATCTTAAATGTCATGCCTAGGTCTTTTCAAATGCTCTTAATTTGACAGAAATAAATTAATGTAATTCTCTAATTCTCATGTAGCCCAAGGCCCTTTCAACTCACTCCTAATATTGAAAAAATATACAAAAAAAGCTATTATTATCTTGGATGTCCTAGGGAAAAAAAAGTAAAGGGGAGGTAATTAGTTATTATACATGTGTGCATGTCATTAGATATTTAGTGTGATATGTAAACTCTGTCTGCTAATTCCATTGGAAAACAAAACAGTATTAAAGATAAACATGCAGGGCCAGAAGTTAGGCACATTTCTTTCTCTCTTAGAGATCAAAGTTTCAATGTGTTTTGAAGGCAATGACTCCATATATTTTTCAAAAGTTTTATGCAGGATTATCCCAAAATATCACTATTATCAATACATAGGTTATTAGCTATTTGCTCATGGACTCACATCTTATGATCAGTATGACAAAAAGATAGGAAAAGAAAAAAAATGTTTTGGCCCATGAAACAGAAAAAAAATTACGTGCTGTGTATTTTATCTCTCTTATGTGGAAACTCAACAACTAAGTACTGAAGGTCAAGCATGAAGCATGGCCCAAATAATAGCATTGTTCTGTTACTTATAAAGCAATTTAAATCCAAAAGTTGATATAGGACTCTTTTCTATTATACACTGGGACAAAAAATCATGTAAGGTTGAAACTCACATCTGAAGAAAAAGAAAGAAAAGAAAATATATTACCACGTCTTTTTTGTATTTCAAAGCACTAGGATTTAGATGCCTGTTCAGTAAATCACTGTCACAGGTTCATTTCAAGGAGTTCTTACAATACATTCATTATTTTTACTCATAGAAAACACTTGGAGATTTCCCAGGTCTGTACAAAATGTTTTAGAGGGGAACATCTAGTTAATGAAACCGTCTTGCCAAGTATTTGGTAGTCAACTTTGAAAATAAAGTGTTTAGTTTAATTTTCTCTTTGTAAAATATCATCTGAGGGGTTCACTCTCAAATCAGAGCATGCCTTGATGGTCAAGGTTAACTTTCTCTTCACTTTCAATTCATTGGCTTTGCCAGTTGTTAGTGTTCATTAAGTCTTTTTTTTTTTTTTTTTCAACACAGGAATGAGAGTAATACACAGTTTTGTCCAAATAGAGGCCTTGTCTGCCTTTCCAAGGACTGATGCTCCTCCTTTCTAAGCAGTAGGAGGTTTTTGCAGGCTAAAATATCACAGACTCAAGCTCAGGGTCATTCTATTCAGAATATCCCTAGCTTGCTCATGATCTTCTCAGGACGATATTTTCTTGCTTTTTCTGCAGACGTGAAGGGGGAACAAACAGGCAAGAGATAAAATTATGTATTAAAGAAAAGGGTTACCACAGGAGAATGAAGGAAGACAAAAAGGGGAGAAGAGATGGAGAAACAAAGAAGGAAATAGCTTAAATTTAAAATAATAAGTGTGTTTTTCATTGTGCTAATTGTACATTGACTTACTACTTTCAATTAAACAAGCAGTTGGCAAAATATCTATAAATATCTGTCTAAAAAAAATTAAAACTCTTGAATTTGCTTCTGACACACCCTAGTTATATTTCCTCTTTTTTTTTTTTTTTCTTTTTTTTTTTCTTTTTTTTTTCCCTTCTTTCTAATTAGGCTGGAGGATGGGGTTTAGGAAATCAGATTGTAATTACTCCACCAGATTAATTTTCTTATAGATCAAGTCTTTTCTCAGCAGAATGAAATATAGTCATGATATCTCATCACAGTCTCTATCCCTATCACAGTGAATAATCTCATTATACTCTGTACCCAATTTCCTTTCATGAAAGATCCTTCAGCTTATGCCCTGTGGTATAATTCTGTGGAAGGATCAGACTTACGTCTATATTAGATTTGTAAATGTTCTATGGAAGAAATAGGTACAAATTTATAGCACCTTGAAGTAGGTATTATAAATTTAAAGCATTAAAAGATGTATCACATTTAATTGTCATTTCACATATGTAATGTAACTTCTATCACTTCACATAAGTCCATTTTGATTAACACCAATACAAATTAAATTAAAATCAGACCAACACTTGCAGATATGTGGGACTTCAGCTGTATTGGTCATTTTACTGCTGTGCTCAAAAATATGTTTTCCCCACACAGTGTGTAGTACATTTATATTTGAGGATCTTGGTGCACTTTATGAAGACTAATGGATGATACTTCACAACAAGTGTATCAAGTAAGGATTACTGCTACTGTTATTTTTCATCTATTGAAGGTTACAGTGGATTTGGGTTTATTGACTGATGTGATATATGGCTTTTTCTCTTGAGCTCAGAAATGGAATGGGTACCTTTGTTGCCAGTTGATGCAGTTTAAGGAGTAGGAAAATGGTATTCTGTATTTTCATTTCTCTTTTGTATATTTAAACAAGAAACGTTGGTGGCACGCTCCTTTACTATGCACATGAGAATACCAAAAAAATACTAGGAATTGTTTTTTTAATTTTTTTTTTATACCTAACTTTTACCATCCCTACCCATGATATCTGCATTCTTCCCTTGTTTTTCTGTTACCTCCTACACATTATTACAGCCCACTTAGAAGCAGCACATGGCTGTACCTCTCTCTGGCTACCAACAGCATCATTCACACAAGAGTTACAGTCCTTGTCAGCCTGAAGACATGAAGACAGAGAATTTTTTTAGCCACACTCCCCTACAGATTTTGTAGTGGTTTGACAATGAGGCATAAGTTTAGTAATATCAGTATTAAATGGGCAATGACAGAAGTGCAGGACCAAAGCTTACAATAATGGTAGTTGTGGAATCATCTGTCAGTTGTGAGCACAATTCCCTGTTTCCCCTTAAGCACAATGATTTCAGCTGGCCTGATGCTCACGTCAAAGCCAGCAGCTTTTGAAAACATGACACTATTTCCTTCACAGCTCCTTCCTTTTTAAATGAATAGGTTCAGCATGTCATAAAAAGCAATTGCTTCCATCAGGGAAAGGATGACAAGTCAGCTCAGGTTGGATCATCATTATAGCACAAATGTTATCCTGACTCTCTGCTCAGAGTCATCTTAAGGCACCAGCCAACATCTAAGCCCACACATTGTGACTGATGATGCAACACATGCCTGGTATGATCAGACTTCACATGGCAATTTCTTGCGATGGAGAGTGACTGTGGAGAGTGACTCCTCATATCTGCATGGAGCTTGTAACAAATCTAGCACACTATGCATTTGAAAATAAAAAACTGGCACAGAAATGAATAAGAGATTTCTCTCCATGCAGGATCAAGTTTATTTTTAAACTCTGTGTTGCTTTGACCACAGCTGGCGCTAAAGCCCCACACAGCCACTTGTTTGGTCCTCCTTTTTCCCATTGGGATGAGGAAGAGAACAGGAAAAACCAAAGCAGGAAAGCTTGTGTGCTGAGAAGAAATTAATGGAGGAAAGAGAAGTAGAAATAAGTGATGCAAAGGCAATTGCTCACTGTCTTCCCCAAGTAGAACAATGCTCAGCCGGCTCTGAGCAGTGACTGCATCCCACATCAACCACTCTCCACAGTTTTTATGGCTGAGCACAAGGTTTTACAGTATGGAGTATCCCGTCGGTCAATTCAGGTCAGCTGTCCTGGCTGCATTTCCTCCCAGTTTGTGCATATTCCCAGCTCCCTACAGGGGCAGAATGGGAAAAAGACAAGTTTTGATGCTATGCAAGTACTGCTCAGCAACAGCTAAAATGTTGGTGTGTAAGCTGTACTTTTTAGTCACAGATCCAAAACACAGCACCCACTATATGGGCTGCTGGGAAGAAAACTAGCTCCACCCCAGATAGACCCAGAACACTAGGCTATTAAAAAAAAAAATCATGTGTGCAACAAATTACTGATAACAAAGAAAGACAACCATTTGAAATGTCTTCATTCTTGCCCAAGGTAACAGGCTACCTACCTAATCACCACATGCACTAGATCTCAAAGTAGTTTTTTCTGTAATAATACCAGCACCCACCTAAGATGTTGATCCTCTCTTAATTTTCGGCCATGTCTCCCTTAAATTTTCATTGTCTTTTGAGTAACAACCTGGAGAGTTTCATCCTTGTTTCAGTGGATATCTCAGTAACACTATTACAATGATGCTAGAATAAACTGAGTGTTAAGAAGAATGGATAGTAAGCCAAACCCCATTTACTTCAATAGAATTATTCTCACTGTAATGCACTGCTGTTAGTCAGGCATGACCCTGGCCTTAGATCATTAGCTTTTCTGTAATTTTATAATATAAGAAATTGCTCACTGGCAATCAGGAATCCAATTTTTTTTTTAATAAAGGGGGGAAATGTACTGCTTCTGGTAACAAATTCATCAGAGCAACACTTATCTTCTGATAGTTTCACCACAGATGTTAAAATCACAATTTAGAGAATGAAACTTCAAATATTTTGACCATATCACAGATATCCATTAGCTTCTGCATACAGTGGTTTGGGACATTGGTGTAATTTACCAGGTGGTCCAACAATGTTCCCCTACATCTCAAAATAATTTATCCATATGATCCCATTGCCAGTTCCTGGACTTTTAAGGTTAAGGACCTCCTGAATATTGTAGTGCACTTCCTCCTCTATCTTGTAGTAATGAAATTTGCAAGTCAAGCTTGATGCATCATAAGACAGAAGCACTGAAAATTTGACTTACCTCTCCAGAGTATTAGTTTGTGTTCAGCTAAATAGGAAATTAAACTCTATAGAGCTGTCGAGTTGGTAAATTCTACCACTAAAATAACTGAATATTTCCTGAATCCATTTAAGGTTGAATACGATTCATTAATTCTTTCTCCAAGTCCTTCAGTTTGCCATTTCCTTAGTTTTGTGGGAGTTTGAGGAGAAAAAAAAAATGCTGCTCTTGTAGTTCTATTAACATTTTCTACATATTCCCTCAAAAGAAGTGCCATTTGTGAATTCACCAAAGGCTTCATGACCCCAGGGAAGGTTGGATAGTACCTTATTTATGGATGTCTAGAGAATTCATTAGTCAATGCCATTTTCCTGAAGTCTAACTCAAATGTTCCTTTTCACAATGTGAGGCATTCAGAGAACTGCCAAGCAGCAGAAGACTTCTAAAAGTTTATGCTCTCAAGGACAAGAGACAACCTCGGGGAGCAGTCACTGGCATAATTCTTTGTGCCAAAAACTCCAATGTTCACACACTCCACAGCAATGGAAAGCAATGAGACTTGAGACAAGGAATTGCTTCTTTGGAAATGGAAGTTGGTTTCTGGATAGTCACCACCATCTTCATAAAATTTAATATGACATTCCAGAAAAGGGTGTTTATCAGTGCTTAGTGCTTCTCATGCATTGTCTAGGTATGAGAAGCACTAAGCACTGTCTTATGACAGTGACTTTTGTTTAACAGTAAGATTGTTTTCTAGGATTACCCTAATTCAATCCTTTATCAGGTAATAGAAACAGTTGTTTCAACAATTCCACTTATTATTGTTGTTGTAATTTAATTTTTTCAATGCAGTTACAGTCCAACCAATGATGCTCTGGACATGTAGCCAAGTTCTGAAAATCTCATTAAAAAGCTTGGTATTTTCACTTTTAGACCGTTTTCAAGACTAAAATAATTCTTGTGCTTTATATGTTGGTGAGGATCCATGTTGGAATAACTTGAGCAAGATTCTTGAATAACCAAGTAGTTTAGTGTACTTTCTAACACTTCTGTTGACTATTATGGGATTTTTATCACCAAAAAATTCACCTTGGGAATCCCCATGGAAAGAACTTTTTCTTGTTTTTTTTTAGGGACATGGTTTCTTCACAGTTTTTACAATATGTAATGAATCTAGGCTTAGAAAGGAGTGATGAATTTTGGGTGCACTTTTCCAAGGAGAATAGTTCCCAGGATATTTTACTGCAAGGTTCACACTAAATAACATTTTTCCAAAGTTGCAGCTGATGGAATGGAGACCTATAGGAGTGCATAAAAATCTCAGCTTTCATTTTAAATAAGCTACTTCCTAGAAATCATGATTACTGAAAAAAATGTGAAATTGAAACCATTTTGTTTCTCAATACTTACAAAAACAGAAGAAAATGGCATTCATTTGATTAATTCTTCAGATATTTAATCCTTGCTATTACTTTTTTCAAGAATGACTCATGATTTTTAACTTGCACAATTAGTAACACTTATTTTCAAAACCAGAGTTTTGAATATCAGAAGTTATTTAGGCACTGCATTTATACACATTCAGTCTCAACTGCTTTTTTGTATCTGGGTTACCTTGGCAAAATTCCTCTTTTTGCTATTTATTTACGTGGAAGATTTCAGACTAGTCTGAAAACACTGAAACCTTAGGACACTCCTATGCTGTTTTGTCACGTTATTCCTTTTTAACCCCTGAATTCTCCATCCAAGAACTTACCTGTGGGAAGAATCACAGATCAAAGGGTCATTGTACTCCGAGAAAATCGACACCCTTTTATCATCTGACAGTTGTTTTTCTCAGGCAGTGCGGGCCATCCTCCCCCTTGCCTATATTCCTCCTCACACACATGCATCCTATTCCAAGCAGATGTTACTTAGTGCATCTGCCACTTTGATTCTCAAATGACTTTCAGAACCATATCTGCTCTGTATGAGCTAGCCACCTTTGAGGCTTTCTTCATGTTCACTTCTTCCTACTGTATGTTTTCATCCTTGTCCACTTCCTACATCCCACATCTCCATCTGTTCCTTCTGCTTTCCTTCTTTATCTTCCTGTCTTCTGTATCTCTTTTAAACGGCTGCCTTTTTTCCCCCTCCCTATTTATTCTCATTTAAGAAAACGCTGAGCAATAAGGCAGCTTAACATTTGGTAATTGTAGATAAGGACAGAGAGATTAAGTGATTTGCCCAAGGCCACACAGATATTCTGTGGCAGAAAGGTGAATTGATTTTAGGTCTCTATGACTCAACAGACTCATAAAAGAAGTCTTATTTGAAGAATATATTTTAAACATCAAGTCAAAGTTTGAGTCCAAATGAAAACAGCTCCAATTACAGGGCTGCTTTTATCTGCAGTTTCATCTTAGCACTCTTAGGCACATGGGCTGTGTCTAGACTTCCCAGGTGGGGCATGCTGCAGTGCCTGTCTGATTCACAGGCTTGGCTTTTCTTTCCTTCGGTCTCATTTACAGCGCGGCTGAGGTACGCACCCAGCCCCTTGAGCTGAGGGCTGCAATACAGATGTACACCCATATGGTGAGTGTCAAAGCTCATGTTGTCCAAGAACTGTCTCTGAAAAGTACAAAGTTCTCAAGGATTTGGTCCCTGTCAATCTAATCATTGAAACACAACATTTTTTCTTTTTTTCTTTTTTTAACAAAGAAATTATTTTTTGAAATACTCATTGGCGTTAGAGACAAACCACCAGTTTACACAAGACTTCATTTGTACAGCTTCTAGGTAGAGAGTAGGTGTTTATTTGTATCAAATTTCTTAATGGAGTGATAAACAAAGCTGTTTACTTATACCCTTCAAACCAGAGTATAATGTTGTTTTCTGCCATACTCCAAGCCTTAACATCATTATCCTTGGCACAGACCTACTGGGTAATTTTGTCAGCCTCTCCGCAAAAATTAGCTCCGCAGTAGCATTGAATTCTAGGGGCTAAGCCAGTGCTTTGGCCTGCCACAGGGTAACTGTTTTGCAGACACCGGAGAAAGTTCTCTTAGAAAGAAAACAACAACACAAGTTTATGATTCACTTTCAGACTTTGTTCGCCTAAATGATTTGTTTGTGCACTGTGGAAGGAAAACAAGAGATTCCAGAAACTCACACACACAGCATGTCCTTGTTTATACCTTTTAATTATATAATAAACGCACACATAAACATGTAAGAGAAGGGCCAGATGATCTTTCAGTGAGGCTTTTCAAGTTTACTGTCTTTTACACTGAAGAAGAACAGTCTGCTATAAATGAAGGTTTAGTATCTGAATGTAGCATTAAGCTGTGCAACAGAGGGAAACTGTGCAGTTTTTTGACTTTTGTCTGTATTTTTAAACTGAAACCTGATCAGAACTGAAAGCATGACTACAAATGTGAGTTGTTCAGGGGAAAGAATGAGAAAGCTTAGGAATTCAAGACATTATTTTTCTCAGAGGTGTCTAATTCAATGAGACTGTACAGCTTACCAATGCTTAAAAAATAGTTTAAACATCTGTTTATCTCCAAATTCTTGCCTGCTATGCAAAGAAAGACTCAGGTTTTCATCAAGGTGTCCTATAAATCTGTATACCCTTTTTAAATTCAGATCAGTCTTTTGTTGCATTCATTCTCCCTCTGTCATGTCTCTATTCTCTTCCCTGCCATTTGAGGTTTTAATGAGCAATATCCACTCACTCAAAGAGACTGGGTACAAGAAAAGATAATTGACGATGTACAGAAGACTGAAATCCAGACTAGGAAATCAGAAACTTCAAACACTGCCAAATTGCAAATTCATTATGATACTTCCAGTGAAATCAAAGGAATTTTGATTGGAAAAATAATAATAGATTTTCCTGGCAAAGTTTCAGCTAGAGATCGGTGTTCAGATTGTTGTTTATATTATGGTAGCACCCAAAAGTTCCAAATCACAAAGGAAATTGTTTCCTATCCTAAAACACTGATAATCTGACATGAAGTAAAATCTCATGATGTTGAGGATGCATGAGGAGCTCTTCAGGGACTTTTACAGAGATAAAATATAAGTGAAAAATAAGATGTTCTTGAAGATCAGTATAAAGGAATAGTAGAGGTACCAATACACAGTTTTCATGGAAGCTTTTACAGAAGACGAGGGCACAACAAGAATCAGGAAATATAAGAGGCAAGGAAAAGAGCTCATGTAGAACCTTGAGTAGACAGAGGAGCACATCACTCCATTAATGGAGCAAGTAACAGCTAGTTTCATCCCTTATCATAAAAAAAGGGAGATAGTAAACAAAATAAAAATATTGAATTTTAATATATAAATTTTTATAATATAAAATTTTATAATATAAAATTTTATAAAATATAAATAAAAATATTGAATTTTAATAAAGGGGTAGGAGCAGAGGCTGGAACAGAGAAAGAAAGAGTTACCAAATATACTGGATGTACTCATGCTGATGAAGCCTAATGAAATGCACTCAAGAATGTGGAAGAAACGAGGCAAAATGATTTCTGATCTGTTAGAAAAGACCTGAAGGACTCATAAGAGGCAGAAGACACTCCAAAGAAGTGAAGAAAGGGAAGCAAAGAGTGCATTGCTGAGGAGAAGTGAAAGGAATTTTGAGGGAAATGGGTCAGTTAAATTGTTTTAACATATCTGAAATATCAAAATACATTATTGAACAGCCTATTTGTATGGATTGAAAAATAATCAAGTGATAAACCAACATCAATTTGTCAGTAACACACTAGTATAATTTTCTTAACCAGGACAACTCACTTATTGGATACGGAAATAATTCAGAATTAATTAGAGAAGCCATTATATGTAATCTATCTTGTAATGAATTTCAAACTACTCTGCATGGAGAAAACCAGGAAATACGGCTTTTCTTAAATCCGTGTCATAAGATTGGTGCACACTGCTTGGGAAGAAAACAGACTTTTAGGCAGTTTCCTAGCTAAACAATTGTCGGGAGGGTATAGAAATAGTACCTTCCTCTACATCTTCTGATCTTGGTTACATCCAATACTATTAAAGTACTGCTTTGGGCAGGTGCCTGAGTTTCTTCTGTCATCATTTTTATTGTCTACTAAAGTAGTTCTAATGTATACGCTGTCCCACCAGAAAAAAAAAAAAAATCAGCTGCTTGAAAGGTCTAAAAAACAAGAGCATAGATAGGCACAGAGGGTCTTCTTCCAGATAATTTCAAAAGCAGCTATTTTTCATCACTGGCTAATGAAAACATAGGCATTTATCTTAGGAGAATGACTTTTCTAAGCATCTAAATTGCAGATGTTTAAATCAGGAAAGCTGGATTCAATCCTCTGATAATGAAACTGAATACGCTTCTAGATTTCTTAGTTATTTTCAAAAGTGAGAGTTACCAAGCAGTTGGAGGAATAGAAGTTGAATGATCTAAATTAATTAACAAATTACTTCAAATTGCTAGATGATATGCAATAAATACAAGTGTACAGATTGCTCTGAGGAAACACAACTCAATTCTACAAATAAAAAACAAGAAATATGTTTAATTGCCATGTTGCAAGTAGAAAAAAAAAAGTGAACCATAAATTGAATTTATTACTCCTGCAGAAAAAGACAGCCTATATTCTGATTTTAATAAGTATAAGCATTTAATAACTACTTAGACAAACATCTTTCAGGGAGTGTTTGGGTATTTGCTGTTCCATAGGGGGATGCTAAAAGATGTGTTGAGATAATTTTGACTACTTTAGTCCTTTGATACAGTAATAGAGGATATGAATCAAAAGCTTTATTATTCACATTTGAGAGATGGAAAATCAAACTATATAGGCAGAAGGTAACCTACACATGGCAATATAGAAAGTCTATGGCAACAAGCCAGGGATGGGATGCAAATCTGTTGTTATAGTCTGGAATTTAACCACAAAAATATCTTTTCTCTGGCCTTTTTAGTCCATTTAGACATATTCAGATGTCTGGATATTTACCCAAAGCCTATCAGGAGTGATCTTCCCCTTCAGACTACATCCCTTTGCACAGCAGGCCTGGCTCTCCCTCACGAGGGAAGGCTTGGCAAGCCCTGTCTCCTCTCCCATCCACCATCTCATTTTTAATACCAGGTGAGGACTCTCACTGCCCCGCCAAGCCTGTCTGTCTCACAGGCTCCTGCATGGTAATGGAGAAATCCCTTTGTGTTTTGGATGGCGCTGGCTCCAAGGTGCATTTTGGGTCAGTCAGGGTCAAGGGGGCAGCTCGGGGCACTGGCACAGGCAGGCAGAGACCCCGGTGTTCAGAACCTGCTCTGCTCATGTTACAAGAAGGCTTTGTAAGGTTTAAAATCTGCATCTGTCAGAAACTAACCGTTCAGACAAAAGCTAACCCAGTTATGTAAGAAGGTGTTAAATGTACATGGAAAAATGATGCTTTTCCAAGAAGCCAGGCAGTGATTACATTTTCTAAATCTGCAGTCATTTTCCAGTAACAAATAAATAATCAAAGACAGCACATTCTGTGAAGAAAATAATAATGTTGAACTAAAGGAAGCAATTGCCATTTCAAATCAATAAAATGTAGTTCCTTGTATTTTCATGTTAAATATAAACAAACACTTGCCCAAGGAAAGCAACAGCTAAGCTGTTTGTTTTTATATTCACTTGGATCCTCAGATCTCTTCCAGGCAGACTTGTGGATAAACAGGTTTGTTTACAAAAAATCTGCTCATTACTACATCAGCTCTATATATGGTGTCTTGGTTTCAAATGAAGCTGCTCTGAAGACATTTGTTTTCTTAAAATTAGGGGGTGCACAGCCTAACAGATAAAAGCAGGGGCCTATGTTGTCACAAGTGGGGTTCTTAAGTAATTCTTTCAAAGCTGTAGGCTCATCTTGAAGCAATTCAACTTTAAAATCAACCCAACAAAAAAAAGTCAATAAACATTAAATATGTAAACCCTTTTTGTCCTTCTATTTCCTGTTGTGTTTGACGCTATTCCAAATGAAGGTTGCTAACATTGTTTACACAGGGTTCCTGAGAACTGGTGAAGATTACCTCTAGATAACCCTCTGCCTCCCACCTGTTTTCAAAAAATTCATCTGTTCCAGGGCACACAAATTGTCTGTAATGCCGGCTTTCCTCTGTCTCACCTTTGTGTGAGACAGTGCTTAATTTAACTATTTTAATTAGTTTCTAGGACTGCATCCATCTCTGAGAACATGCTACCCCAATGCTTCCAGGTAAATACTAAAACGTGTTTTGCATAATGATTCTGTATTTTTATTTCCGTCATCTCAATAAGGAAGTTAATTGGGCGGGAGGAGAGAGACTTGGCAGACAATAGTACACAGCTATCCTCACCCAACTGACAACTGTGTTAATAGGCTTTTTAAAAAATGTGTTACACATCACCGACTTGACATAGAACAGCTGTGTCCAGACTGAGAACACTAAAAAATACCACCTGGTAAATGATATATTCTTTATGGATAACAACTCGTCTTTGGAAGACCAGAGATGTCGCTTTTTCTGCTTTGTTGAAGATTGATGACCACCTATTGAATGAGAACGTACTTGTAAACTGCAAAGCATCTTATTCAACTAATGAATACCTTTATCCTCATGCACAGCATAGGCAGAATTAAAAGTCAGACAGTTTTCTTCAGTTACTGCAGTTCTCTGCACTACCAATATAGGTTGGGGGGATTGTTTTGGGGTCTTGTTCTTTAGTAGGCTTCTTTTTACCCCAGCTGATATGCTAACATTTCCTTTTTGCAAGCAGACTAATGCAAATTAACCTTTCTCCATGGGGTTTTGGTCATCAGTCATAGTGACAGTAGACAAAATGGTCAAAATATTGCTGAAAAGGAGTGTGAGGTTGATCTGAAACAGAAGGGTCTGGTCATTGCCAATTAATGTCCTCTCTTCATGACAGGACACATACAGATTTTAATTCAGGACAACTTGTTTCTGTAGACTGCAGTGAACAACCTTGATGCAAAACGAGATTAAACTGAAACCCCGTTTTATGAAACAAGCAGTCATGTGCTGACACCAAGCAGCAGCTAATCACAACCAAATGTCCTTTGGTTGTGCAGCCTACACAAAATTTTCTTTTCTTATGCATAATATGGATCCTATTATTATTTCCCTCTTTCCTCTTGCATTCATATTTCTCCAGACTAGGGGAGCACTATTATTATTTCCCCCTTTTGCCTTTGTCTGTACTCTTTCTATTGTATTGACTGCCTGGAGTGTCTTTCTTCTTACCTTCCTTCAACATAGGCTGCAAAGCACCACACTGCCTGGGCTTTCTTTTCACTATTCATTGGTGAATTTGCATGCTTTGTAGTGCAAACTTTAATTGGAAAGCACTATCCTTTTTGTAAATGGCAAGTGTGAAAGAGAATCCATTTTCAATGCACTAGTTCTCCCCTTTTTAGAACCATGAGTGTTTTTCTAGTCACAGCGCATGGTCCATTAAGCAGCACGTAAATGTTCTCCCATTTACTTCTCATTCTCAGAATGTAGCAAGAAAATAGTACTCAGGAGAATAATTTCTCTTCCTAGAACTCCAAGATTTGCCAGTTTCCCTAGGGCTACTTTTTTCCCTTGGTAATAAATATATTGTATGTTATAGAGCCCAGATCCTTAATAACTATTATTAGCAATTCTTTTAATTAATTTTCAAGTAAAATCATATTTATAAATATCCAGCTTGTATAAGACAAGGCTGATGCTGAACTTACCTTAGAGTCATACTCTTAGCTAGTATAAGATCACAATGAAGTCACCACAGGCCTTGAGAGTCTATTTCTATGTTTGCATGTGAGAGAGCATAAAAATAGAATTCCTTTAAGACTCAAGTTTGCAAAGACACCCATTCCACCACTTATACTGACTTTGCATTTTTTAGTAAAATATCATGGCCTTCTCTTAGGACGCACTGTATTTTCTGGTCTACATTAAAAGGGCATTTTTGTCTGTCTGCTGATTAAGAGAACTGTAGTGCATAAAGATTCCAGGTAGCACATACAGCCTTGCTTTTCAAGGCAATCAGATTGATTTAGATCTAATAAAGACCAATCCAAGAGTGACTAGGCCTTATAACTTACCTGCATTGTACTGGAAAATAGTAAAAATAGCGTGGGAACTGTGGTTTTATGTGGAGAAGTGGGCATACCCATAGATAATGGGATAATTCCCCACCTGGAGGCAAAAACTTTCTTTTGCTATAAATTAAGAACAAACAAAGCAAAACTATTCTAACCGCATATTAATGAGGTTAAGTACAATGACCACCTTTACTGTGCCAGGCATAATCAAGTTGTCATTATAAATTAGTAAATTCTAAAGGAACTTTTGAGTATTTGAAACAAAGTATTAGGAATCTTTGTAAAGTATATAGGGGGATCTAGGGGAAGCTGCCTGGAGACATGAGCCAGTCTGGAAACTTTTATTGCCAGATATGGAGGTACATGCACAGAATCTCACCTGTGTGTCTGGGTGGCACGGGTTTGGAGGAGACAAAATAGCTGTGTCTTCTTGATGAATACGATGATGTCTTCTCTCCTGTGTTTGCTCCCCAGTGTGTGCTTGAGCCAAGGTTACACCAGACTCTGGCACCATCTCAGTTTTCAGAAGTTGGGCAAAACAGGGAAAGGAATACTGAGGATACTGAGGGAAGGAAGCTCATTACATAGTTGAATAAATGGTGCTGAGTTGCTCAGTCTTATGAGCTACATGAAGCTCCTTACAGGAGGCTGAGGGCTTCGTTTTAGAGGTGGGCAGGTACAGAGGAAGCTGATGACCCAAGGCGAAGTATCTGGTTGGGGGTGAGAGTGTATAAGGAGAGATCATGATCCGAGAGTTGGTGGCAGCCCAGGTGCGGACACAACCTGTGCAAAGAGATGAGGTTGCCATACTGATCTCATACCTTGCCCCAGACACCATTGCCGGCAGCAGCACATTCTCCAGCAGCCATTCCCAACAACAGCCCCCATCCCACTGCCACTCCTCCTGACGCTGATGGAATGCAGTTGTGAGCCTTGCCTAGACTATGATTGGCAGGGCTGTATCATACAATATCTGGAAATTTCTCTTCTAGTTTATTAATAGTAATCTGGGATCTGTGATGTCTATTCTTGTCCACCAATACACAAATGTATAATAGTTGAGGTACATCATCTTTCAATTCTAACTACTTCCTTTTCAAAAATTAAAAAATCTTTTTTGTTTTGTTTTGTTTTGTTTTGTTTGGGGTTTTTTTGACTCTTGAACCTCACTCAGCACAGCTCACTGAAAGTGGTTTCCAAGTGGCATTACTACCACTCCCTACTACTGCTTGCCATGGTTCATTTTCCTGCTCAGCCCTGCTCCCTAGTGAGAAGCCGGGATGCAGTGTGGATTGCCCATCAGCCTTGGGCCACACCTCTGGACACGGCCACTTCTCTCCTATCTGTACTCGCCAGCGGTACTCGGTACTCGGAAGCAAAGATCGTTCTTCCTGTGCAAACAAACCTGCAGGAATAAACACCATGCCCTTGGCTCATTGTGCTGGTGAGTCACTCTTTGTTGATGGGTGGTGGTTTCAAGTGTGGGATTGTAGCAAGGAAACTGCTTTGTTTCTGCTTTGCTTTTGTTCTGTGGCAAGAAAATAACTATCATACTTAGCATTCTCAAAGCTCTGAACAAGCTAATCCTTGCAACATTCCCATGAGGTAGGCAAAAATGTAATTAACCATATTCAAAATATGTGGAAGCCAGGACATAATAGGGTAAATCATTTGCTCAGGACCTAGAGGTAAGTAAGGATCTGAATCCAGAAGAAGTTTCTTATGTCAGACAAGTTGGTAATGAGTTAGACAAACTTCTTAAGGCCTTTCTCAATCACCCAGTTACAAAAAATAGGAGAGTTAAAATGGTAAGAGTAGTAAAGGCCATGGATCCAACTGAAGCTTCAAAAACAATGCCTGCCCTCACATTAGGGGAGGTTGGGGTCCAGAACACAAACCACACTATAGAGCTCAGCTTTATGTCTTGTTCTGATTTTACAGTAAGATGCTGCTAAAATTTATAGAGAACCAAATGTAAGGAAACAGCATCAAACAGCTCACAATCTTTTTCATTCTGCTCTTGCTTCATTTGTCACACTGATTCTCACCCACCACCATCGTCCTTCACTTCTTGCCTCAGATCTGCTTCCCTGTTATTTCCTCCACTGTTAAAACTTTCTCTCAGCTACTTAACCTTTTTGCTTCCCTAAGAAACCCTCTCTCAAAATCACCCACCTCCTTTAAGTCACTTAACTGATCCCACATGTGCCTATTTGCTCCTCTCACCATCTTCCCACTAGGGAAACATCTAGCTTATTCAATGCCTGAGGCATCACACATCTCTCCCAGCCTTGCTGTTCACTCTGCAAGCACCTGACAGTACACAAGAATTTATCTGCCTGCTTCTCAGGGTATCTTTCCACTTGTATTCCTACAAATAAGGTCAAATTGTCTAGGGAAAGAAGGGGAAGGGGACTGTCAATTTCGTCTGAAATTGTTATAAGACAGAGTCAGGAAATGCAAAGCAGACCATACTGCATCCTAGGAAAAACTGGTGTGTCTTTACTTTTGTCAGGGAAAAGGCAAGTGAAGTTGACAAAAAGAAACTCTTGGCTATCTTGACCCATTTTAAATTAAAACTGATCATACTTGTTTCTGCAGCATGATTCTGCCCAAGGATGTCATTCCATTTTAGAATCAGAGGAGATTGTTTTGACCTTACAACTATTTTGTGCAATTTTGTTTATATATTTAATGCCAAAGCAAATTTATTTAAATTTAGTATATGTATACACAGTAATCTTGAGAAATTGTAATACATAGGAAGCATAAGGAAACACCAAGCAAATGTTAAAAACCATGTTAAGATTACACAGAATTTCACTGAATATTTTGGAGTTTCTCCCTTTTGTTATACACTTAAGAATGACCACTTCATTTTTTAGAAGGCCAAAATATGTGATATATTAATTACCTTTACAAAAAGCATGTATATATGTGCTTTCATGCATGATTGTGCATCTGCATCTCCACGTGTGTTTTTCTGTGTTGGGAGATATATAGGCATAATATTTGTGGAAACCATCCTGTTTTCAAAGTCTACATTGTTAGTATTGAATAATTCATTCTAGAAACCTCTCCTTTACAAAGAATGAAGTAATTTATCTTTCAGTAAAGCTTTTCCAGCTTTCTCATTTAATTATGAAATTGAAACATCTCTCTTTTCATATATTATTCTGTCAAGGAATATCTCTTCACTAGTTCCCAGGCAAGCACCCTCACTCTGAATCAACAAATGGGTTTGGAAGGAATGATTGCTAAGGAAGGTCGATGTATCTTTGACAGCTGGATTACTGGTTTATACCTAGCTGAGTGTGTTAGCCACTGAATGATATAACTTATTGCCAAAGCAGCAGTTTTCATTGGCACTAAATTTAACTTTCTTGAAACATTGTTAAGAAAAAACAAGATTCTGAGTTCTGTCATAATTTACACTATTTCAAGGAAACAGTCCTAATGATCTCCACTTTCATTCTTTTCCATGTTTGCTCACTGTTCCAGTAATCTCCTAATTAATGGTTTACTTGGCCTAAGTTTGCAAGGCCTTTGCAAATGGAAAACCAAACGGGCTGAAGAAAATACTTCTGAGAAGTTATAATTCAGAAGAAAGTAACTTCACAACTCCATCTATGAACTGCTTCTCGTGAAAGAAACAAAATGACATTCCAAACCCAAAAATCTCAAACTTCAGAGATATGTATCTGAACCTAAATTATGGACACTGCTCTAGGAAGATATCGAGGTATGGCTGTGAATAGGCCACTGGCAATGTCTTGAACACATCAGTCCAAAAATCCAACCCACAGCTGAGCTGAGCTGCAGAATGCCTGGTTATTAACCCTGTAGTATAAATCAGGGGGGATGTCCATGCCTCAGGCACCCGCGGCAGCAGAAACATTGAGAGACAAGAGAATGAGACAGAGAAGAAAGTTAGAGAGAGAAAATGGTTAGACACACACAGGCCACACAATTGCTGCCACAGTCAGCAGTCTGAATACAACCCATGGGTGCTCCAGCAGCCTGAGGAACAGCAGCAGATTCCCTTTGAAGGAACCAGCATGGAGAGAGAAGGGCAAAGAGGAGAGCAGAGGGGTCGGGAATGCAACAGTGATAAGCAGAAAGATAGGAAACTGTGGCAATGAACCAGCTGTGAGAGCGTGGAAGGGAGCTGGACTAAGTGAAACTGCTTTTATTTAAGTAATTAAAACTCAGAAAAGTTACAAAAAAATAAAAATAAGTGACTGGCCAAGTTTCAAGGCATTATTTCAAGCCCACTATCAGATGTAGGTTATTCAAATAGTTCAAAGTTTCTTGCTCTACCACCCAGGTCACTCCCTGGAACTGCAGGCTGCTCCATTCAGAGGGCTGCTTTTTATTCTCCAGATACCAAGTTTGTAGTAAACAGAAAAACTTTCCACATACTAAGAGCTATTTAATTGCAACATATCAGTAACAGATAAGTGCCTACACAGATATTACCGTGCTCACAACACTGCGGAAGCGTTAACTAATTGTGTTAAGTATTATTACCTCCATTTTGCACATGAGGGCATTGGGCAGAGACAGGAAATACCACACCCAAGATGACAAAGTTCAAAGGGTTCAGAAGCCTTTTGACCGTACTACCTTTACGTTTTACAGATCTGTTTACTAAAAATACGGAACATTTTTATTTACGAAAGATGAGGATTAATAATTTACCTGGGCCCTTAGACCCTTTGTACCTGGTGTACAGTAGCATGCACTGGAAGTGCTTGAATGTTTTAAAGAGAATTGACAAAGCTGGAATTGGCACATGATGCCTCAGGCCACGACAGAGACATGCATGACCCCCAACAGGCAAAGGCACAGGCATGCCATGGATACCTGCAGAGAGATGTTAAAAACAGACAGAAAACTTCAGTCGAAGTGGGGTTCGTGTGCCAGGTAACAATGCTGATCGCAGATGATGTCACTCCGTGATCTGTACCATGGGAGGTTTAGCTGGGCCTCTCTGCTGGGTGAGGAGGATTGTAAGTTTAAACATGCAGCACCCTTTTGCTTTCTTCTTCCACCTTTTTACTGAAATCCATGCAGAAGCCAGTAAAAGCATCTATTTCCAGTTATCTGTGTTAAAAGTGCACTTGGACTGTGCATCAACTGTATTGAAACAAACTGCTTTATTTCATTACCACATGCTTCTCCATCAATAAATCGCATCTTAGATCAAAAGAACAGGTTGTCTTCTGTTTTCTGATTCATCTACTTTCTCAGACATTTGCTTTCCTGAAGTCTTAAAGGACTTCAATGGTGTAAATAACTTGTATATTATTCACTCTTCAAGAGGTCAATATATTCTAGTCAAACAAGGACTTCTGATGTGTGTATATACATATATATTTATATATATATATGAAAAAGTGTGCAAATGTGCAACAAATGACTCTGCAAAGGACATTTTATTACAGAAAGTAAAACTCTAGATTTTTTTTCATTACATCCTTTTTTCAGCATATTAAAAACCTGATTTCAGTAAATCTTTAGCTACTTCGCTTCAGAAATTCCAGCTTACTACAACCTGAAACATGGCATCTCACCTGAATTCAGCTCCTCCTAATCTGTCTGTTTGAAGTCATTCTTAAGTCCTAGGTGCTTTCTAAAATCAATAGTTTTTAATAGACCTTGAATTTTCAAGGCTATGTTCCTTGCCCTCTGAACGCCAAAGAACAGATGTTGCAGAAATTTTTGTTGTATTGCATGTGGGCATTTTCATCAGGCTCATTCTTTCTCTATTCTCTATGCAATCTTTTTCTCTCTTCCTGGTATTTCTAAGGGTTATAAACACAGAGGTGAATGCTGACCTTTTCTATTCTAGCTTCAGTAAACCAGCACAGGCTGCTTGCTGAATCAATCTTGTGATGACTCCTATAACATGATGGTGAGATAACCATGCACATCATTATTTATGCATCACAAAATGGAAAGAGGTCCTAGTGTGTAGTGTAAGAAAATAGGTGGGAAGTAAAGCAAACATCTTGCAGGCTCCAAAGTGTCTCAGGTGTGACTTTGAAGATGCACATGAGACTGTATCTAACTTTTAGTAATGGCCCTTCTGCGGCAGCACTTGTCTGACAGGTCTCCAGATTTCATCCTACACAGTAAATAGTGAGTTTGTGACTGCAGTTTACAAACATGTTGTGAGCTGCTGTGGGATTCTGGAGCTCTGAGCAGACCAGCCTCAGATGGAAGTGAAGTTCATAGTGTGCTCTGGAAATTATAGGTGCTGGGTAGTACTAAGTTTAGGAGGCTGGTCCTCTTGGGAGGTTTTCAATGTTTATGCGTCTGCACATCCACACAAAGGGCCCCTCTCACTATAAAACAGAGTATTACTGGTTATAAACCAGTGATTCATGAGTGGAACTGGATGAATACTGAAGTGAATGTTTGTTTGCAGATTGCGATCAGATTTAAAAAAAAAAAAAAAAAGTGTACAAGATTGCTACCTGAATCTTTACAAAAAAGTCAAATAACATCTACACTAAGAAAATTGTGGTGCATGACCACCTCTGATGATAAACTGCCACAGTCACCTGAACTTTTTAGTCTTACAGATTATTTCAGTGGAAATAATGGAAATATGTTCATATTCATAATACTTTTTCTCTATGCTTCATTTTTTAAAGCTAACTCATAGTGGCAGGAAATATGTTTCATTTAAAAAAATAAAATCATATAATTAATTTCTCTCTTAATATAAAGTGAAATTCATTGAAATAATGATATATTTTCCATCAGATACCACTAATAACTTAATGTTCTGTATTACAAAAATGATACCCAGCCCCTTTACCAAGTTTCTGCTCAAGATACACCAGCAAACATGAAAATGTGCAAATCTAAGCTGTTAAGTGTATATGAGAAGTGAGTAAACTCTCTAATACCCAGACACAGAAGTCACTCTGTTTTTAATAAGCTATGTTCATGATGGAAGGATGGTGTCTGGAAACAATAACATTCTTAAGCCTTGGCAACAGCATATTGATGTCCTGTACTGGTTACACATGCTCACTGTCATTGACAGACTCCTCTCACCCTGGAAGCAAGTGGTCTTGAATCCAGGGAATTTACATGCAAAAGGAAAAACATGTTAGCTTTTAGTTTTTCCACCTATATATGCAGATATTTTGGTGGACTTGCATTGATCTTTGTGCAGTGTTTGGCTTCCAAAGGCAGCTAAAGTACTGAGTAATCTTTGCTCAAGAAACTGATCTGATCATAATAAATAGAAATGGCGTTACAGAAAAGCATTAATAGAGCTGTATAAAAATTCAATGGACAAGTGCCAATAGATTTGGCTCTTAATTTTGACTTTTCAATTCAAGCAGATTGGATAAAAGTTAATTTTAGGCCTTTTCAAAAAAACAGTCAGTATTTTCTTGAAATACTTGAACAGCTTGAACATACCATAATTTCTGTTCTACATATCAGCAAACAATTTAATTTTTAGCAAAAATTATTTCCTGTTCTCAAGTAAGGTGGCTCAGGAGAGTACGTAAAAACAGAAATTAACCAAGATTTAGGTGATTCTGGTGAATGCAGGTGTCCTTGCATATGAACATAAAATCATGAAGAAATACAATGATTAAACCATATTATGAGTCTCTACGAAGGGTGTACATGCTGCAATTACTGATAATTTTTTTCACTTGAACTATTAATATAATTTAACTCACTCAGATTGGTCCATTTTCATGCACATATTATCAATGTCAAAAGTCTTTTTCATTTCAGACAGGTTTGGCCCAGACAAATTTATCCAAATATAAAATCAGGTTTCCAATACTAAGGCAGCCTTTATCAAATTGGCCATTTTTCAGAGAACAACTTTTATTCCAGCACTCACAGAGATTTAAAACATAAAACAAAACCCCTTCAAATCTCTTGAATATATATTTCAAGGCTTGGGCTGAAGGTTCCCAACCACTTGTGTAACAGAGGATCTCAAGTGAGGAAAAGGCTGGAAACAAATGCAATTAGCATTTGCTATTCAGATGGAAGTGTAGCTAAGTGAATGCAGCTTGTGGATGCTGAATTCCTGAGGAGCAGCAGAGAGAGCACAGGACTCTGAGGCCACAGAAGGAAATTAATTCATCTGCTTTATTTAAGAGTACTTACAAATGAGAGGAAAAAAATCCACATAGCAGACCACCATAGCCCAGCAAAACAACACTTAGTAAATATAGTGCAAGGGTCCAGATAAATAACAGCAATAAGAAATGAAGGATTACTATAAAATATGCAAGACATTATCCTGCTGCAGGTATTCTCCTGTTCCCACATGTCTGCTGCATACCATAGCTACAAAATATGTCTCTCTGTTTCCATGAACCCACTCATAAAGGTTTTTGCTTGGCTGATTTTTCAAGTTAATGATAGTCAAGGCACTTGGGAGAAAGATTTATGTCAGCGATGCACAGGTTCAGCAAATTGTCAGAGTTCTGCTGTGCAATTAATCATCTTTTCTCCATTACAATTTGTAAGTGTCAAGCATATACACAAAACCATTTTTATAATATAGTTATCATGGGTACATAAGTAGTATATGAATCATCTATATAAAAAAATACAAAGACTGCTAGCTACCACATGGATTTGTAAATCCTTCTCTGTATAAGACAGCCCCCCAAAAATTGTGGAGGCTGTCTCATTTAACAGTCATAATTTTTATGACACTACTTTAAGCAGATCTGTATCTCAGATTCCCCAGGCAGCTTCATCTAGAATTATGTTCATTAGGTTTTTGGGGTTTTTTTAGAGGGAAGCCATTCTTAGTTAAAAGACAAAAACAAAAAAAAAAAAAGAAAAAAAAAACAACAACACCAAAAGCAAACTAAAAAAAGGAATCACATGGAGTCCTTTTTGTTTCTTCTTTTTTTTCCTTTTTTCAATAGAAGTGAAACTGCAGAAAGAATCTGCATAGATTGAAAAATTTATGGTGCTTATTAGGCCTTTAACAGCCAGATCCACCCAATCTTCTCCAGACACCTAGCCACACGCTGTCTTCAGGGTTCAGCAAGGAGATTATCTTCTCTTCTCTGGCCTAGGGCTACTGCACTGCCACGAGAAGCCCTGAAAGGTTCCTTGATACAGAAAGAGCTGAATGTGACCTTTCTTCGATGGTTTCTGTGAGATACTGTGGCAATTTTTGTTCTTTGAGAACCAAATGAAGCTTTTCTCCTCTTTTAGGGAGAGGTAGTCTTATGGTTCAAGCCCTAAAACTAGACTTCTGAGTTTTGTAGATTCTTGTGTCAACTTAAGCCACCTGCCTGCCTCTGTTCCTCACTCTTTTAAATATCCTTAGAGTCAAGATGTTTGTTGCTCTACAACAGTATAGGCTCAGAATGCAGTTTCCTATGAAGTATATTAATAAGTAAAACTGAAGACTGGATATCCCAACAGTCACAGAGGAATTCCAGGGGAAGCAGACTCATTTCCAAAGGTGTTGGTGCTGTGAATGCTCATGTCTTACTCTCTCCCATCAGTTTCCCGCTTCAAGGGTTTCTGTGAGAACTATGTTCATTTTAGAAGTCATACCCCCAATAAGCTGTTGCAATTCTCACATGCAGTTTCTTTTTTAGACCTCAAGAAAAAATATCCAGATTATTAGTGTTTATTATGCCAATAACTTTTGGAAGTCAGTTTTATAATGTGCATACTACAACATTCCACTCACATCAAAGAAAACAAACTGCTCTAATTGGGTTTTGAGATCAAATACTCCAAGCTTTACATTCACTGAGTTACATGTGGCTTAAATTATCTATATTGTACACTCCTGGACTGCATATTTTGTGCTGTACAGTAAATAGAGAACATGTGGTTTGGAATGTGTCTACCGTATGCGTTAGTGCTCATAGTAACCAGCAGGATCACTGAAATGCACTGTCAAGAGTATAATAAAAATTGATTGTGATTTCCAGACTCAGACCTGATGTGGACAGACAACAATTCATTGGGGTCTGTGGGTGCTAAAAGTAATGTTGAATCTTTTATGTGAGGCTTCAAACACAAGTAGACAAAGAATTGACATAGCACAGGACAAATTCTTGTCTGTCTCATTAATGTATTAAATTACTCCAAATTACATGAGCAGGTATCAGAATATGTGCATGGATATTTAGAGTGCAGAATTCCACACCTCTTTGCTTCAGTCTTTTTTTTGTACAAGAAATAGAATGTTCACACCTAGATATAGGTGTAGTTTTATATTAATGTCAATATAATAATTGACAAGCCCCACCTCTAAAGACTATGAAAATTTTTGTCGATTTTAGTGGATAAATAGAGAGAGAGACCAAAAATTATTTTCTTGTGTTACACCAAATTCTTTAAAATACATTTCAGGAAGATACAAAGAGATTATCTTGAAGGAAATTGAGTACTAAAAGATGTTTGAACTACCTAAATAGATTAGCATTCTTACTTCATTTTTTTTTTTTTTTGTAGCTATTTCTGTTCCTCCTGAAACATATCAATCTGGCCACAAAGTGGCAAAGTCATTTTGAAATCCTCCAAATGAGCGATACTTCAAATATTATAGAAAATTGTTGATTACTAAAGGAAGGCAGTATGTAAAGCCTGGCACAGAGGGAATATATGAGCGCATTTAACCAGTTTTCTCACTTCCCAACACTTTTGGCACCAATAAACCTGAAAGCACACTTGCTAGGGAGCTGTCACTAACTTGTCTCACAGTAACAACCTTCACAGCTGACTACAGTGAAATCTTTTGTCAAAGCTTCTACTGACGTGTTTCTTGATGCTGTACTGTTTAGAAAGAAGTGTGACAGCAACAGAAAGAATTGGGATGTTTTTGAAGAGGGAATACAGAAGAGATACACAGCTGTAACTGGACATCTGCTAGTGCAGCAGGGTAACACTAATGTGAGAGATGAACTCCTCATTTTCTCTTGGTACATTATGCAGGAATCAACTGTACAACCAGCAATGCAAAAAAATTACCAAAAAATTTTTAAAAAATTTTAAAAAACCAAAAACATAAAGGAAACAAAACCCCACAAATGAAACAAACAAAACCCAGAAAACAGGTAAAATCTTTCCTGGAAAGAGCTATTTCTGAGCTAGCAAAAACTTGGCAAATAGCAATTTCCCAGTACTTTCTGCAATTTATGTTGGAGGAAGATATTATGTAGGAGGTTGGTATGTTTAAAAGAAGTGCAGATGCACTCACAGCAAGCAGGCTTGATTTTTCAGAATGATCACACCCAATATCTACTGGTTTTAGTAGTGATGGAGGTGAAATATCCAAGTATCCTTTGTCCCCTTGGACCTGAACTGAGACAGCACTTCAGCATTCCAGCAGAGCCTGAGGGATTCACCTGGAGAGAACAGAACTGACCAAAGCAAACACTCAACCACTTTCGATAGTTAGGGATGTGCTGCTTGGCAGCAGTATTAATTTCCCTTAATTCAACCTGCTGATGGCTTGTCCCCTCTGTTGACAAAACTTGGATAAATCACCCTTTCAAGCCATGTGGACACACCAGAGTCAATAAAGGACTTCAGGGTGGACAGAAGGCAGTGGTGTTATTTTCTGTGGCTGTGTCGATGGTGCCATGTTGAGAAATCCACAGCACTGGAATCAAATGTCCTGGGCTGATTTGTGCCCTCACTGTGTAAGGCTCTCTCTCTACACATCAGCCTGACTTCCTCCACACAGCTCAGGAACTGTCCCAGCATCCCTTCTGGCTCTTCGGTGGTGTCCTTGGGACCCTAAGGCATAAATGTTATTCTAAATGTGTCTATTAATTCCAAGGTTTTCAAAATGGTGTGAGGGCTCTGCTGCAGCCTGTCAGGGGGGCTGGAGCTCAGGGTGTGATAGGAGAGCATACAGCTGCTAGAGACTTCTGGGATGGCCTTGAGGGGCAGACTGATCCATAATGCTTTTTTTTGAGCAGCCCTAGGAGCACACTGTGACTATAGCCTTGGGACAATTATCTGGAATGGTCCAAACCAGGGCCAGAGGGTGAGCTGACGATTAAGCTACCTGAGTGCTCACAAGACCTATGCTCCAACACACTGCTTCACCTGCTTTTATTCTGTAAATTTACTTCTTTCAGTAAAGAGCTGAACTGTACCCCAAGTATCATTTAATGACTATAATACTAAATGAGGAGGGCAGAAGGGCTCTTCAGTGGCAGGCAGGTGGAAGCATTTGTAACTCAAGAATGGAAGCAGACATCTATGGCTAAATGATGTAGCCTTTTTTCTGCCATTTGCTCACAAGGGATTTATTCTGTCTCCGGAAACACTTACGTTAATGCATTCTTCTGTAATTCATCATTGTATGTATTTTCCATACTTTCTCTCCTATTTTATTTTGTTACCAAAGGTTACTTACATGGAAACAGAAATATTTTGAGCGTTTCTATTTAAATTTTTCTTTCTTCTTACATCAGTTTTTTTGCTTAAACCCAGGCTCATGGATTATCCAAGCTGGATTGCTTCTGAGCAAGAGCATTCCTCACAGACAACTGTCTGACAAAGAACAGGACAGCTCAGCTGTGACAGGGATGTTTACAGAGGAGAAGCTGAATACTTGGCAACAGCAGCATCAATCCCCCCACCTGACTGGCATTTCCTGTATGTGTCCGAAGCCTTAGAGCTCAAGGAGCACTTGAAATTCAGGAGGATTTGTCCAAACAATTTCAGCAGATATGGACTTACCAGGCGGTCCAGACTTATTTGGGAGTCCTTTGCTTCTTCTCCCTTCTGCTGCAGCTGGAGAGAGGCCAAAGCAACATACAGTCAGGTGGGGGACGTAGGGAGAAGGAGATGAGAGAGAGAATCCACATGTGGATCTGCGTGTAGCTGGTTCTGTTCTCCAGAGAGTGAATTTCGTTTTGCAATATTAGGCTTTACCAGCCTTATTCCCCTGCTCAGGTAGAACTGCACCTACCCCTTGCTTGCCCTGTTCTTTAGCAAAAGATAAGAGAAATGGTAATGTCCTTTTTCTGATACCTGCCCCTTGGCTTGTATGGTATTACAACCCTGTGTTAATATATGCACCTACTTTTCCTTGTTCTTTTCCACAGCAAAGACTGAAAAGCACAAAGTGTGCTAGGTCAAATGCAGTTGGGAGCAAACAGCAGTGCAGACATGGATGGCATCCAGAAAAGCTGCAGGAGTCACACTCAGACCACCTACCTACCGTATGCGTCAAAGCTGCTGCAGCATATAAATTCAAGGCAACAGAGTGCAGCTCCGACTGCTGCTATCCACAGCTGCCTACTGCGGGTCGCTCTTGTCTATAATTCTAGGCTAGGCCTCATACCCTCTGAATTTTTACTGGGGTTGAATTTGCCTTAACTTCTATTAAAGTTAAAACACACTGAGCCTCCCTTTCAGTTCTCCAGTTTATCTTTTCATTTTATTGCTGTATTTCTTCTAAACCTGAAGAAATTAAAACACCCCTTAGCTTGATTTGTTGCAAAGAAAATAATATATTATCAGTTTTCTTTTTTTATTTTTCTGTTTGCAAAAGTTTAAATGTCTTGAAAATAAATGTTTTCAACAGTAATTTTTTAATTAAATTATCTTTTTTTTAACTTGTAGACACTTATTGCTTCAGTTTTAGAAGTGTGACCTTGTCTACCAGCAGTTTATTTTAGGAACTCTTAAGCATGGGAATGCTCCAGTGAATCCTGCTACCTTTGTTGTCAAGCAGCTTATAAAAGCTTAAATTTTAGCTGTCTAAAAGCTCCCTTTACAGTCAATGAAAAAAAAAAAAGCATGCCCAAAAGACAACTCACATCTCTATCAATTACAGAAAGAGTAGAAGAATGGCTGCTAGACTATAAACCAAATTTTTAGTTGGCTAAAAAAGACCGTCACTTTATAGAAATTGGGCAGTACAGAAATTTTGAAAATAAAGATCAGGAAAAAAGGAGGTTGTTTACTGAAGAAAGGCTTTGATATAAAAGAGTTTCATGGATCTGACTGCAGCTTTTAGATTCATGCACATAAATTTTGTAGGAAGAAGGAGTTCCAGGAAAGAGATACGAACAAAAGTCCCATGAAGCTCTCTTGAATTCCTGAGATATTTGACTACACACAGAGGAATTCCTCCTCAATCATGTCCCTGGTCTTTTTTTTTCCTCTCCCAGTACAAGGTAACAATCCTGAACAGGATCATGGCCGTTGTGAAGGTAGGAAGATTGACTTGGGATGCTTCATGCAGAGGTCATCCTGAGATTTGGAGGTCATACCACATGATCAGTTTCTCTGTGCGTCCCTACCAGAAACACTTCAGAATTTCTAAAGCACTTAATTGCTCCCATGAGCAGTACAATCAGACCAAGAGAAACTTTCCACAAAGTAAAAGGCTGTGCTGCAACTGCAAGAATTTGTTTACTGTTGTTAATATTTACTTGTTGTCCATCTGGTTTTGGTCCTACCTTCCCTCATGCTCTTCTCTCTCCAATCTTCCCACAGATTCAGGAAAAACTCAGCACCCAAAAATGTGCCTAATTGTGTGTACTCAGTCCAGAGTTAATTCTTTAGCTATTCTTGCCTACCCCACCATGGTGTCTTCTGACCTCAGAAGCCCCAAACATACTGAAGTATTGTTAATCTTTTTTAAACCCAGATCTACCCAGCAGTAACACGAGATTTTCAAGAAATGCTATAGGATCAACCTCATTCACAGTACCTGGTTTCACATACCACTTAGGCATAAATAAAGGGACAGTATCTTTAAATACCAGCTAGTGAACATTCTAGAGTCAAATAAACAGAAATTGCCAAAAGAAATCGTATAAATGGTATGTACTTCTGTATTTGAATGGTAATGGTTTCATTTTTAGTAGGGGAATTGATTATGCAGATTTGATTTATTGTCAGCTCAATAACATCGATTTAGGTATTGAGCACGATATGTGCCACTGCAGTTATTGCTTCCCTGAAATAATTTGTTTTGATATATATACATTGATTACATTTTTACTGTTTTAATGATACCAGTCATTTTAGTACTGGCATAACACAAGCAAACACAATATACTGGTCTTTATTTCCTGAGCCAGTGATATGTCATGAGTCAGGGTTATCAGAGGCTGTTCTTACTGTTCTCTACCCCAAAAGTCAGTAGTCAGCATCCTCTGTTACACCAACTTATTATTTTTGAAAATCAAATGGAAATCACATTTATTGCCACCCGATACAGCCAGTTAACACAACCTGATTGAACAGGGATGACAGCTTGTGAGTATCAAATAAGTCAGTGTTCTCACCCTCTTGCAGGACACACCAGGTAAATAACACTTCAAAATCCAGGTCTCCTCTGGTCTTTTTCTAAAAATGCTCCCCTCCCCGGCCTGGCTATTGCCAGGGAATCTGTCCCCTGAATCCACGCATATTGGTTACTCATGTCCCTTTGCCTTCTCAGAGACTGGGAGGGAAATGTGATTTTTACAGGCGCTTGCACAGTGTTCTGGACAGTAACAAACAAATTGTCAACTTTGGTATCTTTCCATTGTGCTCTCGTTATCATATCTATGACATGAGAATACACAGCAGCTATGCCCACATTTGTGAGACAACTGAGAGAGGCATTGTCTTAACAGATTGCCAATTACTCTGTCTTTGAGAATTAGTATTGTTTGTACATGACCTAGAACTATCAGTTTTAGCATGAAGGACCAGCTTGGCCAGATATTCTTTGTCTTCTGATTTCCTCACATCACCAGCTTTTGCAGCCATTTTCCTCACAAGGTGGGGAATCATCTGATACTTTTTTTTTTGAGACAAGTCAAGAGGCAAGTCTCTGAACTGATGATCTTTGTGATATTCTGCTTATGGCTTTCTGGTAATTAGCTGTGTCTTTTCCTTATTTAGATCAATAATGCAAGGTTTGTTTGGGATTTGCTGTTTTTTTCTTGGCAAAATATCAGGGTTTTTTTTCAAAATGGAATCACTTCCTTTTGATGTGCACCTGCCCTCAAATTTATGGAACACAGGTATTTACCGTTCTAGTAGGGGAACTTTCCGTCATGTTCGTTTTCTTGTTTTCTGACTCTCTGTGTGTTTTCATCAGCTGCACCAAAACTGCTCTTAAGCATTTTCACTTTAAGGAATACAGTTTTCACTGCAAATCTTCACTTCTACCTGTTCTGAACAACATTGCGTCCATTTCTTGCTTTGCTTTGATCTTATTGCCAGTTCTAGTGCTTTTAATTTGATCTGTAATTATTCCCTGTAATAACTGTTTCAGTTCATGTGTCTCAGCTTTAATATAGGGGTGATTAAGCACTCAGTGATCCTGCTTGGCAGCCACCTTCTAGTAAAGAAACATACCATTCCCTGACAACATTTTTACAGGAGTCCAAGTGCTCTTAAATTTTACAATGATTTTAGGAATACATATCCTTCCTCGTGTTCCGAGGGTCTGAGGTCTAGCTCCCCACTGTGTGGACCCCACCACAAATATCCGGGTGAAACACTCTTGTGATTTATAATCATGCTTGCTTTGCAGGGCAACCACTTTTTCTTGATCTGCTTTTCTTAGTTTGTTTTTAAACACTAAGGAATGGTTGTGTAACACAAGTGCTCATTTAGAGAGAACTATATGTCCTGTTTCTCCCAACCTTTGATGGACCAAGATTGCTGAAGGTTATGGCCCTCTCACATGGCATGAAAAACTCTACTGCCTTTTGTAACACTATTAAATCCTATAGATGGAATATTGTAATGAATTGAAATAATTATGGCTTGCTGACTTTGTCAGAGCATGTTTCTAGAGTTGTAGCCGATACTTTACTTTCAACATAGAATAAACATTTCTAAGTTACAAATGAGAATTGAAATTACACAGCTTCAGAAGGCACAGAGCAGTAATTTAGAGACAAAACTGATTCTTATTTTCCTTGTCTTTTTGTCTGGAAAGGGTTTCATCTTTCAAAAACAGAGAGAGAATTTGACTTTAAGGGTGTTTCCCCTCTCAAGATTTGAGAAAATATAAAATTATTGTACTTTAAATTATAAATTAGAAACATATTTCAATCAAATATCTACTCATGCAAATCATAAATATCTTTAAGCAGAGCTATGCCAAATGTATAGATAAAGGTATTGATATGCATATTTTTTAAGAAATCATTTCATGTTAATAAGCATTCTAAGGCAGATCTCACTGGATTCACACTGACTCTATACACCTTACACAGAAATAATTTCTCCAAAAGCTGCAAATCTTTTTGTAACTGTTTTCAAATACCATCAAAGGAAAAAGCTATGTATTCTAACTTTGATACAGTCTTCTTTTTGTTTTTTCCACCTCAGCTGCAGCTATTAATTCCTTCTGTTGGCAAACCCTTTTTTCAAACATGTCCAATGGAAATTAAAACAGACACATATTTCAATATAGGTTTATGAGAGCAAGATAGGTCAAGACAAATAGATCTTAACAAGAAATAATACTGGATTAACGGCACCGGTTCTCATAGAAGAGTTCCATGTTTGCCTCTTGGAGATCAAGAAAAATTAATAATCTCTTACACATTCTAGACATTTCTACTTGTTCTTTTCAAAGGAAGTCAACATTTATTGTTATTTAATTGTTTCATTGGTGCTGAATATTTCCCTCTGTGAAAACTGTACAGTGGGAGAGTTGTAAGTACAGCCATGAGCAGTTGCACCTGCTACTTTGCCGGAACTCTTTATTACCTTTATTCTTGGACACAAGGACAGCAGACACTGTGGGGGTTCTGTCTATCATCCCTCTCCACAACCAGATGATCTCCATGTAAGGCAGCGAATCCTTTCCCACACCCCGCTGCATTCAGGAGATGGTCAGAGGTGTTGGAGCTGGCTGTGTATGGACCCTTGACTCAAAGGTATTGGGACTTTACAGGTTGCGGCAAATCAGAGGGAAGAGGGAAGCTACATCCCAAAGAACAAATACAGGTTTCAGTCCCTCGGTAAGGAAAGCAAACACTGAAACTGAATTAGAGCCTACTTCAGAAATGGAGGAGACCACTGAGAGATATTGTCACTGTGTTCAAATATCGTAAGGGCAGGTGTCAAGAGGATGTGGCCAGAATGTTTCCAGTGGTGCCCAGTGACAGGACAAAGGGAAACAGGCACAAACTGAACCACAGAAAGTTCCGTCTGAAGAGAAGGAAAAACTTCTTTACTATGAAGATGGCAGAGCACTGGAACAGGCTGTCCAGAGAGGTTGTGGAGTCTTTCTCTCTCTGGAGATATTCAAGAGCTCACGTGGACGCGATCCTGTGCAACCTGCTCTAGGTGGGCATTGGACTGGATGGGACTAGAGGTCCCTTCCTCTACCATTCTGTGATTCTGTGTGTAATTGCAGAAATGCTGGAACATATATATTTTTAAAAAAGGAAGTTAGATGGTAACTGCTGTGCTTCAAGGCCATCTCTTTGTTCTGTGTTCATATGGCTCTCAGCACAGCAAAGTCCCATAACAGGAGCCTGTAGAGGTACAGTCTGCTGTGATACACACATAATTATTCTCTCAATTCCAAGTGCCTGAATTGTCCCATTGGTCTTTCTCTGAGTAAATACACAGGTAATGTGCTGCTCCAGCCTTTCAGAGGCTTGTCAAGGGTAGTTAGCACTTGAGAAAGGATTCCAAAATGTCCAAGAGGAAAAAGAAGTGTGTTAAAGGAGATGCACAGGACAATTAAAAGAACAGGTAAAGATCATGTCTTGTTGGTCTTGGTTTTTACAAACTTCATGTGAGAGCAGGTATGATGTCCACAGTGTTAGCACAGTATCATGAAATAGTGGCACAGTAAATGTTTCATGAGAAGAGCTCACAGACTCAACACTGGCTGGTGCTTGGAGGAACCCTCAGTTAATCTTTAAATTTCACTTCTGCAGTGGCCAACTGGAAATCTCATATCCATCTCTTTGGTACACATCTGGATTTACAAAAGCAAACTTTTATGTTTTCTTGGGAAATTACAGGTTGGGCAAATTTTCAGAACCATCATGTATGGGTATGTCTATTATTTTGGTTATGTCTATTACTTTGACTAGGTTTTCCCTTTGTGAAATTCTCTCTCCTATTCTACCTTCAGCTCTTTTATAAGCTTTATAAAGCATATCTTGTCTTCAGTGGAAAAGGAAGGAATTCCAGTTCTCTTTCACAACTTTTGTGGTTCTGCAATCATTTTGTCCCAGACTCTTGCACCTCACCTTCCCACTTACGGCCTGTTGTTAAGTGTCACAGAGGAGCCTACTCGCCTATTTTCGATACTAATGAAAAGCTTGCTTTCCCTACTTTTTTATAACCTTCCTTCTTTCCACATCAGATTCAGGTTTCTTGCTTCTGTCTTTGAGGTCATATGATTCTGTCCTGTGGCCAACCTGGTTTCCATTTCTTTTCTCCCTTTCCCACTTTTTCACTTTCTTAGTCTCTGTCAAATCTGCTCTTCACCTTGTTCATATTATTTTCTCATATGTTACAAATTATTTAAAATCCAAATGGACGGGAATTTTGTCTTCCTGCAGTTGTAAACTGCTATTTATAGAGGGAGATGTAAGAAATTTAGGTATTTATTAATACTGTTAGCTATTCATCACCTGCATAACCAAAGTCTTCTGTATTAGCGATACCAGTAAGTCTTGTTCCTCTTCCAAGCAGCAAATAAATCTAGACCATAATAAAATTTTTGTTCTACAAGCCTTACAAATTTAAACTTCTGAATTTGTCCTAAAGTGACACCCTGCATTTTGACATCAGCTTTGCCAAGTAGAAACTGTAATTGCATTCATATACAACCTGAATCAAGTTTCAATTGTCATGAATATTTTTATGTTCTAAAGTCATCCAAAGAAGCTGGCTTTTCTGAGCAACCCAGCCTCAGGTGTCTTTCAAGTGATCCTTAATTGCTATTCAAGTAAAAATTCCCAATTCTTTTTTTTTTTTTTTTACAGTAGCTGTCTAATGTCAATGCATTAAATTTAAAATTGAGATGGGTATGGGACACAGCTACTTCTGTTTAAAAAGACAGTAATTTACTAGTTTGAAATGGCTGGTTTTTGAAAATAAGTTTTTCCCAAGTTCAAGCCAGTGTCTCAGAGAAAACAGAATATGTAGACATTTTCCAGTTAATAATGTTTGTTTACCTTTTTATATCTGTGCATAAGCAGGCAAATTTGCAATGAGCTTACAGTGTGCTTGCAAGCCTTCTTCTGAAGCGCACGGACCCAGTGTGGGATTGCCTAACAACAAGAGGAATAGTCTTGCAGCTAAATGACATCCCTAGCATTTTACTAGCTGTCTTTCTAAATCTATATTTGGTTAATACCTATGCCCTCTTGAAACTGGCAGAGAGTTTTTTGAGTGGGCATAGTGCCACCCCAACAGATGGTCACAGGCAAAGGCATGCCAGAGAACTAGTATGTGCTTCATGTTTGAGTATTAAGCGATGGATTTCCATCCAAGAATGTCAAAATAGCAGTCAATGCAGAACATCTGAGCCTATGGCTAAGGGGCTATGCTGACTATTCCTGCTCAGAGCTGGATTAACTTTCAAAATCATGATTTTAAAAAAGAAAAAATAAAAAATATACATTTTTTTAAATTAAATAAAAAAAAGAAAAAAAAAACGAAAAAATATTTTAAAAAAGAGCTAAACAACCTTCTCCAGCTGTGAAATTTTGGCACTAACAAATGAGGAATAGAAGGAAAGAGAAGTATTTAATGAAATATTTTAACCGCTTCCTACACATTAAGCACTTGAAATGTCTCCAAGTAAACAAAAATAGCCTTCTGAGGCATGGCTCAATTTCCAGGGCATAGTCTAACTTATGCCAGAAGCTGGACCTGCAGATTACACATCATGGTAGCCCATGTCTGCTTTTTGTTAAACAGCCCAGTGCTATCCAGGGTATGTCACATATTGTGTCAGTTTAAATTGGCACAAACTGGTGAATAATACTGTGTTTGTGCCAAGAAGGTTCTGTTCATTTCTTATACTGATCTAGAATGGAAGTAAAGGCCTGAAAGGAAAGAAAAGAAAGGAACATATTGAGTATTTTCAGCTGGATCGGGGTAAACATTTATTTCAGAGAATCATAGAACACACTGAACAGGAAGGGACCCACGAGGATCATTGAGTCTGCTCCCAGCCCTGCACAGGACAACCCCAAAAATCACACCATGTGCCTGAGAGTATGGTTCAAACTGTCCAAGGCTCTTTTCTTGAACTCAGTCAGGTTTCATACTGTGACCACTTCCCGGGGGAGCTTGTTCAAGGACTGATCATGCTCTGTGTGAAGAACTTTTTTCCAGTATGTAGAGACATTTCTAATAAACAAATTGTATGGTTCCAAGGATTATATTTTGAAGGTAAAAGCTGATGATGATCAGAGAGAGAAATGCTAAGAAAGTTTGAAATTCTTCTTCAAGGACTTGAAGCAAAGTTATGTTTTGAATTTATTTTAAAGTCAAGTCACATTTGTGGGTAAGAGAAGATGCTGAGTACCAGGATGAGAAGAAGCTGACATTAACTACTACAGAGGCCTTAAGTCACTGGGGAAGGGTGAGTAACATGCATCCTCTCAAGCTATGAACCCTGCATCTCACCTGGCCCATTTTGCCTAGTATCTCTGACATTTCAGTCTATATCTATACAGAAATGTCATGGTGATCTGTTTATTTCAATCCAGTTGTGGCAGCTCTACTCTAATAAACTGTTCATTTCACTTTACTCCCTAACTTGATGTAATTTCCTTGTTAATCACAGTGTCAATGAAGCTTTGTGATAATGCATCTTAAGTGCAAGTTCTTTTCTAAAAAAACAACAGTAATACTATTTGGTTCTCACAAAAATCACCGTTTTGATTTTTCTTGCTCTTAGCTGTACCCTGGGTACCTAAAATTATGCAAAATCTGAGGCAGAAATGTAGACTAACAAACATCCCAGTTGCCATTATTTTTGACAATATAATTTCTGAACTCCTGAATTGTAGTGAAAAACAACACTGCCGAATGTCATCATCAGCACAATCATTGTTAAGACCTGGATAGAGCATTTAGGCCTGCTGAGAGCATGTGTTTTTGCTAACAAAAAGCAGAGAGAGGTAAAGTGTTGCTTTTTCAGGACTAGCCTAAAAAACTAAACAAGAACAGGATTCAAGGTTTAAAACATAGGAGGAATATCGGGGGAAAGACAAAAGGCTACTTGCAAGCTTCTGTCTTTAATATATCTTTCTCACTATCCAAAAGATTAATGTTTGGGGATTATACTAAAATAAACATCCTGTAGGACAATCCTATCAGGTGAGATCTCCATACCATGCAGGTTAAAGTAAAATATATAGTAAGTTTTGTCCCATGCAGGAAAAGGTGCTTCAAACCAACAATTTATAAGTCTCTTCTGCCTCCAGAGTGATGCAGGAATTTTTCACCTTTTCCAGATTCACTGGAAAAGCACCCCTTCACGACTGTGCTTTCACAGTTTTCTGCAAACATGGACACCTAATTTTTTCAAGAGCTCTTCAGTTGCTTTGCTTCTACGCATCTTTCTCTCCCCTAGTTCATGATGGTTTAGATGCTCTCTATGTGAAGATGCTCCTCTTGCACAGGCTGATATGGGAAGTAAAATGGCAATGGAAAATGGCAATGGAAAAACAAGTAGCCCTTCTAGCTCCTATTCCTGGGGAATATTTGCATTGCAGGATAAGATGCATTTAGAGATATAGATGAAGTAGTTAATACAGGTACCAATTTCATGGAAACACATCATCCCGGCAGTCACTCCCAGCCAGGGTGCAGATGAGATTTTCATCTGAGCCCAGTCCCACCGCAGAGCACACTGAGCTGTGCCCATGTCAACCAGGTTACACCAACAGCTGGAGGGCACACATCTCCCTTGTCCTTTTGCTGTGATGACAGTTTTCATTTCTATAGAATCCAGATGTGGCCATTTCCATATTAATTCTCTCAAGATAGATTAAGCACTTGGGAAATTCTGTTGATTTTATGTAGATTAAATAGTTGGGAAGCAGCAAGACATTAACTGCATACATAGACATGTAAGTTGTCTTTCTGCAGGGAGATATTTGTTGCCAAGAAAACATAAAAAGATTCAAACAAGGCTTTCAGCTCTCCCCAAAATAGTCTGAATGTTTAACAGAAGTAGTTTAGCTTGCAGTTATACTGTGAAACAGCACATAAAAAATGTTCAAAGGCTTCCTTTCCAGCAGTTTTAACAGATATTTGAATTTTCATAATCACGCTATATGAAAAATAGGGACCATGTAGCCTTTGTCCAGTGGCTTCCTGCTGAAGAGAAAGGTGAAAACTGCTGTGTTATAAACGTCTTCTAGAAGAAGAGAACAAAATGAGATGGCCAAGAAGCCATGGGAACTGAGCTGCGAGAAGGAGAAGTCTATTCTGGGTTGTGTGTGATTGCCTGTATGCAATATTTCTGCATCAGAGTTGCTGGGGATGTGGTTTTTAACTGTGCTGATAAATTCTCTCCTGTTAGATCCCCATAGTGAATAAACAACACTGAGAAAGCTGAGGGCAGCTTGTTGAAGCCAGGCATTTTGCATTTTGTACAGGGTGCTGACTACTGTCCCTGTGTCCCTATCACAACACTCTGCTTTGCAGATGGCAGCACCTCCTAAAAAAGTCCCCATTTTCTCATAACAGGCATGTTATCAGAGCTCCTGGTCTTTCCTCATCTGTCTTTCTTTGTTCTCTTTACAAGCAGTGCCTAAATCCAGGGGTGCTTCCATATACAAATTCCCTTTAATATAGCAGCATCCACAGCCTACAGACTCTAGCCCAGATAGGACCGGATGAACAATTCTCAGAAGCCTGGGACTTTCAAAATACATCCCCCCACACACCCATTTCTACTCAAAACTGAGCACTTTTCTGTAAAAAGACCCTTGAAAGAGCAAATCTTGAAGGTTCAAGAACTGCTATTTGCCTTCTGAAGCTTTTCCTAGAGATATGCTTTTGATAAGGACATTGTCATCAAATCAGGTACCACTCTATTTTTCCAGTGTCCTAATGTGGAATAAGCAAGTACTACTCCAGAGAAGTGCCTCTTTCTGGAGAAAAAGAGTGAAAAAGGAAAAATTAAAATGGAAGAGTACACTGAGCCATAAAAGGGTGATTTCAGGTTGTGTGTCTGAGGAGGTCAGAAAACCAGAGAATGAGGCAAATGTTTAAGTGCTGTTTTAATTGGAATAACGGTGGTTCATTTTTCCATAAAGAATGAAAAGATCTGATACCATAGAAATACACGTCTGTATACATTACTTTCACATGTTAGATAAAAAGTGAACCTAACTCCCTACTGCAGAGCTCCAGTTTTACAATAATATACCTCCACTAATTTTTCCAGAAGCTGATAACACCCTTGAGTAAGACAGGTGCAGAACAGATTCAGAATATGTATTATTTATTATCCAGAAGGGACTGAAAATGTCAGTGTATATATCCTTGTGGAGAGTGTGGCTGTGTAAATATTTGAATAGTTTTCGTAACATTTTCCCAGATTTGTTTTTCACCTTTAGGGATTTTTGTTTTTGAGCAAGCATTCACAAAACAACAAACTGCCTGGAAGTTCCTGCAAAGTCAAAAAACCAGTTATAATGATTTAACTGGAGAGCTGACCCCCCTCCACTGGACATGATCCAGCCTTTGGATGAAAACTATGCAAAGGTGAAATTCATTTGCAATTTGAGACAAATGCCAGCATTCTCTATGTTTGAGAGTTTTGAAATTGAATCTACACAAGTACTTGCTTGAAAAACATGTTTTTTTACTGATCAGGCTGTTTACATGGTTGCCCTATTCCTATACTGCACCTACTAACATTTTTTTCACTACAAAAATGAGGAAAAACATTGTATCTATCCTTTATTTGTAGAAAAAAAATATAAACACAGTTGTGCATCTCTACTGGCTACATGCTTTTCCCCAAGACTTTTTGTTTGCTAATTTCTGAGCCATCTAAAATGTAACCTATTCACAGCACAGAATCGCAATATCTGAATCCTGATATGTGAAAAAAAAATGTCATTTCTAAAGACTTAAAGTACCAGCGTGCTTGAGGGTGAGGAAAAGAGTAGGGGTCCAGTGATTTAAGGGATAAGAGAGTTTTCTGGGTTAATATGTAGTGTACATTTTTGTTTCCAGCATTATATGCCACTTGCCAGAACTGTTTGATGCTGTGAATTAGTTTGGAATTTTAATTTCATGAATAATTCACAACTCACTGCAGTGATTCCAGAAAGTCATAACACCTTATCATACATTCGCATCAGTGCTCAACACTGAAGGGAATACTGTTGTGTTTCTAGAAAGTGTTGTGATGTCTTGGAGAGTAAGTACAGTACAGCTAAACATAAAGAAAAATTCCTGTGTGCTTATGCGCATTTTCTTCCTTCTAATCTGAAGTATAACCCACAGATAACATTTTTTTAACCATGGCACCCAATCTGAAGCTACTACGTGGCCTGTGCCCAGGATTTTGTCACTTGTCATGGATTTCAATGGCATTTTTGTGAGTTATTGGAATTTTGCCTTCAGGGCAACAAATAGTCAGGTACTGTAGTAGCTACAGTCGATTTTGCAGATCCCATCTGAAACTAAACTGAACTTCAAAAAATATTGCTGTCACCTTTCCTTGCAGGCTCCAACAGAGAATAAGAGACCAAATAAGAAGACCGTAAATCAGGAGAGAAAATTATCCGTAAGTGGAAGTTTTATCACTCAGAGGGCCAACATTTTATCTCTGACAATAATGGCCTGACCTAGTACAGGACAGGTCTTCAAATACTCAAGCAACATTTCTATTTGTGAGATACAGAAAATCCATGCTCTTTCCAAGCAGCAGCAGATAAGGGCAGTGCAGGACAGGACAGGACACATTGTCAGAGAGCACGTGTGAAATGCAAACTTGTTAATTGTAGTCGCAGATCAGAGAGAGAACCATAGAAATGTGCACCCCCACAATACTTATTTGTACAATATCTTGGACAGCTCCCAGAGTAGGGAAGCAGAAACCTACTAACTCAGAGCAGTTCCCAAACTGATGGCTTCAGGGAGCACAGATGGGGCTTATCCTCATATGTTGTGACAGATCAGCTCCCCACCACAGACTGCTAAGTTCACAGTAGGTCTCAGGAGTCTGAAAGTGACAGAGTCAGCTTTCAGCATTCAAAGAAAGATTTGTTTTCAGCTGCACAGAAGAAGAAACATGGATCTGTCCTGCCAGAGTACCTGCAAATGAGGGTCAACAGGAAAAGTACAGAGGCCAGATTATCTGCATTTAGCTGAATCACGTACAACTCAGCAAAAGGAAGCTAAAATACAACTAAATTAGAATGGAAACATTTCAGGCTTTTTTTGGGCTGGTGCCAAAACAAAGTTTAAAAAAAAAAAAAAAAAAGTTTGGTCCAAAATATCTAGCCGAATACCTGAAATCATTAGTACAGAGTCTCAGAACTTCATAGTTATTCATTAATCACTGCTATGCATAGCTTTTCGATGATATTCTGTAAAGTCCCCTGCACTCAAGGGTCTTTGAGGAGATAAAACTGTTTTAAAGCGGTATGATGTAAACGCAATAAAATAAGGAAAGTTAATGGAATTAAATTATTTTCCATTGATAGCTATGAATAAATTAGGTGCTATTTGGAGGAATAAATATCATACTGGTGTGTAAATATTAGTGATTTTCACAGTCCATGTAAATTATTCAACAAACAATCAGGAGTTGGATCATGTTTATAGTCAAATCAGACAGAGGTTTGCTTAATAAATTCAGAAACCCTAGAATAAATCTCCCTATAGTACTGCAAAACTTTTTATTTGAGCTAACAAAATTGACTGAAATCAGCAGATAATTGAAGTATTATTTCCTTGAAAATAAAGGATTAGAAACTTGTGCACCCAGATGTGGTTTCAGATGGAACAGAGACAGAACCTGGTTTGATAGACAAGAAAGGGATTGCCTCTCTGTTCCTGACTCCAAGAAGTTAAATAAGCCCCTAGAAAAGCATTCACAGCAGGTTTTCTCTGTGTCTAAGACAGTGATAATGATGAGAATAATACATTTCCCTGGGTAGGGTTCCACTTAGAACGCAGCGTTCTGTTCTTGTCTATTCAGCTTAAACAAAACCTTTCAGGATTTGAAAAGTATAGAGTGAAAGTGCAGCAAGCTAAGAAGACAGAATTGTACAAAAAACAAGTAAACATGTGTGTCTTAAAGGTTCAGGGGAAATAAATGACATCTTGAACATGTGTACGATAAATCTGACAGGTGTGATGATACAGCTCCTGTAGCCATGTACAAACTCACCCACCCGTAACAGTATTCTTTAAATATCATAGACAGAGACTGAATAGTGATTAAGTCTAAGGTTGCCAAAATAGCCATTACAAGATTATGTTTTAGTGATTTACTAAATGAGTCATTCAGATATAGAGTATTATGGTTTTTATTTTTCAGATATGCATTATACATTTGTCCCATGAAAGTATTGGGGCACATTTCTGCTAAGGATTTGACAGTTTCCAAGAACAAAATCATGGAAATACACACTTTCCCTACTTAGAAAATATTTTTAAAGTCATTTTACTGTCAATCTCTAGTCTCTTTCATGTACATCAGTGTGAAGGCTTGAAACACATTTGAGCTGTTTTGCTATCTTTTTCCATCCTGAAGAAAACTTTCAGTGTCATAAAAAAATTTGGGAAATTTTAATTTTATGAGGACTACACTGAGTTGACAAAGATTCTTATGGAGTTCAGCATCTTTGGATGAAGAGTCCATTTTCATTGAGTTTTTGACTACAGGTCTTCCACATGATCAAACTGAACTTTTTCACAAAGCAATGTTACCTCTGGGATCACTCAGAGACTTCCACACACAAGGAGTGTTGCTGTGCTCAGCTGCAAGAGGCAATCCCTGCTACAGAGTGAGCTCCCATTCCTCCTTCTCTTGTGGCCTGCACATGTGGGGGAAGATGGGGCTGGGTAAGAGGCAGATGAGCAGCAAGAGTCTCAGACCACATGAAACTCTGTACCTGGAGATGTGAGCTGGGGCTGGGAGGAGAGGCAGTGAGGAAGAGTGGAAGAAGAATAGTGAGGTGAAGAATGGGAGCAGTGTTCAATGATCATCGGATGGGAGAACATGGATGGAGACCTGCTGTTTGCATAGCGAGGATTGCCTGTAAGACTGCTCATTTTCAAAAGAAGAAGCTGAGCCCAGAGGACACATCTGAGCAATGTATGGCAAAACACACTGCCCTATTCCATTCTGGTCTAACCAGCTGCCTAAACAGCTGTTAAGGTCTCACAGTTGCTGCAGGCTCTTTTATTAGATGATACAACATAGAGAACCAGCAGTCTGGACCCTGTTTAGTGGATCTCAAATCAGAATCCAGTATTATTCTGGGAAAGGGGCTGCTTTTTCCTATGGATGTTTTATCTGCTTATTTTTAGATTTAAAAAAACCAAACCAACCCAAACCTTAGACTATTTAGGGAATATTAAGCTTGGAAAGTCTATTCAAAGGTTGAGAAAGACTGGAACAGACATTGCTTGTGCCGTCTGATTTTTTGCAGTATCTTTAATTACAGGATCACATATCATCTTCTACAGAGCCCTTGTCTCCATCAAGATGGACATGATATGTGGATGAACTGGGCTCTGTGGGGATTGAGTTATGGTGCCATTAGTGTCTGAGGGTGGATTCAGGCTACCCTGATTGCAAAGCAAAGGACAGGCATTTAAGACACTTGCTCTGGGACCTTAAAGATCCTCAGTGATGAAGGCTAAAGGGTGAAGATTAAGCCAGTGATGTATACTAGAAACCATTACTTAATAGCAAGCATTTCCATATTTGAATTAAATTAACAGTGTATGTTTCAGTTTTATCTGCAGGCTGTCTTCCTGACCATCATTAACTACCTCATTTCCAAAGCCACTCCAGCAGCAATTCCTCTGCAGAATTTTTTAGAGAATATCCCATTATACAAAGTAACAAATGTCATTAAGTCACTAATCGAGAAGACCTCCATCCAAATTGCTCATTTCTCTTGAATGCACTGTTTTACCCAACAGATCCAGAAACCTTTACCCAAGATCTGCATGTATAAAACACATTTTCTTTTCATTTGAAATGGAATACTGAACTCCAGGAGCTAAGTTCAGGTTTCAGGTCCATTTTTTAAATTTAAAAAATAAACAAACAACAAATTACAAGACTCAGAAAGAAGACAGAAATTAATTTCTCTTCTTTGTCCCTTTCTATCCACCCAGCTGTACTCACAGCTACAGCTGGTATAGAGCCCAAATAAAAGTTGCTTCAGAGAAATGTATTTTAGTGGAGTAGCTTGTGTGATTTCTCATAAATGCTTTACAATAATGACAGCCACAGCTCAGAAGCTATCATGGTCTTTTTCCCTGGAGAGCAATATGTGAGCCATACTTGATGTTTAACCTTTTCTGAGAGGGCAAATGAAGCAGGAGTCAAGCATAATCAAGAACTAGATGGGGGAACTATATAATCAAACTTTTTTTTTTTTTTTTCCAAAAATATAATTCAAATAGTTTGTTCTGGTCCTTTTCTTTGTTTTGATGGGGGATGGGGGGTCAGAGAGATGGACACTCATTGTAAAAGCACTTCATGACAGATCAAAACAACCAAAGCTTTTCCACATTAATTTTCATGTTGTCCAGACATTTACTTCACACGACTCAATCAAAGAGCTCCCTTTTGGAGGTTTTCCGCCGAGATGGGGCAAAGCCAGGATAACAATGTTGTTCACTCACATGCCCTGCACCTGCATGTGCCCAGGGTGCCACAGCACACCAGGGATCTGCTCATACCTTTGGCCTTGCAACAGTGATATCTGCAGCAGCTCTTGCAACTGATCTCGGTGAGGGCACGGTGAAACCATTCCCAACTATGCAAAACACCCGTGGACATCTCTAAACTCAAAAGAAACAGCTCAGCCCCTAAAAAGTGATCATAGATTCATTTGTAGTATACTATAGTATATTTAATTAATGGTAGTCTGTCTTTAATGTCGAAGAGCACACAAGAGTTTCAAATCAGAATAGAGATTCTTTATTAACTTACTAGTGAGCACGACCCTTTGCATCTGGCTAGCAGCCAGATACATATGAAAGACCTTTGTGCTATAATGGCCAGTGCAAGTGTATTTTACCCTCTCAAAAAAAAAATCAGAGACATTGCTGTGTATTTAGTATGTTACAAATACCTATCTCACAACTAATTTGACATTAAAATCGTTGCAGTCTTTGTACTGGGGGGGATTTTTTTTTTTCTTAAGTGCTAGGGAGGTAAATGAGAACATAATTACATTGTCAAAGTCAATAATAGCAAGCAGCCTCTGTCAGGTCTTGCTGTGCTCAGCACTGTTTCACAGGAACTGCTGGGGAGTTCTTCCGCCACCAATCCATTTGGCTCCATTTAAGAACTGCGTACAGGAAGGTAGTTATTGTACAAGATTAGTTTCCTGTATGCTGCAAACTGGCAGTAGCAGAAAAATACAGGAAGAATTTATTAGCTTGCAAGGTCAGCTAATAAAAACAAAAACGATGTAACTCAGACCGTTGTTTACTTTAAGTCGGATGGCTTATTAGACTTCATTCAAAATTCAAACTAGTTAACCCTTGCATTTCCAGCCTGCAAAATTGTAATAACAAAAAAAAAAAAAAAAAACCCAAAAAAAAAACC
>VZTX01007096.1:65751-76758 GCA_013400915.1 Pardalotus punctatus | reverse complement strand
CAAACAAACAAAAAAAAGCAAACAAACCCAAAACAAAACAAAAAGTCTGGATGTTCACATTCAAGGAATTTTGCAGGACTACTATGCCCTGTTCTTAAGAAAAAACAAAGACCCTGTACTAAACATACTGACCTTGATATCCACAGGTAACTGTACCAGTTATATTTTATCACTATTACAGAAAGAATATTATTATAAAGATGATCCTATAATATTTAATTTGTGCAGTGAGCACTAATATCAAGTTTTAAACTTGGGAGAGGTTGTTGCTAAATGAGATTGAACTTTTGATCTAAAGCAAATTTTTAATTGAAATTCAAAGAAAAAAAACATAATTTTCAGACAAATTACAGTATTTGAAGAGGATAACAGCATTGTGATGTGCCTCAGAAACATGATGCAAATTTAGTTTATTGATGCCTTCCCTTTCCATAGCCTGCAAAGGAACCATGATAAAACTGCAACACTGTTTAAAAACCGAGTGACTCTGTGCTTCAAACAACAGATAACTGGGGTCAGTTCAGATTGAATTTTCTCTGGAATGTGAATCTGCAGAGACACTCACACAAGAGAAAAACTTGTTAAAAAGAGAGATTTTGAGCTCTGTTGTAACACCTGTACAACAGCCTTGCTCCAAATTAGCAGTCAGAAATTCTGAGTTCTTAAACTGTTTAACTGGATTTTTGTAAAGCTCCTAAAAAAGTCGCACAGTCACAGCACCCAGCTTACTTTTGGGAGGCACCCATTCACATCCCTCCTTTCCTAGGGGAATGCCTTAGGGAATACTTTTAGGGACACTAACGGGCACATCTTGGCAGCTCAACAAGCCTGACTGTGCTCCCCACCCAGGCACTCCTTCACCTGTTCTTTGGACAGCAGGACACCAGGATCTTACACTTCCCAAACAGCCAAGAAAGGATCAGAAAGTGCTTCTAAGTAGCACCAAAGGCAGATTCGAACTGTCCCTGTTAACCACGGGTTTCTTGCTGCCGGTTGTAAGGGAGAACAATGGGACCTTTGAGTCTTTCTCAGAGATTAGCACTCAGATCTGTTCCTTTTAAATAAGTAGGTCAGTGTCTCTGCCTCCTCCCTAACACAGGCACATATCCTTCTGCATGTCATTCACCCCTGGAAAGAGCAGTGGTTAGAGTTTTGACAGCAAGAATTTAATTTTTTTTTTACTAAGAATTAATGTAATACCCAGGATGCAAAGTTATTTAATGCATGTATATTTAATACACAGTTTCAATATACATGTGGTGGAGAGGTAGGATCAGGATCATCAAGACCATCAACTATGAACTCTGACAAAAAGAGTTGTTAGAGATGCTGGTTTGTGGTGGCCAACTTTGCAATGGCCAGAGGCACTGACTGTTTTGTAAACGAAAGGACAAGGAAAGAGCACTTGCAGGCCTAAAATGTTGACTGGGAGAAATCTTAACAGCATGAGGTCTGATTTTGCAATGCCCTGGTGGTCTTGTTCAACTGATCTTACATCAGATGGTTATTCTGAAAGGTCTCCTGAGCCACTGTACATGTGACACCAAACACCCCAAGCCAGACTTCAAGACCAAGCATTTTCTCTGCCTCTTTCTAAACAGAACCCTCCAAACAGTCCACCACGTGCCTCAGAAGCTCACTCCTCATCAGATTTAATCAAGTCAGTGAAGGGTGTAGGAGGGAAAAATCGGGTCATGATGACAATTAGCAGGTCAGAGTACTAAATGAAAGCAGTAGATATTATGGGTTATCGTACTAGGCGTGCTTTTCAGCATTGTGGGAGATTGAAATTTTCCCATCCTGGGGACCCAAGTTCCAATAGAGTGTTCTAACAGGACTCAGAGCACACTTGACCGTCTTTGGAAATTGAAAGCTGGGCCATTACATAGCAGAGAAAGTGAGGTCCAAGGCAGAGCAGGCAAAGATGAGGCAGACTTCCAGCAGGAAAGGGTAAAACCAGACTATAAGCCTCTGTTTTCTGGTCACTAATATCAAAATAATGCAGAAAAACAAAACCAGACATTTTCGTGAGAGCAGGAAACCTCTCCCTTTCTTGCTGTGGAAAGCTGAGATTTCAGTTGCTTAAACAGCTGTCTGCTGTTCTGCTGTTCTGCCTACCCCCAGGAAATAAAAAGCAGAGTCATGAAATGCAGGTGGACAATTGCACAAATTCCTCTGTCCTGTTTAAACACACTCCTTCTAGGCTAACACTTTTTTACAGAGAGGTCGTGAAAGACTGGAACAAGTCTTCCAGAGGGATGATAGATGCCCCATTCCTGGAAACATTCAAGGTCAGGGTGGATGCTGCTCTGAGCAACCTGATCCAGTTGAAGATGTCCCTTCTCAGGGGTCTTAGACTAGACAGTCTTTAAAGGTCCCTTCCAACCTTCTATGATTCCATGACTTCCCACAGCTGATGACGACATATAGTCTTCCTCCAAGGTAAATGTGCAGCTTTTACTTACATCATAACCCTGCTCACAGAGGTTCTCCCCCCAAAATAAATTAAAACATTCATTTGAGAGTTACCTCTCAGAATGCGAGCTGATCACAGCCTCCAGTCTGCCAGGGTGGTGTGCAAGGCAGAAAGCTCTGGAAGGCTGGAGAGAGGTGCCTCTGCCCGCTTCTTGTCGTCCCACAAAGTGAGAGCCTTGGAGCAGGAAAGGGCAGAGCAAGTGTGCCCTTCCTTGCCCCATTCTGTCCCAGAGGGAAGTGAGGTTCCATCTTGAAACCCTACCTTAGTGGCCAGGAAGACATTCAGGATTTTAACCCCAAATTTAATCTGTGTAGGGTTTAACAATGTAGCCAAGCTGGAAGTAGGGTGGGTCTGCCTTGAGCCATGATGTGCAACAAAGCAATTTTTGGTTTGGGCGAGAGGAATTGTTTTCATGACTGCCTCCATCAGACAGGAGAAAGAAATGGTCTTGCCTGGTCTCTAGGATGGTCAAGTAATTGTGAGCAAGCCACAACATGACGCTGAACAAGTACGATAAGCAGGAACAGGTTGGTGTTCACCTGAATGAGGACTGTGCAAAGCTTCCTTTCTCCTGTTTAGTTATCTTGGTCCTTACAATGAAAGGAAGTGGAAACACAAAGTCTGAGAGAGCATGAACTTGGTTCAGTTCTTAATCCTAACAGAACCTGACTTTTAAATTACAAACTAAATCCATGTGTTATCAACCTCTGCCTCACAGTCTTGCTGAGATTTTTCACATTCCTTTGCTAGCAAGTTTAATTAGAATTTTAAGGCCTCCGTGTTCGAGGTGTCCACTTTGAACCAAGGGGGTCAGCAGAGTTCAAAGGAAAGGATGAACAAGGTCTCAAACAGAAACAAACCCCAGGCCTTATCCCAGCTTCACAAATGCTGAGAAAGTTTGGATTTGGAGGCAGAGATTGCAGTTTGAGTTTGCAGGCAGAAGAGAGAGTTGTGCCACCATGGAGCATCTCCACATGTCATGAAGCTGATCAACTTTTCCACAAATCCTGAGCCAAAAGGGCTCTGCCAGAGATACTTAGAGTGGAAAAAAATGATAGTCCCACTTCCTCTGCTTGCTTAGACCGTCACTAGTCTGAAGATTCACACCAGGTGAACTGTTACCACTACTGAGGCACACAGATTTCTGAAGTCACATCCGGCATATGTGAGAAATGTTAGCGCTATATTCTTTCTTGGAATTATAACTTGCCATAATTCCCACAAAAAAAAATAATTTAAAGTCTAAGAAATCATTCATGAATAGAATGCAAATTAAAAAATACCTCCTACAATGTTGTGCATGTTCAGTGACCTGTTTGCACATACATACCCAAATTGTTACAAGTTGCATGTCTGGTTTTGAAATTTCCAGTGTTTATAGAGTAACAAGGGACATGATAAACTCGGGTGACAGCATTTCTAGTATTATTCAAAGAATAGAATATAAAGAATTATTCTTACCCACCAGCGCAGAAACACAGAGCTAAATGAATAAAAGAATGAATACACACTCTGTAAAAAACACTCTTCCCTCCAGACGAGATTAGATGTCTGGTTAAACTGTTCTGCATGAAGTCTGTCATGCGTAGCCATGCACATTCTGCACACAAAGACAACAGTTTCCCTGTCCCAGCAAAGATGGGGTTGAACCCTACCAACAGGATCACCACCCAAGACAGTCAGGTTTGGGAGTTTTTACCCGTTCCCAATTTACCATTCCCTGCCAGCTAGAAGGAGATATACCTTATAATTACCCTGAACCAAGGCAGTAGCAAATGTTACAGTGGAAGAATACACCTCAGGCCCGGGGTCAAGTCTAGCCAGGATCATTGTGTGTATGCTTAGTCTCTTTGTCTTTTCCTGGTAGAGCTATATCTGTCAGATATAACACTTGTTGCTGCCACAGGTGGTTAATCTGGTTCTTACCTTGCTTAAAGCAGGAGAGCAGCCGTATTAATGCCTTCTGTCTGAAGGTGGAGAACACCCAGAAAGTTTTAGTACAATTATTGTCATCTTTTCCTCATCAAAGGCTGTATAAACTCTTCTGGTTTGTGAGAAGGAGGACACTCAGAGGAATGCATCTCTTGGCTCTGAAAACATACACAGCAGCCAAAGCCCAAGGAAAGCAATCAAAACACTAAGGAAAGATGTTGATTGAATGAGATATTGAAGAATATTTGGAACAGAAGAACACTGGCAGAAGGAAAAGTAGAAAAATTCTTGTCACAATCCAGACTATAGAATCACAGAATGATAGAATCATTTAGGTTGGAAAAGAACTTTAAGATCAAATCCAGACACTAACCCAGTACTGCCAAGGCCCCAATAAACCATGTCCCTAAACACCATATCTTTTGAATACCTCCAGGAATGGTGACTACACCACTTCCCTGGACAGCCTGTTCCAGTGTTCGACAAACCTTTCAGTGAAAAAAATTTCCTAATATCCAATCTAAACCTCCCTTGGTGCAACTTGAAGCCATTTCTTTTTGTCCTCAATTGCTTGTCACATGTGAGAAAAGACCAACCCTCACATTGCTACAACCTCCTTTCAGGGAGCTGTAAAGAGTGATAAGGTCTCCCCTGAGCCTCCTTTTGAGTAGGTAACCTCAGCTCCCTCAGCTACTCCTTATAGGACTTGTGCTCCAGACCCTTCCCCAGCACTGTTGACCTTCTCTGGACTCACTTCAGTCCCTCAATGTCTTTCTTGTTGTGAGGGGCCCAGAACTGGACACAGATTTGAGCTGTGGCCACACCAGTGCTGAGGACAGAGGGACAATCCCTGCCCTGGTCCTGCTGGCCACACTATTGCTGATACAGGCCAGGATGTCATTGGCCTTCTTGGCCACCTAAGGTTCTTGGCCACTCTGCCAGCTCATGTTCACCCCCAGGTCCTTTTCTGCTGGGCAGTTTTCCAGCCACTCTTCCCCAAGGCTGTAGTGATGCATAGGATTGACACGACCCAAATGTAAGACCCAGCACTGTCACATATGACCACTAAAAGGTACAGATGTAAACATTATGGGGGAAATTACTATGGTTTTCTCCCTTTGAATCTATTATTCTCCTCCTCCTTCCTGTGTCCCTTTTTTTTTCCTTTTTTTCAACAGAATAGTGTTGGGATGTTGGGATGTAATGACACCGATGTACATTTAAATAAAATATCACAGCAAAACAAGGTTTCAGTAACTGTAGAGCTGATCTAGCCCATTCTGTGGAGAAGGCCACAATAAGCTGGCCCCTAACAATACTACCAAGAGCTGTTTCACTCTCACAAGCACTGGCTGATCAATGAAAACTTTGAGGAGCCTTTTGTAGGTATTTGTGTATGAGAACATGCATATAAGAGAGAGAAAGAGCAGGAGTGCATTGCTATTAGATACCTCACTGTGTCCTGATGAATCCAACATGTGAAGGTTGCACTTACTCTGCACTCTGGGAGCCATACTGTGTTATTCCCCTTGTACAATTGTTTGGGTCCTCTTATCAGAGTGTACATTAATAGCTTTATGCTACTTACATTGAGAGCTGGAAATTGCTAAGAATTTCAAAGCTCTATCAGGGAGGAAATAAAAATGATAGAAGCCCCAGGAACACCCTACAGAGAGACTTAGCTCCTGGCTGCATTTTTACCTTTAGTCTGTTTTTTCAGGCACTTACTATTTTGCTTCAACCTGCAGAGACACCTATTTTCAGTAACTTCACTCAGTGCAGGAAAAAAAATGCTATTCATGTTCACCTACAAAAATTAACTGAGTTAAATCTGCTTCTGAAATCACATCAAATTTGTAGAGCAGAATAACAGATTAGCCTAAACACTTCAAAGTGCTGAATGAAGCTGCTCAGCTTCTGTAGTAAAGCAACTTATACGCTTGCTTTGTAAATCACAATAAAGAAAAAAGTGATTTGTTCAGTACTTTTGGCAGCTTTTGTGTTTCTCTCATATATTCTACCTCTTGATTCCTCAGTCACAGAATATTCTATTCATATTATTGAAGCCTTTAGAATAATGAAATATGTATCAGGAAATATCAGTAAATAAAATTAAAAACTACACAGTTGCATTAGAGCACTTTCTTGCTTAATGCAAGAATTAATGCAATAGTGTGATCTGCAATGGCAGATTTCTACCTTTTCAATTTTCATGCTTCTTGACACACTGCAAAAATCATCCCCAGAAGAAAAAGAAAAGAAAAAGCTCCTTCTAAAACTGATGAATTTGTGAGACTCAGAGGTTTCACAGACGCATTTAGAAACACAGTACCATCTAACAATGTCAGCTGATGTGACATGGAAAAAAAAAAATCAGTTAAAAATCCCACTTCTGCCCAGTTTCCAAAAAACTGGGAGGCATATGAATTCTGTGCACCTGTGATTGCATTGGATAAAACTACTTTACAGGCAGCTTCCTTGCTTAGATTACTTCTACTCAGCATAGGGCAGACTTTGTTAAATCAGGACCAAGTAGCCTGAAGTCTCTGTTCCCTTAGCTGTCCTTCATAAACTACTGCTTTGGCTTTGTTTTTGAGAGTATGTGGGAGAAAAAATCCATCCTGTTGGAAGGCAAAAAATGGGGTGAATTTCTATCTCTGTTGAGTTCATGCTATTTTACCAGAAATCTTTGACCAGGGTCAGCAGCAAGATCAATTTGTCCTCTTTTAGGAAATGTCAACACAGACTATCAAATGAACCCTACTGGGGCCAGATCCAGACAGTTGGGTCTTTGATTTGTTTTGTCCTTATTATTTGACACATGAATAAAAAGGCCACATCAGAAAGTGCTACAGCAGATGGATGAGTAATAAGTGAAAAGAAAGGGGTTGCAGACATGTCATCAGGTAAATCTGCACCTGAATATTAATCTTCACCTACAAAAAAATCCCTATGTCCTCCACACTCAATAGCATAAATGCATGACTTCACCGCATTTTGGAAGCTCCATGCAATTCCAAGCCGTGTGTGTGAGAAATGAAGAAGTGCCCCTAGAAAAGTTGGCAGAATGAAGACAGGAACTGGCAAGGGTGTGGAAAGACTGCTCTACAACAGGGAAATAAATTGTCTGTGGCCTCTCACTCTGGGAAGGGAACAGAAGAATATGACAGGAGCCTTAGGAGACAGGAGTCAGGGAGGATTGAAGAGTTGTTGTATGAGTTGTTATATTGTTATAGTACAAAACCTATTTTTTCTTCAAAACAACTGAGGGGTTTTTTTGTTTTTTGGATTTCTTTCATGTGGCACATAATTAAATTATGGGCCTTTTGGCTGTTGCAGGATGGTGGAAAGCCAAAAATATACATATCTTTAAAGCTAACTTTGCAGCCTTGCAGAAGGGAGATCTGTTGTGAGCTACCAAGAGGCAAATTTGCACCTTTGTGCCAGGTGGGACTGAGCCCACTGCCATAAAACAGTGTAAAGCTAAGGAGCATTCATCACACTCTGCTTGTTCTGAAGCAGAGACCCTCCCCTCATCACCAGGTACTGAAACATGTCACAGGCAGGGTAGGGAGCCTCTCAGCCCCCCATGGCCTGTCCCAGCAGATCTTGTTCCTTATATCCTTATACAAGATATCTTTACAGTGCATGAGCTAAGACCCAGCAGGAACCTGTAGCAGTAAACATAGTCAGTGACCAAGAGGCATGGCTATATTTAAAAAGCCACTTCTTTGGCTCCCCCAGACACTCTGTGAAGTAGTCAGAGCAAAGCAAGTGGAAAGATATATGTAGGAGATATCAAACTCCATTTTGAGGAGGGCAGATTTCAATGACAATTTGGAGTAGGAGGAGCTACAGCTTGAAAAATTTCATTTTACTTGTAAATAATTTCATTAAATGCTCCCTCATTGTGAGCTGGAGAGTTTCGTTTATTGAATTGGCATCTTTTCAATCAGTATTGATATCATATCACTAAGAAAACAGGAACACATCCTGAGAACATGGAATTCATCACCAACACATTGGCTCATTTAAGTCCACTTAACATCTATCTTCATCCATTACCCCATCAGCAAAAATGAAAGAATTATTATACCTCACTGTGACACTCCTAATTGGTTTAAATAATTTTGAGATTTATTGTGTTTATCAGAATTGAAAAAAGCTTCATATACTGTAAAATAACTAAGAAAGAGTTCAGAACTTCAGAAAATAATTTGTACTTTATTTTGTCCTAATAAATACTATGATAGATTTCACATAAAAAATACCTTAGTAATGTCCATGTTCAGTTCAATTTTCTCCAAAATTAAAAAGCACCAGAATACAGCTGAGAAAATAAGCTCTGGCTAGTTTTACTTTGTTTACATTTTATTTGTGTGGATCAGCTGCAAAACAGAGTGTTAATGAACCTTTGTACTAAGGACAGGCAGTTTATGAAGACTAAACCCTGTGAATAATATTGGACTTCCTAACTAAGTCATCACAGTAGGACTAAAATGCTTTATTGGATCTTATTCACAAGAGGTTTATACTATACTGCTGATATCTTCCATTCCACTTAATCACTTTTATGAACACAAGCCAAGCCCCTACTGCAAATTGCCAGCAGAGAGCTTAGGAGTCTAAATGATACTCCACTGAAGCTTCAGAAAGTCTCTTTGTTCTGGAGAAAAACATACTAAATCACAGCAACCTAACCCTCTTGGCTTCTTATTTTCTTTAGAAGGTATTTGTCTCCACTCTTCTTTGGTGGGATCACATGCATGAACAAACACATTATTGAAATGCGTCTGCCATTTATCTGTATTGCCACAGCCTGCACTGTCTGTAGGTAACTCAGTAAGCACAAGAATATTTATTTGCATTTCCTCAAGGCAAGAAGTTTAGTAACAAGGTTTTGTAACCTAGGTGACTTCATATTAGTAATATTACTACATTTGTTTTATATTCTATAGACACCATTCTGGTACTGGTCATTGTCACAAGTGTCAGTAGTTATCTCCCGATTTATGACAGTAGTTACACCTTTAAACTAGTTTTTACTTAGCCAAGCACTCCTATACCTCAGTAGCAACTTGAATCCTTGTGTGAGCAGAGGTCTGAGGGGTGTGACACGACACCATGTCTGTAGAAAGGAATTAAACATGCAACGAGCTGTCCTCTGGCATCCAGACCCAAGTGGCTGTAACAGATTGTGTCCATAAATCTCTCAAGCTGTTCCCAGAGCCTGGAGGAGTGCCAGCTGATTTAGGCCAGAAGCGGGGCAGGAAGCACCCCAGCAATTCACCAGGACAAGCAAACTCACAAAGACATGGACTTTGGCTGTCTGAGTTTGTGCTTCAGTTCTCTCTCAGGGATAGCAGCACTTCACTGGAGCCTTTTAAGCCTCCAAATACTGAAAATCATTAGGTGCTCAGATACAATATTAATGGGAAGGGGCAGCAGTGGCATTGAGGGACCAAAAAGTAAGATGTTTTTCCATACTGACAATAGATGCACCAAGCATAGTAAAAGTAATTGAGAATATCAATACTGTCAGCTTAGAGCTTCTTGGTAGTATAATGAAAACATCAGCATGTTTTCAATTGCATGAGGATGCAGGAATGCATCTCTAAGAAGCTCCAGTGCATTCAGATGACAAAGGGAATACCCCATGCAGTGCACCACTAAAGAGATTTCATTCCCTGTAGAAGGGCAAGGAGCAAAAAAAGCCTACACTGTCATGAAGAGAACCTTCTTCACAAAAGTATTCATTTTAATTAGATTTTTTGTAGTCATCCTCTTCAAACAACACTGGAAGTGTCTTCTGACAGTAGTAAAACTGCTCCTGCCTTTATTAATTGATGAGAGTAAAACAGAAAGTAATTAAAAATTCCACAAAGCCATTCATTCTGACTGTCCCATGTGTAGCAAGACAGTCTTTCCCGCTGTGCTAAAATTAACTGTTTCAGAGAAACACATAAACAATATGAACTACAATCAATAACATCTGCCAGCAGCATTGCAGAGTGACAATGAATCTCGCCAGCACTGGCACTGACCACCCAGATTATTTTCAGTTCTGGTGATCAATACAAATATTTAACACGCACATCCCTGCTTTGCTCAAGCACCAGCAGGGCAGATTAAAACCAATTTGCTGCACAGGGCACTCTCATCAGTAGATTTATTTGGTCATGAGCATATATTAATAACAAGAATTTCCAAATTTTGATCCCCACATTGCTCTGATTTTACAGGGAAATAGCTGGTGAACTCTCAAAAAAAAAAAATAAATCTCTGTGTTACTATCATATATTCCCAAAGCCTGATGTCTTCTTTTATGGGCCATGTGAGTAACTCACTTTTTCTTTTTCTTTTTCTTTCTTTCTTTCTCTTTCTTTCTTTCTTTCTTTCTTCCTTCCTTTCTTTCTCTCTTCCTTTCCTTTCTTTCTTTTTCCTCCTTTCTCTTTTTCTTTTCTTTCTCTTTCTTTCTCTTTCTTTCCTTCCTTTCTTTCTCACTTTCTTTCCTTTCTTTTTCCTCCTTTCTCTTTTTTCCTTTCTCTTTCTCTTTCTTTTTCTTTCTTTCTCTTTCTTTCTCTTTTTCTCTCTCTTTC
>VZTX01007096.1:346-65510 GCA_013400915.1 Pardalotus punctatus | reverse complement strand
CCTTCCTTCCTTCCTTCCTTCCTTCCTTCTTTTACCAGCAATCCCATCACCTTTTCTACTCATCAGGTCAGTCTGAGTCTGCCCAGCTGATTAGCTATTATTATGTCAAAATACTTAGTAATCCTCTCTGATCTCTTCTTAGCAGTGATGCCAGGACTGCAATACTCTCATTTGAATATGCTCTAACATGCCATCATAAGAACAACATAGGATGCTTACCAGTTTTTAATTTTGATTTCTTTATGTCCAGAACCACAGACAAGCCTAGAAGAAATTATTTGCTGCTTCTGACTTTCCATAGGGACAAGGCAGACAGTGAGGCTGCTCCAGAGCAGGAGAAGAGGGGACTCAGTGCTCCCTGGATCTCTGATCCTCAGCTGTCCACACTTCCTTTCCTAATAATGAATGGGAGACGCTACCCCTACGTGTGTTCCCTTGGGGTAGAACTGGGATCCTCCTCTTGGATCTTGGATGTGAGAGGCAATCTTTGATTCCCTAATCCTCAGTGTTTATATTTCTTGTGCTTCTGTGCCTCAGAATAACTAAAGTAGCAGCTGTCCTGCCTGAAAGTTACTGACAGGTAGCTGCATCCTCAGTTTTAGCCACAACAAAAGACCTAAGAAAAGGGGAAAAAAACAAACAAAAATTAATATTACATCCAGGAAGACAAAAACAATGCAGTGCCAAATTCTCCTTTGGTAACCCAGTAGAGATGCATTGTTGTTTACATCAGCTAAGCAGAATAATGGAAACTGCTGACAGAATGGGAGCTCAGGGCATGTGAGTCACCACTCATTGAATTTCCATACTCTTCTGACCTAGTAATGCTGTTGGGGCATTCAACAGAAGATGCTGCTTAAGGTGCTTTTTCAACCCAATAAATGAATTTTTACATCCAGGCTGCATACAGGAGATTTCCAGAAAGCTTTTTAACAGTAAAGAACCAATTCAGAGGACCAGCCTGCAATCAGTCAGCCTGGATCTCAGGCAATAACAACCTGCCAGGGAGACTGGCTGGGGTAAGAGTCTCCTAAGCGAAGCTATGGAAATTCCGTATCTTGACACATCACAAACTACCCTGGATAAAGCACTAGTACACGCATAAGAAGAAGCAATCCTGCTTTTCACAGAGAGATGAGTTCAAAGATTGTGCTGCTGAGATGCTTTAGAGACAAGTGTGATGTGAGGTCTAACATAAACAGAGCACTTCATTGCACTATCAGTAATGAACTGTAGAGAACTATCCTGGTTGTTGTATTTTGCCAACAGGGCTCTATCCTGTAAAATACTAAACAGCAGAAATCCTTGTTAGAGAGAACATGCAGTCTTTTCTAGGGGAAAAGGAGAAATAACTGCAATTAAATTTTAAAACAAAATAAGACAATAAAACAAAACCAAACCAACAACAAAACCCAAAAAACAAAACAAAACAAAACAAACAAAAAAACCCCAAAAAACCCAGCAACAACAACTATTTAACTTACGTATTCCCATTGTAGAAAGATAACTAACAAGCAAATACACAAATGGAAAATCTACCACTAAACACTGTGTTATTCTAAAAGACTTCTCTTCAGTGTACATTTTGGTTGCCTTTATATATGCAGTGCAATTACCCTTGGTTTCAGCATATTACTTCAAATGTGAATTATGGAGAGTATGAATGTATTTCAATAGCTCACTTTAACTGATTCATGAAAAAATTTGCTCTAAATTTGGCTCAGCATTCACCATTTTTAACAAGTCTGGCTCTAAATACCTCAATAAAAGGTTTTTCTGATATAGAAGTTGGAGTAAACATTCCAGCCATTTCAAAAACTTAAGTGAATAGAATTTGAAGGTAGAATATTTGACTGGCTCCTGAAGTACTTGCCCATAGTTTGCAGAATTTGTGATTGCAAAACATTTATCCTAAATTCAAGAAATCCATACCAAGTCATCTTATTTTCTAATCCTTCACTAATACTCATGGTTGCCTAAAATACCTTTCAACTTATGGGCTAACATACACATGGGAGAGAAATCCCTTTCCATTTCTTCTGCTTGGTCAAGGTTTTTCTTCATATAAGTGCAACATTTCTAACAAAAGAAAATTATCAATAGCTCTTGATTTAAAGTTATATTTTATCTCATAGACTTAGGTACATACAAAGCATATTCTTTCACTTTAAAGTAATAACATAGTAACTTTGAGCTAAATCTCATTATTCCGCCAGTTGTGTCTGCAAAACTTTTTCTGTGACAACATGGTGCTGCAGTTGCATCAGTAGCATATGGACAAGAACTATCAGTAACAATCCTGTATTTCCATGGCTTGAAACATCGGTGGCCACAGACAAAAAAATGAAAAAAAGAAACCAACCAAGCAACCAACCAAAAACCCACCCCCCAAAGAAAAACACAACCAAAAAAACCCCACCGAAAAAAACACAACAAAAACCCAAACAAAAAACAACAAAAAACCACAATACCTAAATTTCAAGGAAATTTTTAATTAATTTTGGAATCAAAAGAACACTAATACAGTGTTTGCAGTACATAAAGCCTTGTCATAAAAAGATACATCATTTTAGCTATATAGAAAACTGGAAAGTTAGTTCTTATTTCCCAAAAAAATCAAGTGATCTATTGGCATGCGAGTGGATGAAAATATTTTTGTTGTCTTTGCAGGAATAAAAATGTTATTTACTGTATTTTTGTAATTTTTACTAGAAATTTTGTCCTTAATTGTTTTTTTAATCATGTTACCCTTATTTTTATCATCTGCTCCATTTGTATGCAGGCCTTGAACTGACAGACTGCTACAACTGACAAAGACAGTTCTGTATATGTTGTGATATGTTTTTTGGTAATCGCTACAATCTGATCCATGCAAAATAATTTCTCTCCACCTTCCACAAAGTTTCATCTTCTGCCTTTTAGTGGGTGTACTACTGCCTCTCGTCAGAATATGGTCACTGAGTCTGTGGTCAGTCATAGTCTACAAAACACTGTGATAAGTCAGCCAACTGAAAATAAAGAAAATGTGCCTCAGTCCAGCGTCAAATTCCTGACAGCTTTGCATTGCACAGGACCAGTTTGTCTCAGATAATACACATACAGAGTGCAGTGAGTGCTGTTCCCAAACAGCAAGTTTTAGCCAGTATTAAACACATGGAAAGTGGCAAATTCCACATATCAGAAGTTCAGATTAGAGGGGAATCTAGTCACAGTTCTCCTGGGCATTACATTTCTAGTTTAGCTTTTCATACTTCAGCAATGATTTGATGATTTCTGTGCATAGTCTGTAAAGAAACATAACAGGTTTTGATTTTAAAGAAGTTACGTAAGATCTAAACTGCTGCTGGCTGATATCAAGTACATAGACCTTGATTTCAAGCCATAATGTGGCTTTGATAAATGAAATGTCATTCAGCAATGGTAACTTTGATCAAATCACACAAATGTTGCTCTGAGTGAGCGAGCAATCCTTGGGTCTCCCTGACTTACTCTCTATTCCCAGTCCTGCAGTAGCCAGACCCTTCAGGCTTTGAAGAGCATGACAGCCTGGAAAATGGAACAGAATTTTACCCCTGTCCTCTGTCACCCTCCCCATGACACTGTCTAGTCCTGCAGGGGAGCCTATTTCTCTCTCCACTGCACCCAGAGCTCCACACCCAGCAAGGAGCTGCAGTTCTGTTCTGGGCATAAGCTACTGAGCCAGCTGAAGACTTCCAGAAAGCTCCAGCAAAGATCCATTCTTAAAACATCCCAGCTCTGACAGAAGCTGTCTGGACCCCACGTCAAAAGTGTATCTTCTACCCCATACTCACTGACCCTTACCTACCTGGGAGTGTGAGAGAGACCAATCTGATTTTTATTTATGCCTCAACATACGTTATACATGAGGTGAAAAACAAAATTACTTTAGGGGCTGTATCCGTGCTGGGAGCTCAGTGCCCACGGAGGCTTCGCCTGGCAGCCGATCAGGAAACACAAAGCTTCCACGGCTGCTCTGCAAGCGACCTCCCCTTGCCGTGAGGCAGATCCCCGGATGCCCGGGAAAAACATGCGCAGAAAAGGCGCGCGGGAAGTCACGCTATCTATAGAAAAGAAGTTAACTACGCCACAACCGGAGCCATTTTTCTTTGGGTTCTTGGAGGGAGATGGGGCTCGCCTGGAGGGTCATCTCTGCCCCCCTCCCCTCTCGCGTTTTTCTCCCTGCGATCCTGCTCCTTCCCTGGCTGTCTGTCCTGCCTGCCCCTGTCCTGCTCTGCTTCGCTGCTTCCCCGAGGCAGCTCCGTCGCCCCGACAACCTCGTGTTCGCCCTTTCCCAGACTGAGCCGCCCCTGCCTGCATCCCGGCCGGCGCCGCCTGTATTCTGCCTGCGCGCAGCCCGGAGCCGCCACGGGAGCTACGCAGACCCCGCAGCTGCTCCCCGAATGCGCCCGTAGCCACGGCAGCATGTTCCTAGTCGTGTTCGTCGCCCACGGAAAGGAAGGGACATGCAGCTGGGGCTGTTTGGAAATCACGCCCATCCCGCCACGGGAGCTGCGCAAACTCCGCAACTCGCAGCGCACACGCTCCATCTGCCAAACTCCCGCCGACGGGGCGTCCGGGGTGCAGCGGTAACGATCTGTCCGGTATTTTCTTTCTGTTTCTCTTTTCCCCTCTTTGTTCCTTTTCCTTTCCCCCTTTGGTAGGAACACTTACCCTTCTTTATTAATAAACGGTTTTCCAGATACAATATTGCCGCCTTTGCTCTTCATTCGTTGTCAAAGAAATTAAAAGAATCCTTCCCGACTCCCCCTTTTATTTTTACAGCGGGACGGGACAGAGTGTCAACCATTTGCTCTTTTTATAGCCCTCAACTCGTTTTTTCCATACGTTTCCTTGTTTGCATGAAACTTCTTGTATGGGTTGCAAAGCAGAACTGTGAAGCAATACAGTGTTTTAAGCAGCAATCTCGGAACAGGAAGTCAAATCCATTATTATTTTTTTCAAAGCATTCAATTCAGTGTAATCTTCAGACAACATCAAAAGAACAGCCTTATTTCTCCCAGGCTTGGCAGTTACTTTTTGTTAAAGGATTTATCTAGGCTGAATTTTGCACTTAAAGCAACAGTTAATCAACACTTATATTCCTTAGCATTGCACTGTGAATGTCTTATCATTTGACTGACTACTCCAATCTTCCCTTGCCCTGTGCAAGGCTGAAATGAGGGGCTTCTATTAGAATGGGGGAAGGCTCGTTGCGTGAAGGGGCCGGTTTAGGAGAAGAGGCCAGACTTTTAACAGATAGGACCAGCGGCCACAGAAGTGGCTCAGCTGGAGCTCTGGAGAGCACTGCACATGGAGAAGGCACAATGTCCCTGATGCCACAAGCAGGCACCTCTAGCAGCAGCACGGGAGGTGTGCTCTCTCTGTTCCTTGGCAGCCTACAAGGCCCTGCTGCTGCTTGGGAGGAAAGGAAGTGGGACAGACCTCTTACCCCACCTTCTCAGTCTTCTCTCAAAGATGCAAGCACCTACTGTAGTCAAAGATCCTATCATGGCTTGCAGATTGCATCACATGAGACAAGCTTCTGCCTTTTCCTTCTCTCTCTACTCTGTGACTTCCCTGCTGACCTGGCCTAACCTGCCTGCTTCTACAGCCCTGTCTCAGCCATGCAGCCATGTGGTGCTTCTCTTTACCTGCTGGCGCTGCAAACAGGACACTTCCTGTCCTCACAGAATGTCTGTGACACTCATTTAATATCTGCGACACTCATTTAATGTCTGCAAATCATTTTGAGTTCATGAAGAGCAAGGTATAGTTTAAGCATAACAATATATCTACACAAAGCTCTATCTAACACTGCATATCAACTTATTTAGATGTTCTGTTTAATGGTAGTGTTCATGTCATTTACAATTAAGCAATTCAACTTGTGTGCCTGTGGAATTTCTTTTACCCAGGCAATGAATCAGAGGAGCACCATGAAGTGTTTTGAAAAACTGACAGACTCTCTTAGTCACACCTCTGTACAGGCGCACAATTACAGAATCCCAGACGTAGGAAGGGATTTCTGCAGATCATCCAGTCCAAATCTCTGAGCTTCGAATATCTACAAGGACAGATTTTCCAGTCATCAGGATCCTCCCCCAACTGCCATGATCTCTCAAAGCTGACAGAGAGGGACCTCACAATGACACCAAAGAGCTCCACAATGCCCTTGGGTGTTTCCTGTCTGGTCCCATGGACTCACTTATGTTCAACTGGCTTAAAGGCTCTCTGGCTATATCTCGTTTTGTGTTTCACTCCTGCAGGCTCTGCGAAGAAAGGAAACAAGTGTTTCTTCATTATTCCTTATAACATAAAATAGGGAGGAGAGAGATGTGAATGGGTTCAAAAAGCAATTAAACAAAGTCATGAAATAAAAATCCATCAGGATGCTGATAGCACTACCTGATACTAGGCAGTCCTTATTGCAAAGACTGGCAGACAGTCAGATGCCAAACACAGGAAACCTCACAATATGGTAACCACATCGCTTTCCTGTTCCTTGTTTCTGCTCACTATTCTTGTCGGCTTGCACTGAAGAAGAGAGGATCTAACAGACCTCCCCACTACCAGACAAAGTCCTGGACTAAAGAACTTTTGGTTCCACCCAGTAAATTCTTGCCCAGTATGCTTAATGTTTTTTCTCTGCAATTTAAAATGTAAGTTTTAAAGTTTCTGCTTCTGGTGAGAGCAGTATATTACAAGCACTACCGTGATACAGGTCTCAGCGTGAATGACTGGTCATTCAAATGAGCAGTCCTGGGAAAAAATGCTTTCATTGCTGTAGCTGTCCCCCAGCACAAGCATCATGTTAACTGGACTACAGCAGCAAAGCTGAAAGCACTCTAAAAATAGGTTTTAAACAGCCAACACAAACGGCACTTGGAGCACTGGCAAGCACTGAGGCTGTCTGAGGCTAGCTGTAGCCTCTTCTGCTGATTCCTCCTACTCCAGCAAGGCTTCTCAAGTAAGCGTTATGAGCCCTTTCATGCTAGGTAATTGCACGGAGATCTTGAGACTTTAAGGCAATTTGTTGATTCCTGACCTTGGCAAAACCACACAAGATTTAAATCTGTCTCCACTTTAAAATACTGTCATGCCCTCGAGCAACAAGTGGGGGACTCTGCTCATCTCAAACTGGTGTTTTCATGAGGATGGCAGAAAGCAGAATATGAGGTTGTGGTTCATTCAGGTGATTCTCTGAAGTCATACTGACCTTTCTTGAAAGCAGCACTGAAGAATAAAAAAGCATTATATAAACTGTGCATCCTTAAGAGAAAGCAAAGGTGCATAATGGCATCAAATTTTATTAAATACTAATAGATCCTGTCAGAAAGGAGACTGTTGCTATTAAATAACTAATTCAGTCCACTGAATTATTTTTATCTCTAAAATTCTGCCTTAGCAGTAATTTTCATTTAAAAAAAAATAAAAAAAGACCTATTACTTCTCATTTTCAGGATTTTTCTTTAATGTGTATGTTTAAAATCTCATGAATATTCTGAGGGCTTCACATGTGGAGGTCAGCAAGGGACTGTGCTAGCACTGCCCTCTTTAATATGTATATTAGCCACTGGTGGTTTGGGAGATTGCTAAGTGTACAGCATAAGCAATTTGCCAAAGCCACAACTCTCTGCTTCCCTGCCATTGAACGTAAATGAAACAGGATTTTTCTTTATCCTGCAAAACAGACTCTCTTCGAGACTGGAAGTCAATTCAGCTACAGAACAGTTATTAGAAAGATGCAAAGAAAATGAGAGTGAAATAAGTAAAACGAAAACCAGAAAAACAGTTCTAGTGTTAGTCAGCTATATGTTATTTATTCTCTTCAGTATAGGTTTCATCGCAACATTGATGGAATACAAATTGAGGCAAAATTCATGTAAATTTATGTAAATGCATATATAAATGAGTTGCAGCCCTCAGGGTCCTGGCAAGTTGCCACAGTGGCTCTGAGCAGAGCAGAGACTTTGCACTACTGTAGTACTGTGAGAGGTGATATTGTGAATTGGAGTGTGGTTTTCTGAGAAACATTAGTAGTTTTATCAGTTTCTACATGGAGTTTGCCAGGGGCGAAAGAAATACCACTTTGTGAACTTTTGGCTTCCTATCTGAGTTAGTAATAGTACTGAGCCTAGACATAGCTCATGTGTGACCATTACAAACCCTTTCACTTTCTCAGCAGAGTTTATAGGTACTGTGAGACGGTAATACGTAGCTCATGAACATGATAAACTTTACCGGCATTTCTTTGGAATCTGTAAGAGCCATGAACTCAGAAATAGCTGGTTCATGACCATTATAAACTCCTTTGCCTTCTCAGTGGAGCCTTTCTAATGGCCACAAGCACAGAAATAGCTGGTTCACAACCATTAAGATCTTTGTCAACATGCCCATTGGGAATATAATGGTTGTAAGCCCAGGAACAGCTAGTTCACCGTTTTTATGTCTTTTTTTTTCACTTCACCATACTGAAAGACAAGCTGTGTAGCCAATATTTTGCCAGTAACAAATAATGCCATCACACAGGCTTACTTAGCCATTCAGGGATAATGCAACAGAATAAAATATAATATATTTGTGTAAATGGCAGGACTGGATTTAGGTAGGTTTCCAAAGCTTGTGGCTTATAACTGATGAATTTCTATCTGTCATAGTATTTAGCCCCATTGGATTGCCATTCATAGAATCCAATCCCATGTCCCTTCACAAGAGCAAAGGACATCTCACAGGAGGTGTCAGAGAAAATACCAGGAATAAGGATGGGGTGCTAGCCTGAAAGTATGATGGGCTGTTCAGGGAAGCAGCGCTTCTTATTTTCCCGTAAAAATACAGCAGGGTGAATATGACACCACTCTGTCCTGTCTACAGAAATACCTGTGGCCAGGTCCATGGAGGCACTTGCTGTGTTTTTCTAACTGAGGATGTATTTATTCTAGCTGGTTGTTTGTTGACCACATAGCCCCATTAAGGTAGCTGACGTGGCTGCTGATAGTCTGCACACAAACTCCCAGCTCTTAACAACCCATACACATGAGCTACTCTCAGCCATGGCATGATGAGAAGGAGATGTGCTCACAGCCCTCTTCATTTTCCAAAAAAAAAAGAACTTTCCACTTTGCATAGAACTTCTTCCTTTTCAGAAGTCTGCTAGAGAAAGTCTGGAAGGCCTTCAGGGTCCTCACAGGTCCTTTGCTAGAAGTTCTGTATATTTACAGAATACCTACATGGCAGTTGGGTATCATTCGCAGGCTATTCCAAAGGAGCAAGTATATAACGAGTCCCATCTTCTAATTCTCAAAATTAAAAGGAAGCATGGAAGTACTTTTCCTCTGTGACCCTCCCCACAGCCTCTGGCTCCATGCCATTTCCTTCAAATTCCCAAGAGCCCTCTCCTTTCGAACAGCTTGCCACAGATCTCCCAGGGTTCTCATCTGTAAACATCTCTCTTATCAGAGAGAATCTGTCTGGGGGTAGAAAACCTCTCCCTTGCACAGCTCACCATAAAAAGGACTCAGTGAGGGAAACAAAGCATAAAGGTACTGGTGGCGCAGGGGGAAGCATTTAGCATTCATATACTCTTCACCCTAATGCTTTGGGGAAATTATTATTTCTTTTAATAAGGAATGTTTGTGCAAATCAGCCCCTCTGGGGCCTTGTAGTTGTAATCTCAGGACCCAGTTCTGCTCCCACTGAAGTCAGTGGCCAAATCTCTATTGACTTCAAATGAAGCAGCCCTAGGCTCTTTGGTGTTTTCTCCATATTTCCCAATAAGAAATCATTCTCGTTAAAGCTCTGACATCACATGATGCAACCTGCTGTAAAAATTATGCTCTTGGTGTGTACAGATGTTCAGAAATAGAGAAAGGATTTTTCAGTGATAATGATATTTCTCTGTGGCACAGCAACCATGGGAGCTGAATCATTGCAAGATAGAAAGTCTCTGGAGAATGCATGGACTAACACATCAGGCTTCAGACAAAAGATCATGTTCCAGCAATTAAGCATAAGACAAATCAACTGTTTTAAATAATTTTACCATATTTCTCACTGTTTAAAACCCCCCACCTTTGGAGGATTTGGTAAAAGAACCAGATGGGGCTTTCAAGAAAGTGAAGAGATGAAATGAAAGACTGAATGGGCAAACTTACAGGAAAGCAATACGAGAAAGAGATGCCGAGGAGTGTTGTTATGGTGGTGCTGGGAAAGGACATTAGCCCCAAGAGAAGAGATGAGACGATCAAGGGCCTGATCCCACAAATCTTTATTTGCTTATGTGAATGATCTCATTGATCTTAGCTGGACTCTGTGCCTGGGAAACTATTTGTGGAATCAGATCACAGAGTGTTAGAGAGCAAACGCTACCTCATTCATTGCCTGTCTAACCTGCAAACATTTAGCCAGAGGGACAATCAGGCAGTAGAGAGGGAGAAGGAGGAGGAGGGCCTGTCAGAGTAAGAAGAGACAGTAGCACAGCTGGACAGATTTCACTCTGGTGTTAGCAGAGTGATGCCATTGATGCCACCTTTTCACCCCTTGATCTAAAAGAGAGATCCAGGTATTGGAAAGCCATATGGATGTGGCACTTGGGGACGTGGTTCACTGGTGGACTCGGCAATGCTGGCTTAATGTTTGGGGTTGACGTTCTTAAAGGTCTTCTTGAGAGTTTACTTAGGAATGCATTTTAAAAATTAAATACAGTTCCTGAACTGATGTTTACCTCTCCCAAGGCTTAGCTCAAAACTGCTAAAAATAAGTATCCACCAAAGAAATAAATGTGTCAAAGTAAAAAGTTTTGTTAAATATTCATTTCTTGCATCTCCCTTGTACTCTTTACAGTACCTACACAGTTCCACATTCTAAAAATGTATTTGGATTCCTGATTCTTACTGAAACAGAAGGACTTAAGCACTTAAATGTCTGAGTGCTTAAGTTCTAGTTCACTAATGTTATAAATGCAACAGAGCTCTCTCTACCTGTTTTCTCCTAATAATGCTTCATGTAGTTTCTGGTTGTTTATTTTGTTTCACAGCAGTGCTAGAACATTCGTAATCAGTATTTATATACAGGAGCTATCAAAAAATGTTTTCTATTAAAAAAGATTTTCATTTCCAAAAGCTTTGGACTAAGTAATAAGATGCATACTCATTAGTTTGTACAAAATAATTTTATTTACAGCAGTTGTATTTTCCCTAGGACCACAAATCTGTATTTGTTATTAGGTGCTGAGGTGCTCCTGTCCTTGATGGCATAAAAGGTTACTTTACCAGCCCTTAGAGAAAAAGCAAAACAGTAAATGCAATGTATTTTATTATATTGCATAACCTGCTGCTAATCACAGAGAAGCTTAATTGCTGCAGTGAGAAAGATAATGCTTTTAGCTCTAGCATTATAGACACTGGTGTTTTTCAGAAAACCTTAGGAAAAGGATTTTTAAAAATCTAAAACAAGAATAAAATTATACAGGAAAAATGGTTAATTTGACTATAAGATGTACTGTACAAAAATAGGTGAATGGTGAAACAATTGCAAGCATTTGCTCACATCCAATTGGAAGAAATGCAGGCAGAACAAAACTATCTTCTATTAATAATTTTGGGAAATAAAGAATATTCAGTGCTAATCCTTTTTGTGTTGTAGGCAGGTGGGAAGGTAGAAAAAAACCCAACATGAAAACACAGGGAGGTGACAATAGAGATTTCTTTTAAGGTTCTGAGCAGCATAGAATAAATATCTATTTTTTCCCCTGCATATGTTTAGTTTCAGAGAGAAATAGCTCAATAATGACATCGTGCCAGAGAAATCTGTCCTTTCACCACCTGTAGTATAGTTTAATCTGTCTGAGGCCATAAGAATCAGATCTATTTTTAGTAAACACAATGCTAAAAAGCTTTCTTTGCTTTAATTGAGCTCATTGGACTAATCACTAAGGATAGGAGATCAAGGCACTGTTCCTTAAGAAATATGACTGCAATAAATAATGACAGTATTGGCAATCTTTTCTAAAATACAAAAGTATAGCATTATCGATTCTGATCTCTCCCTCAGTTTGAATGAATATAAAGGTATTTCCATGGCCTCACTAAAGTTTCTCCACATTTACCCCAGCATTGGTAAAATCAGGAGCAGGCTATTTATTCACCATTCTGAAGAAAATATCTAGCTTTTCACAATGGCAGATTTTTTTTTTTTAAACCAAGGTTTTTGTGAACAAACTTCTTTCATGAAATATTAAGGGTCGTAATTGGAGGTAAAAAGTGAAACCAAGACCCACTAAGGGTGGACAACAGCCCTCATTAAGATCCCAGACCTAGAATCATATATAAGAATCATCTATAAGAATCCCATTATTTCCTGTTATAAATGGGAATAATTATTAGGATTTCTTTTTTTCTTTAAGGTTTTTACTATTCTGATTCAAAATTGACTAAATGCATGAAGTCTGAGAAAACCATGCACCAAATTTTGACACATTTCCTTCCGTGTTTCAAAAATTCTTGTCACGATGTGATTTTTCTCAAGCTACATTCTTGAGGTTTTCTCCACTTCAGTAACCTATTCCCCCTTTACTCTTTTTAATAACATAAAGATTTTCCAAAGGGCTTTTGCTCATGAGTCATCAAGTTTATCAGAGGATGCTACTACATAAACAGAGACCAACAGACTGCAAAAGATGCTCTGGGAGTAGTAAGGAGTGGGTACCTGGTAAAGGGAAGGTAAGGGATAAGGTAGAGCCATGGCAACAGAGCAGGTTGCTGTTACAGTCCTGTGGAGGCATATCCTGTTATCCAAAGGGAGAGGTGGCTCTGGGAATCCTGGCTGGGGTCAGTACAGCACCTCATTCAGCACCAGTTGGAGGCACAGAGCCAACCTCCACATTGTTGCTGCAAGAAGTAGGCACACCCAAAGCACCTCTTTCTTTACGGTTGCATAAAAGGCAGGACAAAAGATGACAAAGCCACTGAGTTATACATAAGCAGAAGAGTTTCCCCCTGCCAGATATATTGCAGGTGACATGGAGCATAAAATCGCAGATTAAGCAAAAAAAAAAGAAAGAACATTGCATTTAGATGGTCAATATAGTGACACATTGTGCACCACAGACAAGTGCTGGGAACATCCATATTTTCTGGTAAAAGCTTATTCAGATGCTTGAAATGTTGTTCCTCCATATGTCTAGAGGGGCCACCAATGCTGTGGTGACCGACACCTTCTCAAAGACTTTTTGGAGGTTACTTGACTAAGCACCAAAGTCTTCTGGGACCCAATCCAACCCCTGTCCACATGTCTCTTGACTGTTGAGAGAAAAAAAATAATACTTGTGTTTTCTTTTTAATAGTCAAGCAGTTAGATCATTTAGCCTTGTGGCAGAAGATATGGTATTTTCAGATTCTATCTAACCAATACCATTATTCATACTTATTCAAGGAAGCTTGTGATGAAATGACAGAGAAAAACTTATGATCAGCAAGAGTCTCCATCTTAAATTAAAAGTATCTCATTCTCTCCATGTGCTGTATAAATCTGGCATGTATTTTGGAAATACCTAGTATGTGTCACTTCCAGTTGAAGCTTAAATTGTAAATAGTCGTAAGAACATTTGGCAGATAACCCAAATTACAGCCTCACCACTGCAATTTCATTAGAAAGGATGTATTAGAAAACTAATCTACTACGAGGTGTGGAACAAACTGACACTTGTCTTTAAGCTCTTACAATGCCTGAATTATAGAATTTATTATTATTATTATCTTAAAATATTTAAATTAAAGTCAATCAAGTATGTATCTGAACTCTAGAATGAATTATTATCACTGTGTCACTGAATTGAAATCTGTTAATTATGTAGGAAGGATCCATTTGCAGAATTGCTGCATAGATAGAGGTGTACCATATGCCTAATCTGAAGATGTTCACCTGTCATTTAAAATCAGATTAATTCTTGCATTTCAATACGTGAGTGCAGCATCATGAATCTGAATGAAAAGATTCTACAGCAAATTCATAATAAAATTAAATTCCAGTTTCTTTTTCTGAAGGGATCCACAAGTCCTTAGGACATTAACCACTAGAGAGACAGGAAAGCATCTACTTGACAGTGGAATGTAGGACATTCTACCAGCTAAATATATTCAGGGTGAAATTTTGACTCCAGTCAAGTCAGAAGCAAAACTCCCTAAGACTTTTAAAGGCTAAGATTTTCCCTTATCTCATTAGAAGTGCCTTTAAGCCCAACTTTGTAAGATGATGAACACCCAGAAGTAATGACTATTCACAGTGACTGCCAGAATTATGACTTAGTTTCAGTTCAGGCATATCTAAAATGTTTCTTTGTACCCTGTAGGAGAGATGTTCTGTACATGTGGGAACAGGTCCTTCATAAACCAGCAGTAAAGACTGTCTTCCTTATCAGGATATTGTTTAGGGATGCAGAGAGTAGAACAAAGCTTCAAAGAAAGAAAATTCCCCTGCACTCATTTCTTCCAACTACCCTCCCCCTATCCAGGAGCAATGAAATAAATCCTTTCTGTTACCTCAGCAAAGAAATTTTCTTAAGAAAATATATTTTGAATTTTCCTTCAACCTATATTTTGAATTTTCCTTTGACTAAGTAGAAAAGAAACCAAAAAGACAATTTACACATTGGTTACCAGCCTCCCAATTAAAAATGAAAATCACAGGACAGCAGCACAGTAAGGAACAAGGAAATAAAGCAGAAAGGAAAACAAGCAATAAAATGTTCCTATTGATTTCATACAACAGTCCAAATTGTTCTTGGAACCTGATTCAGGGTCAATTGTTAGTTATGGGAAAGGGAAAAAGGACAATGTAATAGTAACAGATAGAAAACTGTTTCAAACATGGTCTTTAGACCTTGGGAGGAAAAAAAAGAGATAGTATGCAAACTGAGAAACCATGCTTTTTATTTAAAGGAGAAATATGATGGATCAATTTCATTCGTTGTTTACATCCCTGGATTAAGACAGAAGAATTCTATAGGTATTAATTAAAAATCACACGGAACCTAATTTCAATTTATTTTTTTTTACTAGTTAAAAAAATTCCTCAGTAATATTGTAATTTCCTGCTAACTTGCTCCTGAACAACTTCTTCAAGAAGATGTCCAAATGCACTACAATTTTTCTACATTTCTACTCTCATATCTACATTTTGTCTTATTTCCTGAATGTTCAGTCTTATCTGTACCTGTTAAATCTTCTTATCCCTGTCTCATCTGGGGATATATATTCACAAACTCAAAAGCTTTCACTTAACAAGGTGTCTAACATGGAACATTTATAAACACAGGAAGATGTCAGCTAGAACAAACCATAAAGCTGTAGTAGAACCTGTTTTGACCAGTTAACAACAAAACATAACACCCCAGTTTTCTAGCACTGCCTCTTCTGCAAAATTATCTCCAGTTACAGACCTTGCTAAAATCCTGTAGTAAATTAGGTATCACCCAAAGTAAGTAGGTGTGTATCCACATAGTTAATATCTCACTTTACTTACAGGAAAATGTTGATTTTATTACAATTCTATTGCATTTCTGCACAGGGCTGGGTGATGTGACCTGGTAATTCTCTAGCAAAAATGGACCTCTCGGTCAGTGGCAACAGCCTTGGTGTTTTATGCCCTCTCCTTGTCAAAACAGAAGCACTAGGAAAACAAACCTCCTGTGAACCCCACAGTTGCACCTGGGTTTTTTTTAATCCTTGCTTTGAAGTTTTGATAGCACATACTTTTTACATTTGCTAGCTTTTGGTGATGGCTTGCAAGTTTTTTGGAGTTTGAAAAATAAGTCTTCATAGCCCCAGAATGCCAACAGCAGTTCAAAGTGGCAGACCATACATATCTTCGGAATTAGCCAAAGAAATTCTTCCTCAAATATCTAAGACAGATGAAATAACCTTGCAGACACTCTTTTTTTCTGAATTCTACCTAGGTAACACTGACCCTAAAGCATTAGAATATGCATCTTTCATCTTTTTTAGCCTATATAAATTCACTTCTGTGGTTCTGTCATTCTTAAAAATCACAAACCTTATGATTCCTTGGAAGCTCTTGTTTTCTACAACAAAGAGCTAGGCAGACCTGTTCAAACAGGAATAAACTGAATTATAATCTCCACAGAAGCTTTCCAAAAGGATTTTCCTGAGGTTCAGATCAAAAATATTATTTTGACTCTTATAATAGACCTTAGTATATTGAATAGTGTAAGACAGAATCATAGAATCAGACCATTAGAGTCTGGGATAACAACATTGGTACCAGCTTAGCAGAGCAAGAGCAGCAATTGTGAACAGCATGTGCCTTGCTTAGCTTTAGTCATGGTAACAAGAAATAAGAAGCCTGGAAAGCATCAGTAGTGAGAACATTCATATTTTTAAAGCTGAATGAGAGCTTTCAGTGGCTGAAGGTCAGAAAGCAGCTCTGATTGTAAACAAAGGAGACTTCTATCCCCTCTGGCACTGAAGCTGCATTCCTGATTAGAATCCCATCTGCACAGGCCTTAAAACCTTCTTGAAACTCTGAGGCTGAACTGAGGTTAAGTTAGGTAGAATGCATCCTAAATGTCATACACCTGCAGCAATTTCTAAAATAACTATTCTTCCTTTTCATCTGTTATTCACATGATTACACATCTGATATGTTCCATATCACTGTGATAAATGCTAATAACAGCTGGCCTGTGCAGTATTGCTCTTAATTAGCTGATTTAATGCATTTGAGATTTTTAAAAAATAGTTTAATCTCCTACCATGAGAATATGGTTCATCTATGATCCACTTATTTGAAATATCTTTTTTTCCAGTTGCATCTATTGTTCATCATGAGCACTTTCTTGTATCAATGAAAGACTTTGAAATGCTGGCTAACACTACTTATTGAAAGAGATTTTGTTTACAATGGTGCTCTGTATTTCAAATAATTTTTATAAATTAGGGAAGGAAAACTAACTTTTAAGTTCTTCAAAGTATGTGCGTATGTTCACTGTGGTGGTGACACAGAAAAGAAACAAACAATCCAGGATTTAAGGATCATCACATCCAGAGGAAAAAATGCTTTGGTGTTTGAGTTACCCTCAAATCAACTTTATCCCAGGACAAACTCCAAAAATAGGTACAGAAATAGATGTAGAAAGTTATGAAAACCAGCTGTTTACTGTGGTTCAAATATCTACACATTGATTACTTGGTTTAAATTTAAATTTCACAAAATAAAATAGAGAATCATGATTATATGTGTCTGTACTTTAGATCCACTCAAAGATGCTTGACTTCTTTGTTTCAAATATTGCTAAAATGTTCCCATGCACTCTCTTCTCAGGATGAAACTTTTGCTCTCAGAAGAAAATATTTTTGAAGGTAGGCTACTGTTGAGGTCATGTTCAAGCTCAAACCTCTACCCCATCACAGCCACCTGTGATCTGTAATTTAATCAGACTGATAATTGTGACACTTCTGAGGGGTTGTTTGCTCTCCCCATTTAACTTGGGGACTTACTACAGTCCCTTTCAGGTGCAGTCCTCTCCCCATAAACAGAAACTTGCTAGGGACTATGTCTGTATTTAATATAAACAAGTCATTAACTCCCTGGGGAGACAATGTTCCCTCATGCCTGGTATTCAGAGAACTCACTGTATATATTCTTTATAAACAAACAGTGTATATATTCTTTAAAAACAAAAATCTGTATCCCATGTAAACGTCTAAGATGGCAACTGTATTTTATACAAGCTTATAAATTACAGCATGAGGTGCTCATTACTTATTGTTGATTGAGGCTGGGCGTAACACTAGACAAAGATCTATTAGGAAGTAGTAGGTTTGAAGGTTTCCTTAACCTGGAATTTGCAGGATATTATACTGTACTGCACATTCTCCTATGCCAAGCAACCACAGCTGTGATGATGAGCACTTCTTTCATTCCAAACCTAGAAAATGTTCTTTATTATAAATATATATTCTTAAGTATGGGTCAGTCACATGTAACAAATAAAGCCCACAAGCTCCCACAGCAAAATTGCTTCTTTGTTAAAGCTGGATCCCAGGAAAGGCTGAACTCTTCCCAGCTGACACCAGTTCTCAATTTATACGGTCAAAGCTGAAAACATGGCTGTCACCATGATGTCCTTAGCGTTTTGTCTTCACTGTAAAAATTTATACTTACATCAGTGGTTAGAAGTTCTCCTTCATCTGCCTCTGAACATTACCCAGTCCTGTTCCCTGCTGCCTTTCCTGGTAACAAAACCTAAATCCACGTACCTTAGACATTTGTTTTCTCTAATGGCAAAGCAGTGTAAAATAGTTTCTTGCTTCTCTGTTTCTGGACATTTGGTTCTTTCCTTGCAAATCCACCTGGTTCACAGCTGCAGCTCAGTGCCCTCCCAGCCCTGCTGACTGAAAGGGCTGCAGGGCTGCCTTGGGCTCTTTGGGCTGCACTCTGATAGCAATCAGCAGAAGGATCAGAGGTGAGGGATTTTTATTCTTTAAAACTACTTTTAAATAGGGATTTGGATAATTTCAGTGGTCCAGTTTGCAACGCATCTCTACAAATAGTTCTATCAGCACAGCTAAGAAACTAGTAGGAGTAATATTGCCAAGAGTGGGGACAGAGGAATAGGAAAATCAAAACCTCTTAAACTGGTTTTGATGATAGGAAAAATATTGCTGGAGAATGTCACTGGGATGAAGTTTTTGGAGCATGGCTTTGTTCAGCAGGATGAGCCATAACAGTTTTGCTATAGGAAAAGAGAAAGCCTGCACACCTTTGCCATGGTGCACTGGACAGGGGTGTCTGTCGCTTATCTTGGGCGAGCTGTGCTGGTTCTCTGGCAGAACAGAGGGACAACCAAGAAGTTTAGTGAATTTTTTTCATCAAAATGATACAAATATTCAGTGGAACAAAAAACATAGGGTTGTTGGTTTAGGGTTTTTTCCCCCCCAAATGAGGGAGTTAGCCTAAAGGGGAAGGGGAAAGGAATTATGCTTGTGAGTGGGAAAAGAAATGAAATATGTGGAAGAATCAGGGCAGGAAGAAAAGCAGAGAAGCACAAGGATGGAATTTGATATGTTCCTTCAAGGGTAGCAGTTATTAATTTGGTTCAGATGTGTAAGGAAAATTTGCCATTACTCTTTAAAAAAATAGCAGCACTAATAAGAAGATAACCATTGCAACCAATAATAGTTGTTCCCTTGCAGTCAGGCTCCTTGCATATAAAGACAGAAATGGATCATCATTACTAACCCAGACTCCTCTCTAAGAGTTATTTTCACAGGTGTGGGTCTGTTCTACTGGCACTTCAACAGGTGGAGACAAGGTCCTGCACCCCAACCTTGCCAGGCTGGACTTCGGAGCAGGGAACGCAACAAAACTGTAAACATGTCCATTGTCTGACATAATTTTTAAAACTGTCTGAGAGGCAACTTTATGAAATTAAGCCATCTTTCAGGGACTCCTCTTCCTTCAAGAACCTCCCAGCATACAACCTGCACCTCCTTCAACTCCTCCTAAACTTGATTTAATCCAGCAGTACTTGTTGCATGTTGTTCCAAAGCAAGAAATAGCAGGAGGCCATTGCCAAAAGTCACTGCAGTACTGCTGTTTCAGCAAGTTTTTGTCTTCTTTGTATTACCTACATGACTCATAATAAGGATAGACCAGTCTCTTTTCAAGAGTAACAGATTTGCAAAGAAAAAAGGAGTAAGAACCCTGAAATCAGTGACTTCAGTGACAAAATGATGTTATCATTGATAAGTTACTAAAATCTCTCTGCTACATACTTGCTATTATATGAAAACATATTTTCTGATTTTTGCCATTTTCCTAGAGGAGATTTTGGTTTCCAATGGCATACTCAATTTTTGTATTCTGTTGCACTGGAGTTAACTCTTGATGGAGCAAACAGTAATCAAGCACACAGTAACTTAGCATGGTGTTAGGAAATCCAAAATAGATGACCAAATCCAGGCAGTCTAAGAAACAAACCAGAGTTTTGTTTTCACAAAGAAGCAAGGTAAACAGGAGCAGTGTCAGAAAATTGCTTTAACATGACTGTGCAAAATAAAAAACTTTACCTATTGGCAAAATTGTGTGCATCCAGAGTTCCTCACCTACAGCTCACTAATGATAAATCAGGGACTCATTCCCCAAAGCACTGTCTCATCCTGCCATTGAGCTGGGTTCTGAGAGCATTACCTAGTTTTCTACTGATGTCTTTGAACTTGGGGTGACCAATAGTTTTCCAAAAAGGGCCATAAGCTGGGTGATTTTAATGGTTTTGATGCAAATAAGTCTGCCTTCTGATTATTATTACTATTGCTGTTATTATTATTATACTGCATCCTTTAAAAAGACCTTTTTTCCCCTGGAAAAAGTAAACAAACCCCAATAATTTCTTCTGTTAGGAAAAATTTCTTCAGTCTCTTTTGTCAGCACACACCTGACTGCTGCTGTGTCTGACACTGATAGCCTTTGCTCTGTTTACTTTAAAGAATAAACTGCTGCTGTTTGATTTAGTTTTTCATTTTTAATGTGTAAGCCCTCTCTTGATCCTGCATTCCAGAGGAAAGGAACTAAAGTTCCTTTAAATATCATGTGAGGTGCCTCTGAAGCCAGAGTCGTAGATGTAAATCCCCCTAGCAAATTTATATAACTGACATTTATAGGGGAAAAAGAAAAATAACAACAAAACAATCATGTGAGCACTGAGCTCCCCTAGCAGCATTAATGTGGCAGGTGTACCTCTGCCCAGCCAGTCACTTTTTATTTAACTGTTAGGACACTTGTTTAATGCTTCTAGCTGCATTGCACCAGTATTGCTTTTGATTCTAAAGGTCAGCCACCCACACCAAAGTTCAAAAAGGCATTTAATGCAAACAAAAATCAAATCAAAGGTGGCTTTCATCAGACCTGGCTTGAACTAGGTAGGCAAGATAAAGTGCATTAATATTCAGGTTCCAAGTTTTAAAGAAAAAAAATTCTTGTCAGGGCCATATGAATTGCAAATTGAATAAGCTATAAAGAGCTGTGTTCTTCCTTATGTTTGTATTTGTTTAAAGTACTAAAGCTATCAGAATTACCCAATGAGGCATTTGTATATGAAAGGGAAAAAACCCTGAAGAACAAAAGTTAACATTTCATTCTTCAGGGATTCATAAGGACCCTGATCTTCTCTCAGGAAACTCAGTGTTGTTGATTAGGGTGGCCAGAAACTGGTTTGAAAGAACTGATTAGGAATCCCCAATCCCGGGACCCTGATCTTGAAGGCACTCTCCAAGTCATCCCACTGGAGGTGCCTAATGAAGCTGTGATGGCCACTCAGCATTTAATATCAAAAAAGTGATTGTCAGTCCAGAGCCCTGCTCTTTGAGGCTGCCCCACATCACCCCTTCCCCTGTACCACTGAGAGAGGCACAAAAGGAGCTGCAATGGCTACGTGAGATGTCAGAAGGAGCTGTCTCTATACAGCTCACACAAAGACAGTTAGAAGGGAAAGAAATCACTTCCCTTTCTCTCTCCCTTCCTTTCTCAACACTGGAAGATGGCAGAGGAAGCACAACAGCACTTCCCAAAACCTGGTTGTCCCACTAGGCAGGAATATTCCTTCCCTGGCCAAGTTGCCTGGGCTTTATGCTGACAGATGAACAAAACAACCAATATGTCCAAGATGACTGGAAACACAGTAAAAAATGTGAAATTAAATAGGGGGTTGGTTTGGGTTTGTACAGGACCAAACCACAGCAACAGCTGATCAAGATGTAAACATAGCTCTCTTCAGCATGGAAACCACTTATACAAGTTGTTTGAATTGGCTGATCCTCAGCAAGAGAAAGATGATGTTTATATAAATCCTACACTTCATCCCAGATAACAACATAGAGACGTCTTAATCCAAATGACATGGGGCCTGATCTTTCAGACTCTTTGTGTGAAGACTTCCTGATTAATTCCCTGCATCAGAAACAGGTTACTCATCTATTTTCAAGCGCATTTGTCTGATGCAAATATTTACAGATCTTTATTAGGCAGCTGCATTCCTTGGACATCTTAACAGATTTCAAGATACCCTAATCCACATGGTGATCTTGGAAGTACCTCTAGGGAAGTACAGCAATCCCTGACACATATCTGCTAAGTGAAAAGGAATAGATATTTCAGGTGGGCTTTCCAGTATTTTAGAGCTTATGCAGTCATTTACAGCCCCAGCAAGAAGGGATTGCAAACAACCCTTCCAAAGAAGAGAACAGTCTGAACAAACCTGAATGTCAAATTCAACCATGCTGGACATGGGGAAGTGGACTCTGACTCAGGAGTCACCATATCTAATCTTCAAAACTTTCATGCTAGTTTATGTATCACAAAGCAGGAAGAATAAACAAACAAAACTCCATATATTTTTTTTTCTTCATTTTCATGTCATTTTTAGTTCAGACCTAAGGTCAACAGTCTTAGGTTTTTTCCTTCCTGAGTTAAAAAAAAAAAGAATCCAGCTAATATTTGCATAATTTTTCATGTTTTGTGAGAATTTATAAAAGCAATAATTATTCCTGTTGGAGGCTTGGCTTTGAGTTTATTGACTTTTTTCTTGTGAAAATTCAAATGATTTTGCTATCTCTGGAAAAGACATTTCAAGTGAAAAGCAACTTTTAGTGTAAAAATTTCATCAGTTCCCTTTTGAATATAAATCTTCAGAATATTTATACAAGAACTCAGTGCATTTCAAGGTACATTCATACTTCTTCACCTCCTTCAATGAGGCTGTGCAGAGGCTTAACTTTAAGGGTTTGTTCAAGTGTTTTGCTGCAGCAGAACCCCTGAGCCCTTGATGCAGAAGGCATTGTGGTGATTGCAGACCTCCAGGCAGGAAAGAAATTGCACATGTGGCATCTTTCAAAGGACAGAAAATAACGCTGGCTTTTTTGTAAATTGTAAAAGTGCGTTTTTCCTTGGATTCTAAATGGAAAAATTAGTGATCAATTGCAAAGGCAAAGAGAGAAGGAAAATTATAGAGAAAGTGAACAGCGGAAGAATAGATGTCTTTCTCCTTACAGACTTTACTAAAATGCTTTCAAACAAATACCTTCGGATCAAGACTTCCTCAATTATTTCACAAAACAAAGTAGAACTACAAATGAAAGCAACACTGACACTAAAGGAGATGTTTCCCAACACAAATATAGTAATACAAAAGGTTGCAGAAGCAGGAGGAAAGGGGAGGAAGAAACGCATTACTCTATAAAAGTAAACAAGTAGAAAGAGGTTTTTAAAGGGGTGGAGAAGGCTGTAAAGATGGGAAAGCACCTTTTTTTTCCTGATGTTTTAGTGGTACTTACATATTCTCAGCATTTCACAACCATAATATTGACCAGTGTGTTTGATTACAAAAATTGTGTTTGTATCCTACTATGCCACTATTTTTGCATATCAATAGAAATGTTTTCCTCCAACCTCAGATATCCATATGTTGGTCTAATTTAACAAGGATTGAGGACAAAAACAGTCTCCTATTGCTGTACAGTCCACCTAGAGCTGTCTGCAGAATCCAAAGATCATTTGCAATTTGCGAGGCCTTCTAACATATCTCCTCCAAACAGCTGAGGTGCCTGCACTTCAGATAAGCTGCGCCAGGCCACCCTCTCACCCATCCCTCAGCCTGGTTTTGTTGGGGGCTGTCTGCCACCTCCCCTTGGCACTCTTGTAAATGGAGACTCCTTCTGCTACTTTCTTAAGCCCTTACACAGCCCATAAAACCCATAGTCCCTCCCTAAATGTTGGGCATCTCGATTAATTTTTTTAATTGGGATTCCTGAGTGAGAGATTGTGCAATGTTTGGAAGACTTCAATTTTTGTGCTGAACTGCACATATTTTCATTGAGGACTGCTGGTCATGTTGGACCTCATTTCATACAGGTTACCTCACTCAGACGCATTGTGCAAACAGCTGTAGTCTAAGTGTGGGGCAAGAGCCGTGTTCACATGGACATAAATGCTGCTGGTAAAGCCAGTGAGTGCCTGAGTCATCCCATACAGCTACCTGAAAAAGTGTATTTTATTGCAGACCGTTACATTAACTTCGTCTGCCTTTTGGATTGGAAGACTGGGAAGAAGTGGCAGCCAGAGCACCTTTCCAAAGGGCAGTCGTCATTCCTGCTGCTCTCTGGTTGTCTCCTGCTAATTACACACATGCAAGAGCACCACAGCTTTGTGCCAGGGAGTACGCAAGACCCCATCAGTGACTGCTGGAAGGCACCGTTGTCATGGAGGCAAGGAAGGCCCCCCAAAAACTGCAAAAATGTGTCAGTCCCTAGTTCCTCAGTTTGGAGTGCGAGCAAAGGGAGCACAGCCTAACTCAGACTGGAAAAGACTTGCTGCAGTGAAGCATTAATATACAAAGTTACACACAAAAACAATAAAAAAGAAATAGATTTGTTGCCTGTATTCCAGGAGCCTGATGGAATGGATGCTGTTTACCATTGACCAGAGAAAATTCTTAGCCAGAATAAGATTTTATTCATGGTTTAACCACACAGAGACTTTAATTTCACAAATACTTTGGTCCAACACTGAGGCCAAAAGAAGCAATCCCATTTTCTTCTGATTCAACATTGCCCTCTCCCTTGTTCTGGCATTCAGAAGGTGAGTGTTGCTGCAGTGGACCAGAGTGGGGTCCAGACCCATGCTTGAGCTGTCCAAGCCCCTTTTCCTGACACAGCTTGCTCCTGGGGGGTTTTCCCTGCCTAGAGCACTGTGCACCTGTGTGAAAGCTCAGGTGGCACCAGGGATTGCGTAAGTTCAAGCGGGAAACCCATGACAGGGTCTTGGAATAAGATGATATGTAATGTTCCTTCCAGCCCAAGCCATTCTATGATTCTAAATATGCACAGGGGCAAGGAGCATGCAGGACTGCCTATTCCAGTGGCAGGGCTGTCTGCTAGTTTAACTTGGCTGGCAATGACTCTGGCATCAGAGTCATTCCTTCTTGCTGTGGCCTCCAAATTCACTGACCTGTTTTGGAAGTACATCCTCCACAGCAACGTGCTGTAAATGTGTTAAGAGGATGTTACTTACACAGGATGTTTATTAAAATGACGGCATAAAGCTTACACAAAGAAAATATACAGAACATGCAGCATACATATATTACAAAGGTTTATAAGTGGTTTTAACTATGTTAATGCTGAGTATCCATATCTAGAACTCAAAAGGATGCATTTTATAAACACTGGCATAACAACACGTGATCCTAAATGGGAAAGGGACCTAGGTTAGGACTCTCATAATCTGTGACTACCAATAGCTGTTGAAAAAGACCTAGTGAAAAATAAATGCCAAAATAATTAATCTGATTTTAACAAGCAGTTTAAATAAACATTTGTTTTTCTCAGCTGAGTTCTGGATAGTTTTTAATAAGGGGGAAAAATCCAGTATTTTTCTGAGAGCAAAAAGCAGCAGTTCAACTGCTGGCAAGAGTGGCTGTAGAGTACACAGAAGAAGAGTAAGGAATTATGCTGTGCTGTTTTAAAAGGCTGCTTTCATTGACTGGAATTGGGCTTTCATTGACTCATTGGGCTGCAGCACTTAAACACTAGGAGGGTATTTTACTTATTTTTTTCAATTCTTAGAATTTTCATATTTCCTAGTACCAGTCAGACTAGTATTAAGTATTTCCTCTGTGATGCTGATAGTTCTTCTGTGCTTGTTCCTCTTCCCAGGATGGACTGATCTACTAACAAGCAACTACCTGCTTGGATTTACTGCTTGAATTTACACATTGCCATTTGAATCACCTCCCTGAACCTGCTGGCCACACTGCTTTGGGTGCAGCCCAGGATGAAATTGGCTTTCTGGGCAGTGAGAGCACATTTTTGGCTGATGTCCAGCTTTTCACCCATGGGAACCCCCAAGTCCCTCTTTCACAGGGCTGTTCTCAATGATTTCTTCTCCCAGTCTGTGCTCGTGTCTGTGATTGCCCCAACCCAGGTGCAGCACCTTGCACTAAATAATTAACACTTCTGTTTCCAGACAATGGGATTTTCCCAGCAGACTGCCCTGGAGTAGAGACCACAGGAAAGTAGCACCATGAGACCTGCATCCCCAGCACCTTCTCTTCTTCTTCCTGTCTCCTTCTCTTTTATCCCCAACACTCATTTTCTCTCTTTCAACCCATGCCTTACTGAACTCATGACCTGGCTTTCTGCTTTTCTCACTTTTCTTGAAACATGGCCTACCTTATCCCCACCAGTCCCTCTATCCCTAAAGCCCTGGTCCTTTTCCAGACTCATCCTAGCCATGTGGCTAGCACACCACAGAACAGCAGACTGGTGTTGCAAAGGCTATACATGCATCAGCACCTAATAATTTTGGTACTACTTGATACCATGTGTGTTTAGAATTGCAGCAAGCTGCCTAACACTTATGGAAATAGGGGATGGGGAGAGAACTGTTGCTCTTGTTTGGAGTTTTTCCTGTATTCTAACTGGTTTTTATCTTCCCTTGGAGTGAGCAAGTAGAGTGGTTACTGTACAACATAAGGCTGACTATTAACTGACAAGTAGGCACACTGAATCTGCTTCTTGTCCCCTCAGGCAGTGGTCCCTAATTCTTGGCTCAGAGACAACATGTTGAACACCAGATTCCTCAGTGTTACTTGCTGACATCAGGGAAAGTGGAGCACAGCATCAGACATCACTTTTCTTGCACTACTTCTTCAGTACACTAGCCCAGGCTGTTGAAATTTGGGGTTCTCTGCTTGGGATTAGACATGGTGCAAAAGACATCAGAAAGAGAAAATAACAGAAGATGGAAAAGGAGTTGGATCATCACAAAATAATCTTGTCCAGTGCCTGAAAGCTCATCTTTTCACTTCAGCAGACCCTCAGTTAAAGAACACTGAGCAATTCTTTTCTTTCAGTGCCTTCCACAAACTTCTTCCTCAGGTTCATGAGAAGACAGACACCATCTCTGCACTAGTTACAGGCTCCTTGTGCCAGATGGTATTTCATGAGGTAACTGAGAAAGCCACATCTTTGTTTGACACAAAAAGAAACAAAAAACCCAAACAAACAACAAACATGGAAAAGGTCTGGAAATGGAAGAAAGTAATTGAAATCAAACAGAGCTGTTCATCTGGCTTGGGATGATTCTTTTCATCAGTTTATAAAGAATTATTTAAAACAATCTGAAGTGCAGACTGGCCTCACACATCTATTTATGTTTTAAGTTTGAGCAGAAAAGAAAATTATCCATTAAATACTAGTAAGGTTGCCATGCACTGCTGAACCATAGCCACTGACAGACTGGAGATATTTCTCTGCTATATTCAAGCATAATAATGGTGATGGAAAGAGGCTACCTGTGCTTCTGGCATAAAGGGCAGCAGCAGTAATGCCTATTCAGCAGAAATGAAGGGCTGTCCAAGCAAAGAAGATAGACACACAAGTTAGTCTCAGAGATAAAGTAATTCCAGTGACCCAAACTTGAAGTGAAGCATGCATTTATGGACATTATTATAAGCATGCATGTGCTTGACACTCTCCAGATTTGGATTATAAATTTTAGAGACAAATGAGTTAATTCTTGTCACTGCACAACCCAATTGTGGCTAAGAGAGAGATGATCTTAAGGGATGTTATCTTTGGATCTCTACTCCACATTCAGAAACACTCTTCAGGCAGGGCTAACACTCTTGTATAGGTCTCCTACATGGAAGAGGAGGAGAAATACCTTTACTGGGCTCCTACAGCTACCTCTGTTGGGTCATTGGCTCTCTTCTTAAGTGTAATGGGCTACCTCAGGTTCACCTTAGCACACTAATGACGTGCTCTCCTTCCTACTGTGTAACGTTTTAATACTCAACAATCTCCATGCGTCTCTTACTTGTGCTGCAAACTGAGTACCTGCAAGAGCACAGCTTGCCTTGCAAGTTGCCAAGGCTACCCTGGAAACTCTTCCCTCCTTTTCTCTGCTTCATGTATCCTTTTCTTGGTACGCAAATGTCAGCAGTTGTAACCTACTGTAGGGAGGCATCTGGCAATGATGGCTGCCACAAAGGGGGAGGCTCTTACTGAAGATGCTCTGCCAGCAGCGTTATGCAGACTCCCCTTCTCAATTCACATTTCTTGGCACCTACACCCCGTCTGACTGACTTTTAAATGGGCAAAGAGTCAATCTAACAGATGGGCTAAATGGCAGGCAACCAAGATGCTATGAATGTACATTGTCTGGGTGTGGAGAGTCAAATTGCCAGTCAGGGATATCCAAGTTAATGCCCATCACACAGCTATGTGACGACAGCACAGAGATATGCCATGAATAGCCAAGTTTAAAATGTCTTCCGTAACAGCAGCATTCATAGACAGAAAAAATACAGTAAATGAGTGTTGCAGCTGACCACACTTGGGAGGAATCCAAGAAGGAATTGCGATGGAGAGGCGAGTCCAGGGGAAAACTACTTTCCCCTCAGAAGGAACAGTCCTCTCAAAGTGACTGTTGCCATCCTCCATCATGATACCTTCTGGCATCACAGGAGATTTTATACAGCACAAGGCAAGAAGCAGAGAAAGTTTATCTTTTGTCTCCCAGGAGTTCTTTAAAATTAGTACAAAAAGTCTAATGCATTAAATGTTTTTACTAAACGGCTCAATAAGCTTTGTATGGTATGTGGTGGCCTCTACATGCATGGTGTGAGCAGACCAGCCTAACAAGTCTAGTTACCAAGGAAACAGGTTTTTAAACTTGAAACATAGGTATTCATGGTGACAGAGATCTTACACTGTTTTGGAATGTGTCTCTCTGTTGAGGAGTGATCGTGGAAGCTGGCTTTTAAAATCCTCCTCACTGTGGTCATGAGGCCAGTGGAAAATGTTGCATCGCTGACCCTGACTCACTGGTCTAGCAGAACTGGAAACAGAATAGGGAACAAAAGATCATTACGCATCATCGCCTAATGCTTTACCTTAAAAGAAAGCAAATGGGAGTGTTAATTAGACAAGGACTTCCTTTCTTTGAGGGAGCAAATCAATCACATTTCTTCCATCCTGAAAGGAGGAGTTGTTTTGTGTTTTTTTTTAACATAAATCTTTTAAGTCTCAGTACTATGGCTTTATAGGAAGAGGAAATTGATCTCAGCCATTCCCTGACAGAGTGGCACTGAACAGAATGTGTCTTTCTTCCAGAATCTATTCATTAGTTCCTTCTCTCAATCTGACCTTGAATGCATTTGATTAAATGATTAAAATAATTCCATCCCAAAATGAGTTTGTAGGACAAACTTAATTAAGCCCCAGGACTGAGGAATGGAAAAGCTTGTGCTGTGCTCCTTGCTTTGTATGAACTTCTGTGCTTAAATAATCACGAGGACCATTGTAAACCCCTGCAATATGTTGGACATCTGGCTTCCCTGATTCTCCTCTACCTGGTGGGCTCCCTGAGCCCAAGAACCACAGGTTACTGCTCTCTGCCTGTCTCACTTCCCCAGGCACCACTCCTTTCCTTAAAAGCAGAGGGAAGGGAGAAGTGTACTCTGTGAGCAGTGTCACTCTTCAGCATCTTCTCATTTCACAACCCATCAAGAATACACAAACTGACCACAGAAACCTTGAACAATCATTTGATGCATGTAACAAGAAGGGAAGGGACTCCATGTATTTCATTGTTGTCACATAATTTAAAAATACAAAAGAAAAAGTTACACAGTCTGTAGAACAGTGCGGTGAAAGTTGTGAAATTGCTACTTTCTCACCACTTTGTTTGATGAGCTAAAAACCTGAATCTGATTTCTCTGCTAAAATAGCACCACCGCTTTTGGCAGTAGTGTAATATTAATGCAGATCAATATCTTCAGCATTGCTGCTTCTAAATTTGTCAGGTTCTCTTATCCTGGCAGTTTAGAAATATGGGGCTTCATTTGCTAACATTCACATTGTGTCTAGTCCTTTTGCAGGGCCATTGGTGCTGGCAGTCCTGGATATACCACATAACTACACCCTTTATACAAGGCTTGAGAGAAAATTACAGCAGGCTGACTATGATGCTCAGTTATAACTAAGGAATTCTACTGACTTCAGTGCGGCTGCATAAAAATAACTGCTAGCCAAACTTGGTTCAGAAACTTAAAAAAATTTTTTAAATCCTTTCATCACAAACAGTATGCCGTTCATTTTGCAAAGTACTTAACTCACCGATATATTAATGATAAAAACAAACCTCCCGTATTCCCCAGCCAACGAGAAAAAAAAAATACTAGGAAAGCAAAATTTCCTATGCAGGGTAAATGACACACAAATAAATTTTAACAGGAAAAACATATTAATGAATCTTCTTTTAAGAGGTAAACAAAATGCTGGCTTCTCGCCAAGGAGGCATGCATGGAAATCAAGCAGGGGATCCCTGAAAGCACAGCAAAGCAGCTGACAAAGCCTCTTTAGTGCTGTCAATGAGGCAGACACAATGTGAGAGATGGCCGTGCCACACACACAGCGGAGGGGTGAGGGGGAGCTGCGAGTGCAGCCAGCCAGGGAGGCTGCCGGGGCCACCTCCCTCTGCAGCCGCCTTGCAGGAAGGTGCTAAAATACCTCGAGGGTCCCACTCTTGCCCTGTCACTGGGGAGAGCATGACAGTGGAGCCGGCCGAGGCTGATGTTTTGTGACATTCCCAGGTGGTGGGGCTGGTTGGAGTGGGAGCAGCTTGAGCAGAAGAGCTGGCAGATGATGCAGCCATCCCATTCTTTCTCCCGGTCCCAGTGGCTGGGCAAGTTGCATACAGTATTACACTGCCTCCATACCCACCACCATAAAGATTTCCTGTTTAATGGTGCACACAGCTCTGTACTTAGCTAGAGGGGTTACTTCTTCCCTTGTAAGGCTCCGGAAAAACCGGAAATGCAAAAGGAAATACAAAAAGTCCCACTTTCCTTTTGCTCAAATCAGACATCTTCCAAAGCCTCCTTGCAGATTAATGTAGTGAGACGGGTTCAAAAAGAGCTTTGCAGAGCCCTTGCCCCCACTACATCTCAGTCACACAGATCAATGTTCTGATTTACATAGACACATTAAGAGAGGGGCACAAGCGGTGTTTCAGGCTCTGAGGCAGGAAGATGAAGTCTGGTGGCTGACAAAAGCTGCTGGGTCGTTTGAATTATCATTCCAGGACATTCAGAGATTTCACCTTGTGGATCATCTGTGCTTGAGGACAAGTAAAATAGTCACCCACTCATTAGCAAAACAGGACAAACAACCAGCATCCTCCAAATACACGTCAATGGTACACTAATATCTCACAGCATGTATTTGAACGCACACAAAGCATGAGATTTCTTGTGTAATAACAAGTACAATTAGGCCTTTGTCGGCATATCCATTGATATCCTTGTGAGGCTGGTGCATAAGAGGAGAACCAGAGCATTTTTCTGACCAGTATGGGAGAACTTCACACACAGTGTGATGATGCACCTCAAATTGAGCTGGTATATCACTGCTTTACACACCAAATTGAGGACAATCACAGTGTAAAACAACAAAATTTCTGGAATGCATAATTTGTCATAGGACAGGGAGTTCAGGGGCTGGAAAGTATAAAGACAAGTCCAAACATATATGAGGTTCTTCTGTCCATGGCCCCTGGATGTTTCTCCTAATCTGCATGTCTGTAAATGAAGAGCAAAGATCATGGAAATAAGGTGGCAGTGGTGCACTCCAGGTACATCACATAAGTGTGATTACCCGAAAAGAAAAGAGCAAGTTTTCAAAAGGAAAATTATGCTGTCTTGAATTTCTTTGTGGTGACACTTCTCTGGTTTTGAAGGCAATGGACTTCAGCTGCTAAATTATAAACTTCCTTTGTTTTTTATTCCCTTAGAACAGAAAAATCCTGGGGTCTGTTACCATCTGAGAAATACAGGCGTAGTCAATAAAAAAATGAAATGTTTACACATTGAAAGTCTTTCCTGTGAAATATTAAAACCATTATTTGATTAAAATAATATAGGATCCAGCACTGGGATATTAAACATGATGCATCAAAGGCAAAGAAGGAAAACATTATTCCTCTTCTGTCAAGTCTGTTGCTAAGAAAAGACTCTATTCAAAGTAGAAACACTTTAATACTTGTTCTTTAGATAAAGGAGATTAAAATTTATCCTTTACTCTTCTGAAACGTTTAGAGAAACATTCATTTATCTGCAGCTGAAATTAACACTGGATTGCTTTATTGATTCATTGGCTAAAGGCATAGACTAGTCATGAAAACTGCACTCTGCTTCCATTGGCACATTGAACCAGAATTTTAAAAAATGTCATTTAAAAGCAATTTAACCTAGAGAAAATGGGCAGTCATTGTGAGGTTTGGCCTTCTAGAAAAAAAAATATTCTTCATGTATCCCACTTAAGAACCAAGATATTTATATGGAACAGCTTGATAGACATGATAAATAACTGACTATAATTACATTTCCTGAAATACTGCTCAAAGGCAATCTTATACCATTACGTAGAACTGCCTTTAGAGGACATAAGGTTTAAAAGAAATGTATCAGAAATACATAAACAACCTCCCAAATTACTCTGAATTAGAGCTGCAGCTGCAGTAAATCACCGTGAGTACAATGGTGGCATATTCCTAATCCGTGGCCACTGGGACCAGGGGTCCAGAGTTTATTTAGACTACAAATTGGCAGCAGTAGAAGGGCAACTGGTGGTCATCTTGTGAACTTACTCCCCAGTGTCTGTGTCATCACAATACCTGATCCCAAGTGTGAGATAATTTGAGGCAATCATGGCTCTGTAGGGAAGGGGTAAACACCTTAGAGTTACCTCTGGATTGGATTAAGTAAAATAATAGATATGGTAATGTTGTGGCCTTGTATCCCTTATTTCCTCCTTCATCTAGGTAGCTTGTTTAAGTGTATACTCATGTATATGAGCCATGACACCTTCATCTATGTTTATCACACAGCTCAAGTAATGGTATAATACATGCCCTGTGTCTGCATCCTTTTGCAGGATGGTCCACTCTCTTCAACATCTGCATCTAAATCAGCTAAATTGCCAGTAAAGAGCCAATGATACAGAAATCCTTTTTTTTCCCCCCAGGAGTAACTACTCTGTCAAATAGAGTTATAATGCACTGTAGCATCAGGTATTTACACTATGCGTTGGAGACCCTACGGGTGTACAGGAACACCTTTCCACAGTCATTTAGTGTACAGATTTGTTCAAAAAGCCATTATGCCTTCAGTGAAAGGAATCTTTTTAAAGTAATTGGGAGCATAAGAACATATATTAACTCTATGCATTTAAGGTCAGACTTTTACCCAGTAATATTCTAGTGGAGATGTAGTTAATTGATCCCTTATACATTAGTTTCATGAATTGATCTGATATTGTGAATTAAGTGTACACTTCAGTTCACTTTTTGGGGGGGAAATCTAAGTCATACTACAAGATCTAAGTCTGGACCCTTTTGCTTGAGCAAAATTTCTGTGTTGAATTTTGTTTGAGATAGAATGGTAGGTATGGATGTTCAGCTCTACAATATAGCTTACTCACACCAATGAATGGGATTGTTCAGTACACCCACGTTTTCAGACAGGATCATTATTTAATGAGAAGGAAAACTATTTTTATGAGCAGTAGCAGAGATTTCAAAGGCTGAGACAGAATAACATACTAATGCCTAACTGCTGTCAAATGTGGGAGTTCAATTTAACTGGTCCATCTGCAGAAAGCATGTTTCCAACTAAGGGAATCCTGTTGCTTTTTCTAGTCCCTCCTCATATTCATATTAATGGCTGTTTCAAGGTGTGTCTAATTCCATCTTCGGCCTCCTCCATTTGAGATATGTAAACATAGCCTGAGTTTACATCCTCTTCTCACGAAAGAGCTCACATTTTAGCAATAGTGCTCCTCACCTTCTAGATATACCTTCTACATTCAGTTTAGCGCTTACTAATGCATTTTGATGATTGTACTTATTACTCACTTTATGCAAAGGGGAAAAGACAACATGAAAAGAGAGAACACAGGGAGGAGTAAAGAAGTACTGAGGATCAAGTGGACTTTTCAAGACCTTTTGGCAGCCATGCATTCAACACATGACACTATGTTGCCCAATAAAATGAAAAAAATGAGGCTATAGCTCAGATGAAGCAATGTTATGTGCCATATCCATCCCACAATCCACAGTTTCCCCATCCCTAGATTCAACATTATGAACCATATGTTTAGTCTGATATATAGATAAGATGAATCACAATGATAAATTTTTTGAAAAGTTGAAAAAAAAACCCAACTGGGATCTAGCTTTTCAAAAGTGAATGATGGCATTTTCTGACCCTATTACTTTTTTGCTCTCTGCGAGTGCTGGCTGAAGCTGAAGTTCTTCAAGGTGGAAAAGCCATCTGGAAAAGACTGAAACTGTAGTAATACACTGAAAGATTTGGTCAGTGATTTGCCTCCCACAGAGCATTAAGGCTTGCACCTCTAGCCAAATTTGTTCCCTTTACAATGGCTCTCCCAAGATCAAACTCCACAACACTCACAAATTACTTTAGAATTAGCACAGCAAGGACCTAAAACCTTTCCTATTCCCATGGTCTCTGAGAATGGAAAGCAAGTGGGGTGACACCTGGACATGTATCAACCCTTTTCTGAAGCACACACCACAAGGAGTAAATGCAGGTTCTCAAGGAGGCTGGAAGCCATGGATTCCTCATCCTTGAGAAATACAGTTAGAGTACCACTTCGAAGTCAGTGCAAATGTTGCTCTGTTTGAAAGCATCCTACATCACACTAAACTGCTGCAGGGAAGCAGAGTAGCCAAAGGTTTCCTTTATTTTCTGATTATCAGAAATTGTACGTTCCAGAGAATCTGATACTGGATTTCCAGCTGTCTTATCAAAGACATTCTTCTTCTATGGTATTGTCAGGTACCATTCTCACACCGTTGACAGCAAAAAAAACAAAGGATGTTCTTTAGGTTCTGTATTTCTCCAGAGCAATTTCCAAGACTAAGACAATTTCTTTTTCTTGCCAAGGATGTAGGCACCATGAAATTCACAATGTCCCATTTTCTCTCCCCTAGAAAAGCCTACAGATAAGAAGGTCAGGACAGATGAGAGAAGGAACTCAACGTTCTCTCTTGGGGAGCATATACATTGTCTGTGATTTATTTCTGCTCTTTATGGCTTATATAGACACTCCAGCAGCCAGAGGATGATCCTGCTGCTGCAAGAAAGAGAACTGCTCTTTTCTACTCATGCCACTTTCAGAGAAAGACTCTTACCACAGTGAGCTAGGTTTTGTCCTGTAAAGGCCAAGTTGTATGAGCATGGTCCTTCAAACATCTCCAAAACATCAGGTAACCATGAACATACCAGCCATTTAGTGGCAGATGTGGCCAGAAGAATACAACACACATATCCCGAGGCAGGACTCCACTTCAAATGAGTTTAAACACAAAAAAGACAGTGAAATCATGTCTCTTCCTTGCACCAGCAGGCCTTGCATCTCATCAAAGATATGTCACTCACTCTCAAGCTTAAGCAAAGGAGTTCTCAGCAAGAATGCTGCAAAACAGACATCAAGCTTTTTATGAAGCAACTGTTGTCCCCTGCCCCTCATCACCACATTGCCTGTCATGAGCCCATGACCCACACCCATCACTTTCCTGGGTGCAAGGAACATTGAAAAAGGCTCTACTGTCAGGTGTAAGAAACATCCCTACTGATCAAGTCAGGCTCCAGTGGTGTCTCTGACTGCAGCCCATGTTCCCTGCATGCAAACCAGCAGCAGGAGGTAACTACAAATAGCAGGAGCTTCCCACTCACCTTGTACCAGTGTTAAGTGGCTATACAGCTTCTATAGGGCAAGTCTGCACCCATTAAATAGGCTGCCAGAAGGACTCCCATAATCTTCCACTCACTCGTAAAACTGGAATCAAAAATTAAGACCCATTTTTGCTCCTTGTTATTTCCTCAAATACACAAACTTCACTTTCATAAAACCAAACTTTTTATCCTTAAACAAGATTTAAAATGATTTCATGATGTTTCAGGAGTTAAAAGGAAAGCAAGTATGTGCAATGCAGTAAGATTTATTCACAGAAAGCATCCTTCCAATCAAAAGAGTGAATAAACTGATTTCATGTTAACAACCAGAAGAATCCACTTCACCCCTAGAGAAAATAGGCACACAAATACTTTACTCCTTTCATAAATAACGTATTTTATTGCATATGGCTATTAAGGAGAGCATCCATGATCAATACAGACTAAATACAATACACTACTCTAGTTCCATTTATTCTGGTCTCCAGCAGCATCACATTTATCCTTATATACAGCGTGTACATTGGAAGACACAGCAAGATAAGTTAAGTCTCTTGTCATATCACAATAGCAAGAAATATATTTAACATCTTGATATCCAGAAACAATACGTACCCAAAAAGAAAACACTGCTTAATAACTGTTAAGGTTACATAGCAAAAAATATTTTAAATTTAAGGTAAGTCAGGCAAAATGTACAAAGACCCAATATACATTGTGAAGTTTTAGCAAACATAACATTTATACATTTTGGTTCCATTCTGTAAACTAAATTAAGAATGTAAGTATTGCATATGCCTTTGTGAAATATACATGATAGAGAATAATTAATTATTTTGTCAAGTTTTGTTTTTTTTTTTTTTTTAAGTTGCTGTATGCAGTTCAGCCATTTGTTTTAGTGGCATGATTTCTTAATTGATACAGAGGGATACTCCAAAATAGAGATGTTCAAAACGTAGAATTCAGCAGGTACCACACTCAGTGCTGGCAGGGAATGGGGGGGTCAAACAGAAAATGTCAAAGGTACGTGGGGTTTTTCCGTTCCAGATTTGAACAAGCAGCATTTTAGAATGTCTTAGAACCATTTATAGAATTAGTACTAGAAAAAGCCTCAATGAGATCAGATATTTAAATTTATTTTAGATCTAATATTGTATTAGCCTATACATTGCTGTGATTTAAGACCCCAAAAATTACACTGAAAAATAAAGTGTGCCATGGAGTAGGGAAGGAATTAGTTTACATTCATCTTTGTCTTGTAATACAATCCTCAGTTCTAAAAATTCAGCATGTAAGCAGGAAGACTGCATTGCCATTCATTGTATTTGTAAGACATTGACTCTTGTCTTCCTCAGAAAAAAAAAACCAAAACAAAAAAAGATAATGCATTGTTGGTAGTGAAATACAGGTTCCACCAAGCACAATGATTAAAAAAAAAAAAAAAAGTCTCACATAACTCATAACTTAGTAATACTTATATGTCTATCAGAGCAGGCACTGGGGAGGTACCCTTAAAATGTACACAAACACTTCAATCAAAGGAGAAGGAAGGTGGCATGACATTCTGCTAGTCTGGTGCAACAGTTGTATGTGACTTTTGTGACAGTAGCTGCCACACCACTCAGATTTTCAGGCCACTGGAAATGTGATGCACAGTTAGCCTTGAAAAGAACTCAGGATAAGCAACTGCAATGGTTCTTCTTCCCTGTAATAGTGCCTGCAGCTACAATGGTGCTTTCCTGGTAAAAGGCAAATATCAGGACTTTATAGATGGCAAGATAATACTGTGTTAACATTAGCGCTTGAATCTGCCCAATACCCATTATCATCCCTGCATTCCTAGCATGCCTATGTGGATTTTTGGTTACAAGAAATGCAGCTAAGAACAGTTAGCTGACAAAAGTGAGCTTGTAAATAGAAGAAAAGGCTTTTGCAATCTGAAGTACCTACATAAACACCTACAAAGAGAGGATTAAACAAGTGTGTCAAAGGTACAGATACCCCTAATACAGTTTGATGGTTTTAACTTACGTTGCTTCAGTTACACATTTTATACTTTTTAACTACTCTGAATCCTCTGTCCAAGTCTGACTCCCGAGTTTCATCCCATTTTAGACTTTTCAGTGCCCTACTTCGGCTTTGTCTGAGAAGTAAACCCTGCAGCTAGTGATTCAAAACCCAGCAGCAGCAGCAGCTGTACAAGTTGCAAGTTCAGTAAGGCTGGCGACCATTCTTCAGAGACTCAGCACAGAGATAAAGGAGTTCCTGTCGTACACCAACACTGCAAATCCGGCTTTACTTTGAACTGAGGTAGTACTGTCGTAGGCTTGAAATTATGCCAGTAAATACCAGATCTTGCTGCTTCAGCAGGTGTTACAGAATCCCCTAATATGCCAGAGAATAAATACAGTTTGTCTTTGAAGAAAAAGAAAATGAAGGCATTGGCCATTACTTAAAGAGGCCGGCAGAAAAGTTCCTATGATTTAAAGAGCATCTCCAACTTCTGTCAAAACAGCAGCAAAATGATAACATAGATGCCATGGACAGGTAATGAGTTAGGCAGGTTGCTTTCCCTTCCTCCCAGATTTGTTGTAGTCTAGCCCACAACAGTTAAGTAACTGTCAGGACCAACAATAACAATAAAAAGTAAACGTTAAGCAGCTTCAGTTACCAAAAACAAAAACAAAACTCCAAAAACAAATAAACAAAAAGGTATATGCCAAGCAGCTTCTTTGAATGTTGTTATTCTGTTGTTTGAGGTCATGATGAGAAAACTAACTCCTTCACTCTGAAAAGAAAAATGAAAGAAAGTCAATAAAAGCTGCAAAACTTTTTTCATATATATGATACAGACAACACAAAAAATACCATAGAGAGATTATTCAGAATGGGTTTTCATGTGGAAAAAAAAGCAGCTGTGCAATAATTGCTTTCATGTTTGTATACATCATAAGGTATTACAAAGACAATAAAGGGAGTATTCCCCAATCCAACATCACTCCCTTTTTTCAGAACCTTTCAGCCAAGGCTCTTCAGGTCAGCGAACTACAGGATACAGAATGGGTTAGAAAACATGACACAAAATAACCCCAATTCCAGTTGTGATCATCACAATTTTTTGCACCAGTGGAAAGGAAAAGGGGTGGAGGAAATAGGTACACGCTTAACTCTTTGCATTTTTGTCAGTGGGATGTTACAAAAAAATTTGCATTTTCAGACATTAAAAACAAGTTTGAGACTATCTTGTCCTTAGGGAATGAGTCTACTAAAAACATAATCAAAGTATAGAAAGAACCTTCCTTTAATTTAGTTATTTGATTTACTAAACAGCTATTATTCTAGAAGTAAAAAAATTAGTAGGTATGCAAAAGGAAAGAATCTTCTCCCTGACTGACTACAGAGCTGCTTTAAAACAGTCAAGGAGAATTATGCAGTAAAAAGAAACTGATTACAATGAGACCCTTTCTATTTTAAAGAATGCAGCTGACTCCTTTAGTGTTTCATCACAGCAAAGAATTAATGGATAGTGTGTGCCTACCCTACAAAGGGACATTATTATATTGATTAGCTCACAACATTAAGACGGTTTGATAACATGGGCATTAAAAAGTAAAAACTTAATAGTTATAGCAATTTTCATTGTTGTATGTTGTCGCCAAGTTTGCAAGTTAAATGAAAATTTTAGTTAGATGATGTATTCCATGAGTTTTTCTAAAAACTGAAGTTATTCGGAACATTTTGGGAACAAACACCATTACTTAGAAAAGTCTACAGTTTTGACTATATTGATACAAGAAGTCAGTATTTCTATATATTTTAATTCCTTTGGGATCATAAATGAATTAGATACAAAACATGGATGTCAAAATAAGCCCAGTGCTTATCTGTGCAAGTTTCAATCAATTTAAGCCTCTGATAAAGCAAGACAAAGCTTTTCCTTCAAGTTTACACAAAAAACAAAGGCTGATGTATCTTGGCATATACAGAAGACTTGCTAAATTGCTTTGAATCTCTGAGAGCTAAGGTTTACTTAAGGAATTAGTCCTGCTGGAGTCAATTGGAGCCACTATATGATCAAATACTTAGGATATTACTTGGGATTTTATTACATGTCACATCTTGAGACGAATTAATAGATTGTGAAGACCAAAAGGAAAGTGCCTCATTGCCCCCACTGCCATTTATTTGCTGCCACTTTTCTGACCAGCAACTAAGTCAAATCTATCCATTCAATCTTCAGTAAACGAGTTTTCATTGTTTGTTCTGGAAGCATGTTTCAAATTAAGAACTTGAGCAGGTTTACAATGTATCCAGGGATGGAGCTCCAAATCTAACCAACACCATCCTGAAGGGCTGCATGGGTGAACATGGGGCAGGATGGACAGCTCTCAGATGGGAGCAGAAACTCCTCATTTGAGGAAGAAACACCTAACAATCCACTTTGTTCCCATTTTTGTTCAGGGAAGCAGAACAGATGCATCATGTAGGCAAACAAGTGAGTGTTTAAAGGTACATGCTAATTCTGTGTTATTACTTTTCTCCTTCAAATGGAAACCAACACAGCAACTAAACTTACATTCCCCACTTGATAGTGAAAGTCAAAGAAATTATTTTTAAAAAACCAAAAAACCTCATCTTCAGATAGGGAAATTGGTGGAAAATGCAAAGGATACAAATAAGCATATTCCCAGAAGTATGACAGCCTTGGGCAGACATGAGGGAAGATTATTAGCAACTGAGTAAACATGATATTGTTCTTACAGTACAGCAAGTACTGTCCAGCCAGAATTAAACTGGAGTAGGTGAAGTGGCTGATGCTTCAAAGCACTTCCAAACTTAGTTTGCATGGTTTTCTAAATGGATGATAGGATTGTGGGCACAAGCCTAAGAGCCTATGATGCAATAAACACATCATCCAATGAGTCTATAATGATGACCTATAACTCAAAAAACCAACCCAAACATAGTCTTCAATAATAAAACAATTTCCTCTGACTTAAATAAGCTTTGAATCTTGTTTTGAATAAGCTTTGAATCAAGAAAGGAAAAATAACTATTGCTATCACTTGACCCATGTAATAGCAATGTCAGCTTCAGAGGAAGGCTACTTGGAAAAAAAAATAAATTTGCAAGTTCCATGCCAAAGTAAAATCAAAAACTAACCAAACAAAAAGAAATCAATATCATGTTAATTTTTACCTCAGTGATTAGTATCTTTTACTTATTTCAAGCCTCAGGTCAACATTCCACTCACACAGCAAGTCACACCAGTATACACTGTCTTCATCCAGGAACTCAAAATCCCTACAGGACATGAACATATTCTTTGGTAGCTTCATTCCCCATGGGCATGCACCAATCAAAATACAAAGTCCAGCACTATGTCAATACTGAGGTTTCCTCTTGGTTTTGGGCTTTATTAAGAAAAGCATCCATGATCATTGCTGAGCTTCCAAAACTACTTAAATCATCTGATTCTCCCAGTGCTTCTTGGGGAATAGATCAGAGAATAAACACACACACAAACTGCAACAAAGCTACCAAATACTCAAAGACCTGCTAAATATACTGTGAAGAGAATACAGTGGTTAGTCAATTAAAGAAGACCTACTCTGCTTATTAATTTTCAAAGTCAGTAAGCAGCAAATACAATTTTTTTTTAATTCCTAAAAATAATTCTCATCAGCTAACAAGCACACAGGCAGAAACAGTTATTCATGTGGCTTGTGGCAAAACTCAGTGCTGGTTATTCATAATCAGTAAATTTATTCCACTGGCAGTGTGACTGCCAGAGCGCATCAGGCATTGGACACAGAACCCCCAGCTCTGCTGCAGGCTTCTGCCCTGACTCCAGGCAAATCACTCCGTGGCTTTATCCCTTTGTTTCTCCTCCCCATGCTGTCTGCCAAATCGATTAAGACTGTGATTCTGCTAACTAACTTTTCCTGGAAGAGCAATCCTATTGACACAACTGAACCTGGAGGTTAACAACGCGCACGTCTGCAGGCATCAGGCCAGGCCATTAGACAGCACAACCCAAGGAACTGAACCCCACTCACAGCGAGGTTCTTTGGCACGCCAGACACCTGAGAGGAGTCCTGCGAGCCTGGGTAAGGCAGCTGGCCACCCAGGAAAGGCCAGTGTACCCCTCATCAGCAGGTTACACTGCCCTCCCGACCCTCCAGCTTTCTCCAGCAACAGGCATCGTGCAGGCTGGGCTCTCTCAGGAGATGGGTCACAGGCACCCACCCAGGCTGGAGCCTTGAGCCTGGACAGCATCACCCCCACACCCACAGCAGGCTGGGTCTGCAAGCAAGGGGAGCAGAGAGGTTGGGCTGAGAGTGGGAAGGAACAGCACATGGCCTGATGGTGATAAACTCCTGCTGACCGGGCACTGACAGCAATAGAGGTGGTCTGAACTGCAGTCTCCAAGGGCTGCCTTATTGGAGCCATCACAGGATGCACACACAGCCCAAGGTCACAAACTTGGCCGAGCATGCAAATGCAGATGCAGCCTGACTGCTACCCAGGTTACTACTGGGAAGTGCACAGTGGGAACCAAACCCTTGGAGCCTCGTGGCTCCAACTCTCATTAAGTAATGCAATGAATACTGTACTTAACATTATAGGTAACCCTGCTAAAGATAACAGAACAACTCATGTGCTGAGTATGGCTCTCCACAAGTAATTCCAGGGAACATGAGTTCCACTCAGCAGGACTACTCTTACAGAATAAAGCTGAGCAGAGACACTGTCAGAGGAACAGGCTGCAATCAGAGCTTAAACATTCACTTTAGCAGCACTTTGCAGGAAAACATGAAGTAGTATGCTCTGAAAGTTTACAAAGCTCATGAATATCATTCCAAAGTACAATGTTTCCACATTTTATGAGAAAAACAAGTTAAATCATGAAATTAAAAGGCCACATTATTTTTATTTTTTAAACAAGTCATGGTTGATCATAATTAGAGACATGCTGCCCCAAGTAACTAGGCTCTTTTGATATGTTATTCCACTAAGAAACAGCACATAATCATGTTCAGATATGTCTCTGTTGTTTTATGAATTTTAAAAAAGCAAGCATCTGGTCAACATAGATTCTTCATGACAAATTTTAAAAATCACTACATTTCTTTAAAAAAGTAAAGTGGGGATTTTGCATCCACAGTAATCCATATTAAAATGAGCTTCACAGTACTTTTAACTCTTGTGTCAAATGGTTAGAAATAATATCACCTTGAACTGCATTAATATAACCATAGGGAAAGATATTATCTTTTAAAGTGGGAAACAAAACACTGGATTATCTGGAAAAAGATGCTGCTTGTCAGCAACTGGAAATACCTTTTGGGTTTTTATGCCCAAGCATACACACAAGAGGTTAAAATGTTCATCTGATGTCATTGAAAAATCCCCCAGATTTTATAATGAGCATCAACTTTTAACCAAAGGTACTAAAAAACAAAATAATCTGTGTTTGATGCCATATATTTACATGACTAATATTTAATTGGCCTATAATCTTGCACTGGAGTTTAAGCAGTGGAGTCTATAGTAGAAGCACAACGAGATTGTGGGCCATGCTTAGTTGACTTCAGAATTTGATATAATTTGTGTTTCATATAATTTTGTCAAGGTTCTTATAGATTTTGTAGTACTAATAACTAAACATTAAAATGTAATTATGTGGAAAATAAAGGATTAAACTTACAAATGTCATTTTAATGAATTTATAGTGCTGGTCCAGAAATACATTTTCCCTATCAATTATAATAAATGTAGGCACTTCTAATTTAAAATTAAGAAACTAGACATGCTCATTTTCCCCAGGATTAATTTAATACAGCTGCTATTATATCTCTTAATTTCAGAGCTACAGCCACTATGTACTATTAAACAAGTTTGTATAGATGTGATTTAAGCCCACGATTAGGGATAAAAAAATTAGACATAAACCCCTCAACATAGTACTATCTGAAATATGTTCAATTATCATCTCCCTCATAAGCTGGGTATTCAAAAGCATTACATGAAATGAAAGAAAATCAAGCAGCTTTCTCTGTACAAACAAAAAGCTAGAAAATAAAAATGTTTAGTCCTTTTGGCCTTCCAGTCGGAGTTTGTAAGAAGGACAGAAACACATATGCAAAAGCAGATGTGGAAGATACACAGAAAATTTGCCACTGAAGAGATTTGTCTGTGGCAGCGAGCCAAAGAGCCACTCCACCATACGCACACAGCATTTAACCATTGTGGAACAAGAAGTCATGTTCTTGGCTGATGACCATTATCAAACATGTGAAATTGCCTCCCACCTTGCAACCATCACAGTATTCTCATATCAGTGCAGATTCAAGACCCAACACCACAAACATGGCCTCAATGAGGCTGTTGGCTTGATTTTTACAGCTCCGTTCACTACACCAAGGAGGGAAGCACAGCTTTTCCCAGGTGCAGCCTGCCAGCAACATGGGAACTCCAGCCATACCACTTTGCACACAAAGTGAAGCTGGAAATGAAGTTTCTTAAGAAACAGAATTTTTACAAAACAACATGCTCACCTTCCAAGTGATGAAGGGCAAAGGTGGAAGAGATTGGTAACTAAAACACTAAATCACCTGCCAACCCCATCTTTGGGGACACAACAACAACTGCATTAGCATGCCTGCCCCAAAAGCACACATTAGGCAATATGTGTGCTAAATTCTACCAAACTCTGTGGGTACCTCTGCATTTCTGACCTACTCACCCTATGAGCAGCCTGCCATTCCAACTCCTTAGAGTCACAGAGAAGAAACAGAGACTTCTAAGCAACAATTCTTCTGCCCTATTTCATATTGAAATGAACTCTGATGAATAAGAGTTCTGAAAGAACTCAAACTCTGTGAGGTATACAACTTGGCATTCATTTTAGGAACAGAGATCATATCTTTTTACACACCTTTACAATTGCTGGGAAGTTTGCTCAGCCGGGATGTCAAAGGCATATTTGCGCCTCTTCTAATTTATATCAGTAGTCATTAACAAGGTCAACAAGTTTTGACAAGGAAGAAGAGCTCTTGTGAAGTAGAGCTTGATATTCTCACACAACTGCCAACTGAAATGCCATCAAAGGTAGTTGTCCTATTTCCAGCACATAACAGTGAGGTGGAAAAGAAAAAGTACAATCAGACTTCTGGTTCTCCACAGACTTCAGGTTCTTCACAAGTGAGAGCCTGACTGCCATTCCAGGTATCAATGGACAATACCACAGTTCAAGAGCTGCTCCTGAGTCACTAGGCTGAAAACATATTCCTGAAAACACAACATTAGAGTGTTCTCAAAGAGCTTAAAAGCATGCTTTTTCCCTCTCTCACTTGGGATAAAAAGCAGTCTTTTCCACTGGTTAAATTGAAGAAATATTCACATTAAAATTTTAAATATTCATAGGAACAGGGATAAGGACTCATGTAAGTTGTGGGAAGTCATGTTCACTCTCCCTTTCCATTACAGCGGATATCTAATTATTCCATGAAAATAGCTCCAGTAAGAAAGAACAAGAGTGCTCTACCAAAGAATATATGGCTGAGACATGCCATATATTGGTGAGGGGAAAAAGATGATTGAGATCTTTTTTCAGCCAGAAAGGTACTGGACACTGGTCAGTCCCGGGTAAGTGCTCTTGCCTCCTAAATATTGAAGGGAGGGGAAGAGAAACACTTCATCCAGGCACTCCTTCAAAGACTAATCCCAGCCTCCATCGCTGCCAAATGGGCTTAGGCACCTAGCATCAAAAGAGGCTTCAGATTTACAAGAGCATCCTAGAGGAAGACATTTATCTTCCAGACATCCGCATGTTTTAAAACACAAGGCTCTCCTCAACTTTCAGAGTCAACCACATTCCTGTTTCGCAAACTGACCTTCAGACAGCTTACCAGGGAGACTGAAACAGCCCTGGCATGACATACACGCCTTTACGCATCTCATCTGCCATCTAAACACACTGGATGGTCACACACTCCACATTAGCGGGCTGCTGCAGCTTTTGGACTTTCAGGTTAGGAGACATGTCCAGAGAAACGCATCTTCTTGTGGAAGAGATACACAGGGAGAGAAGGGAGAGAAAAATAAAGCAGGGAAGGGGTAAGAGTAACAACCTGGCATGGACGGGAGGGCAACCTTTTCCCTACAGCTTTCTCTTGTTGCCCCATCCTCACTTAAAACTCTTGAGCATCCAGAAGTAGGAGAAAGATTTTAAAGGATGATTTTGCAAGTCTGTCAATGCTTTTCTAGACATCTTTTGTGACCTCACCTTTGTCAATGTGAATCTGTCAGTAACAGAGAAGTGGGGAAAAGATGAAGCTAGGCAAGAAGTTTCATTGTGTTGCATGATGAAAATACATCACCACTCCCAACCTTCCTGAAACCATTTAGTAAAGTGAGCAATACAGCACAAAAGTGCTGCACTGAAGCAGGTTAAACTCTCCTCTAATCCAGTTTCCTCTCTCTGGCAGTCAAAAGCAGCTGTATACAAAATCTAAGACAATATGCAAATGGAGATACTACCCAAAGTTCTTATCTACTTTCTAATTATTTACCTCTAAGGACAAAACAGTTGTTAAGGACCATGAGCCATGCTCTTTTTAACTTCCTTGGTACTGTAGACTAGCAACCCACAGCAGCCCTTGGCACAGTGGATACTTTCCAAAAGCCAGGTTCACAAATTTAGTAAGGTGCCCCGTCCCTGTTGATTTCAACACCTTCACCTTCTTGAGCCTTAATACTTATCAGCTCTACAGAAGCCTACTAAGTCTCCTCAAAAATAGCCACTCTAACACAATCCCCCAGCAGACATTTCCCACTATTCCTTCAATAAACAGTCAAACCCAGTAATCAAACCAAAATGTTGTCTCAAAGAATGATATTTCTAGATTTATTATTTACAGATTTTACTCTATTCTCCCTTGCATCAAATACATTGCTAAGAAATGCAAAAAAACCCCATAAATATATATGTTGCATTTTGAAAACAAACAGGCGTCTGTAACTTCCTACTCTAATCTAGAGATGAATTAACATTTCTTTCTGAATTTTATATGGATTTTATTGCATACAGAACTTAGTATTATACTAAGACATGAAAGGAAAAGATGTATTTTTGTCACATGGGCATGATAAACACCATCTACATATCACTCCTGGAGGCTAACTGATACTCTGTTGGAAAGCAGAGGAAAAAAGCTTAGTGAACTGTTTAGAAAAGTAATTTAGGTGGCTAAAATTTATCTTCTGAGAACACCAGTTTCAAAACTGGAAGCTGGTCATAAAATAATTTGTGATAGCAGAAAGCATATAATTATCTCCTCTTTCTTACTCATATATTTTACTTTCTTTCTCAAGCAAGAAACACAGATTATACTGAATTAATGTGATTGTTGCCAGCTCCACTGGATGCACCTTGAATCCTCCCCATTTAATAGCTTACTGCAAAAAAAGTGAAGCAAGCCCAGAATTATTTGCTCTGCAAGACCAAGAAGATGCTAAAGCTACACTTTTTAAGAAAGGTAAAAGTGAATGCAAATCACCAACTTTTACCAACCCTCAAGAACAAGAATATCTGAGACATGCAATCAATCTCAGTTTAGAAAACAGAACTGATTTCATTGTTTTTTCAGCCATGAGACTACAGTACAAAAATACTGCCTTCCTCAAGAAAAACAAACAAGTAAACAAACAAAAAACCCCAAACCTGTTAAAATATGAAAAATACTATGGTGTCAGAGTACAGTGGGCTTTCACAACACTTTTCTCGAAGTTTCAAAGGGATTTTTTAAAAAGACCCAAAAAATTAGCATCAATTACATGCAACATTATTAGCTCTAGAGCAAGATGAACTTTCTTCTATAATTGTAAGAGCTCTCAGTAAATATTTACAAAAACAGAGCTGTACTCTACTGTTTCACCAGCTTTTTCCTCCTCTCCCAAGTGCTCCTACACAGGTGTCATTGTTTTGTTTTATGGCTCCCCATATTTGTTGCTAGCAAATATATTTATAAGGAACCAATTACACTTATTTTTCTAAAATAGGCTTACCAGTACCTGATAAAGCATTTTTTTAAATACCGTTTACTTATAACAATATGTCTGACCACACAGCTATGTAACTGACACTGTCATCTTTTTGAAAGTGTATTATGTTGCCAGGACTGTTTCTATAAAACAGATTAAAACTCATCTTTGTCACTTAAGATGGAATACTTCTGAATTTGGCTCTAGTCCCACGATTCTTAGCAGAGAATTCCCCTAAACTTCAGGGAGGCTTTCCAGTACATCAAGACCTGCATGCATTTTCTCCTAGTGCCAGCATCCCAGTTCTTTAAAGCTGCTTAGGACATCCCAAATCGGTGTGATGAACACCCCAGGATATCATATTAAGGAACTATGATTTCCTGTAGGATATCCTGCAGTAGCTGAGACTTTATAAAACTATGATGCAGTTCTAGAACGATGGTCTGCGAAGAACAGAAAGATCACAAGCAATGCCATGAAGAAATGCTTTGCAAAACATGAGTACTTCCCCCAAGGCATCTGCACTTTTAAAGCCTAAGTTTTCTTACAAGTGCCAAGGTCCTGATACTGTTGCATATTTCACATACTGTGATTGACCAGGAAATATATTGAAAAGTGTTCAGCCAACAGTGCAGCAGCTGCACAGCTAGAGAGAACACAAATCCCTTTTAATTTCACATTTACTGAACAAGTACAATACATAATCAACTAACTAAAGTACAGTCCAGATCAGGCAGGAACACTTAGCTATGCCAGCTGATCCACATAAAAATATGAGTCTTATTTCAAGTCCTCCTGCTTGAAACAGACTCTACACAGCAAGGCTGATCTCACAAGCTGCAGATCTCTGGAAATGAGATGTTCCATTTATACCAAGGGTATAGGCTCCCTCTCTGGTCAAGGAAGGTGGTTTTGTGCCAGTCTCCAAGTCTGGCTTTGATCAGCCTCTTCAATACTTAAAAGGCACCTATACCCTTCTAATGACTACTTACAGAAGACAGATCCTTATTTGAAGAGGAGTCTTTTGGTAGGCTCCTAAAGTGCAAATGAGGGGATTACAGATTGGACCAAACCTCTCAGTTCTGCAAAAAGTGCACAAAAACTGGCTAGATGAAAAAGAACACCATATACCTAGAAATCTAAACCAGGAACACAGACCCTTAGGACATACTGGCGACACCTGAGTTGCAATCTGCAACACAGAAGACATTAGGCAGCTTCACTCAGGACACATACATGAAGGTCCCTTAAGATTCCGATGTCCTGTGGTTAACCTATAGCCTCTGCCTTTTAATTATAGTTGTGTCCAACAGACAAAAACAGGATCCCAGCACAGCCAAATTTCACAAAACCTATTAAAAAAACCCACAGATAAATGGCCTCCTCTGGAATATGCTCCCTCAGATTGCAAATAATTCCATCCTGTCTGTGCTAAACAATCCTACCAAAACATTTCCACAGCAAACACAAGCTGCTTGTTTACAAGGAGGAAAAAACCAAGCAACCAAGCAACCTGAGGCACTAATAAAAGACAGCAATTTTGAGTGTCTTTCACTTTGATGCCTCGGCCTCTCCAACTATCATAGAAAAAAAAACCAATTCAGATTCAATCTGTGCTTCAGACAACAGACCACAGACACACTTTCCTATAGAGCAGGAATAAGTCTTGGACAAAATCATCTAACCATGTCCATAAAAGACATATAAAATAAACCCAGCATGAACAGGCTGTAAGTTACTGGTTTCTCTATATCAAAGCTTTCCAAATTACAGTACAAAAGAGTCTGTGGACTGTATAAAGGTCCTTATTTCCAGTACCTATTTTTAGCTAGAGTACATTGAAAAATTAATTGCAGCAATTAATAATTACTATTCCTGAAAGATATTATGTGGTCACAGATGGCCAAAAAAAGGACCTAAGACAATCCACAAGAAAGAAGAGAAATGGTTCTGAGCTCCCCTATTAATATCTCATCACTGCATGAAAAATCTCAGAAACCTCTGTCAAATTAAAAGTTACCACATTCCAGAAACAGAGAAGTTAAAGAATAGTGTCACCATATACACCAAGAAAAACGCACCTACCAGGAAAAAGCTCCAGTAGCATGTGACTCAGTGAAGAAACAGAATTTCAAACTGAAAAAACAGATAGGGAGGCCGTTCCTTCCAACCATTCCAGCGATAGCCACTGTATACTACATCCTGTATAGACATGGGTACCACTTATTTTCAACATTTTTCCTAAACTAAATCATGGAATTTACACAAGTTTTTCCTGCTCCTGAATTAATTTACAATTACCAAATATAATTATTTTTAGCATAGTGCTTTTCTTAATTGATGAGACAACAGGCTTTTATGTATCAAATAAAAAAAAAGGCTAATTCCTATCTGGAGTAACAAAACAATGTGTATCTGATGCAAATAAGTTAATATATTTTCAGATGTACTAAAATGTTTGACTACAGAATCAAAATTAAGATCTTACTCAGGTACACACACACAAAAAAACACAGCTAAACTAACAAATACGATAAAGTCACTCCACAGCCCAATAAAACAACAGGCTTACATGGTAAAAAAAAAAAAAATTTAAAAGATTGTAAAAAAATTTAACATACAGATTCACTAAAAGACTTCTTTGTCCACTGTTTTGACATCTTCAGCAGAACTTAATAAAACTGTCTTCAGAGCAGAGTCAGCTGCTCAGGTAACCCAATAGAAAACAAAAATGGAAAATCACTCAAGAAGACAGGCAAAAAATTAGTGCCTGATAAAGGGATTAAGACACCCAACTAAAGACAGGATATACACACTTCATTCCACTAGGGGTGGAGAGTTTAAATTTGTGTCCTATGCACCACTTCTCAAAAGAGCTCACTATTTCCTACAAACATGTTCTAAAGTCGCAGCACCTTTTCTTTTTTTCTTTTTTGTTATGACAAACCCTTCATTCTGTTTCTCCTGTGTCTTATTAAGGAAGCAGCATAAGCTGCACTAAATCAATACTATTTTTCAGCAAAGTAGAGAAGAATACTTTAGCAAAGTAAGTGGAATACCAACCCAAGTCTACATGACACAAAATGTCATGGCAATAACTCCCAGTATGTTTTTTTTTAAAACAGTATGGTTGAAATATTGTCACCTTGTAAAAGTGACAACAGCCAATCTATGAGAACACAGAAAACTGAAAACATCTATTGAGGAGTGAGAGGAATAGAAAATATTGCAGCATTTTCTCTTAATATGACAACATAGCATCCACATGGCCAGTATGGCAAGTTAAAGCTTGCCATGTTCATGATCGATGAAGCAGGCTCAAGACCTAAGGAATAATTTCAGACTCAGAAGACTCTCTAAATGACCCTTCACAATGACTCCATCAAACAGCAGCCTGGTATCCAAACATCCTACACAGCTCATTCACAGCATGGTCCTGCTCTCCCTGCATTGAGGCACACCAGTTCCAATGTGCTCACTCAAGCTGCAAGATCTAAGCTGTTGTTTCGACTTCCTCGCACAGTCAAGTGTACATTTACTAAAATAAATGTCCATCAATTTATTTCCTGAGGGCTGAATCTGACTTCTACTAAAAATCAATAATATTTCACTACTATCAAGTTCTGGGTTTTGTTTTTTTTTTTAAACATATTACTATCTCATGTTACTGTATCTTACAAACCTTTCAGTTTACTGTCCCTTGAATATTTACACTAACTGGGGGGAAGAAGAGAGGACCTACACTAGAAATCACTTACAGTGCTGAAATACATCAGTGCATTTTTATCTGGAAATCATCCTATTGGATAATACTCAACATCCAAATATCATCAATTTATTTATTTAGAGCCCACACATCTACCATTTTTTTTACAATACACCTATTAAAGTTAAAGCTTATTTTTACTGAAATTTTTATTTGACACTTGAAAATTAAAACAGAACAGTATAGTAAGTCACCTTTCTGTAGATATCCAAAAGAAAGCATTATTGTCCTAGTACTCATTACAGCATGTTAGAGTCTTGCTGGTATTTGTGAGAGTAACTGCTAGACTATGGGGATTATAAAACAGTAAATACCAATAGTTTTAAATTTATTTCAAATAGTCTGTCATTTCAAGTATTCTGTGCATCAGGGTCATATATACATATATATACATATATATATACACACATATGTGTATATATGTGTATATATGTGTGTGCGTGTTGTGTGCGCGTTTATTCGTAATGGTCCTCCACATAGTTAATTTTCTGTAACTATTGTTAAAGTCATGAGCACTAATTCTGTTATTTAAACTTTCAGAAAATTATGTAACCTCGCATTGTTATACAAGATTGATTCAAAATTGAAGCATAAATGTTCAAAGTTTTATGCTAGATTAAAACTGAACAGTTGTAAATAATTTTATAATAAAGTGACTTTTCATAGTTCACAAACAACTTTCATAGTAATCACCAAGACAAATCTTTATTCTTTCTGTACAGGATTGTTACAATGAAAGTGTAACTTTTCTTTTTGTTATGTTAAAGAGACAGCATTATTATAGTTATATTTCATTAATTTTGGCAGAATTAACTGCTCAGAACTGAAAACTGTTGTAAAAGACAAGTCCACCCTCCTATAAACTTTACCAAATGTTTATGATGTAAGAATGAATGATGTTACAACACAACTGAGTGCAACTGACTTTCAGAAGAACTTTACCTCCGCCTTCCAGTTCCAAAGCTCATTATCCATCACAAGAAGTCTTTTTTTGGTATAAGTGAAAATTTTGCTTAGACACATCACCTGACTTTTGGTTTGCCTTTTAAAGTAAACTAAAAACCACTCACTGGAGTTTTTTAAAAAATCACTGTCAGAGAAACTAGTAGAAAGACTACCTAAGAAACTCACACCATAACCTCTCAGTAGTTCAAGCATGGGAAAGACCACAGTAGTTGAAGCAGTCAATATGGGGATGTAAAAATTTTGCATTAACTAGAAAACGGATGAGGTTTACATCCTTTTGTTAATTCTGCTCTTATTCTTTTAAATAATGCTAAAATGTAACTTTACCAGTTATTCTAAGTAAGTTCCTATAGCCTCAATTATCTCCATCAGTGAAGGAAGAACTAAACCAAAAACATTATTATTTTCTTGTTCTTGAGCAACTATTCAACACCACTGCAGTCTACATAAGAGTAAAGCCTAGCCCTGCTCCAAAAGATTGTCATAGGTCTTGTTCAATCAATATCATGACTTCTGGTGAGAAATAGCCTAGGATCAAGGCAAAAACAAAACAAGCAAACAAAAAAAACCCTGTAAACAGACAAACAAAAAACAAAAACAAAAAAAAACCCAAAAACAACAAAAAATAAAAACAACAGAAAAAAACCCCACAAAAAACTAAACAAACCAACCCAAAATTTTTAAGAAGTCTTCATAATTCCAATTCCATACATTACCTTGGCAATGCTACTCAATTTAACGAGGCAGATATCAAGACTGTCTTAAACACTTTTTAAAATAATATACTGCCTCAGAGGACATAATGTAAGAGACAAATCTGAACCAGCTTAGATCTTATTTCATTGACATGATTTTCCCACTGTTACTGGAATGATTTATTGATTTGTCTTTGACTGAGGAGAATCAAAGTCCTCTGCCTCAAGTTGCACTTACAGAGGTGTTCTTAGTCTACTTTAAAGTATCTGTGAAACAGGTTTGGAAATTGAAACTCAGTGGAACAGTAAGTTTTATACCTTACATTCATTATCACAGCACATATCAAACAAATTTTACTAAAGCATCATTTGGAGAAAGCTTGGAAAATTCTCCAAAGTGCTCTACTGTTTCTAAGAAACTTCTGCTCATCAGCAAGTTTGCTATTTGGCATCACACTAAAGCCCCAGTACCTCCATTTCTGACCCCTTCAAACAAAAACAAGCTGCTCAACAATGTCTAATCCATGCGTCACGTAATCCTGCTTAATACCCTACAAACTCTGGGTAATATTTGGGTAGTTTTTAAATTTAGCAAAGAACATCCTGGCCTAGTTCAAAGATACCCTTGCCTTGGGTAGTGTCCCCTAGAAACATCGCCCACACTAGTTTCAAAGAAGAAAAGCAAAGGCACACATATGCAAAAGAGAAATGAAAAAAAAAATAAGAGATTGTGGTCTATTATCATAATAAAAATATATAAAATTACAAATCAAATTATTGAAGTAGGAATACATTATGCAAACACCAAGCACACCACTCAAACAATTAAAGAGACACTCTGACTTCCTAACAACGCTCATGCCCCCATTTACCAGCACAAGTGCATCCGACTCCCTGCTCGCAGCGAGGGCAGACTGTGCCGCAGAGGACAGGGGCACAGGCAGCGGAATCACGCAAGCCTTCCTCCCATCAGCACTGAGCTATTAATACACGTCAGCTATCGCTCTGCCAGAGAAACAGAAAATCCCTTCTTTGAGACATTGTTTGCTTTTTGAAGTATCATTATCTTACAAGTGGCTCATACTGCAAACACTACCAAAGAGGTCTAAACCAAGTCCCATTATAATTTTTCAGCATTTTTCATACGGTCCTGACTGTCTTACCTAAGATCTCTCAGACCCTCGCTGAAGGACAAATATGTTCCTATTTTGTTTAGACTGTCAGGCAGACAGTCTCCAATCATTAGCCTCTTGTCAACAGCGATGCTGGGGTAGATTACTACTGTGTAGTGCTTGTAATGGCAGGTGCATGGCCCTGGGGCTGCCATCTGCCAGGAAGGAAGTGTTCTCCTCTAAGATGCTGAAGAGATTGACAAATAATGTAAACAAAACACTGAATCATTCCTAATCTATGCAATAAAGCTATTGCATTACTCTTCTGCAGTGTAGATGTCACCATCAGAGGTGGGGGTTTAGGTTGTTTTTCCTAACTATTTTTGTGATTGATTTACTGAGATAAAAAACATACTCTGAAATAACTTTTATTTAACTGAGATGGGCAATTCTGGATTTGAAAACAAACAAGGAAAAAAACCCTAACATCAAATATGTTTATTTTGAAAAGTATCTCCCCACTGTTCATTTGTAAAAAGCCTCTTTCCAGAATGTATTTGTCCTGCACTGTGAGCAATAATTTAATTTTTTTTAATTACTATTTTTAATACACCTATACGCAATTTGGGGTCATCATCACTGATAAAAACGTTGAGAATGTTCTGAAATATTTTTAAAGCAAAAATAGTAACAGTACTCCAAGAATTGTCCTTGGTCTTTTAAATCAATTTCTAAAGGGATTTCTCATCATCCAATAGAAAATCTTCCCTAAACAGTCCTAGTTTAGTAGCCAATTTGTCACCTGAGCTACCAAGTAATAGCACAACTCCATGGAAATACACAGGCACTTTCCTATTCTTCAGGAAAGTTACTCGTTACTGTTTAACTGGCAACACCGATTACAAACTACTGCTGTCTTGGAGTGAGCCTCAAATGTTACCAGATCTGTTAGTACTTTAACACTCCATGAGGAGTGTTAGGTGTTACTTTTAGGCGACCCTCTGTAAAGATGTAAGCAATCTTTGAATTGATTTTTCTGTGGTTTGCATCAGGCTTGTAATACCTAAGTCTTAAAAGCTTGCATTAAGTACAAACACAGCCCTGCAATTGAGGGATTCATTCTACCTGTGTTAGTGTGGAAACTGCAAATACAATCTAAACCAGTAATCCTGGTTTCCTCCAAAGTTGACAAGAGATGCAGGGGGAAATGCATGCTACTTTATAACTTGCATTTAAAAGACAATGGGAGCAGTCACCTTTGCTGGTTCTGTTTACTGCTGCTGGTCCCCAGAGCCCTGACAGACTGACTAATCCTAGAAGCCCACATGCTGGATAGCTAAAGGCAGTTGACACAAGTACAAGTGTAAAAAAAAAATACCCAAACAACAACAAAAACAAACAAACAAACAAACAAACAAACAAGCTTTCCTCTGAAAAGTCTGCTGCAGGAGAGGCAGCCTTTTCAACAACCAGCAGCAAGGGCTCTATTGAGCTGGACTTGGCTTTTCAAAGCTGCCACTCTTGACCCCCTACATACATATGCACGAAACTTTAAAAATAAATACATGCCAGACAACAGACACACAAAGAAAACACATCTGAACTTTGGAAGTCACTACAGCATCTTCTAAAAACTCAAGGGATAGTACCGATTTCCATGCATACACAGATCACTTTTAAGCAAACATTGTAACAAATTACAGAAAACCCAGACAGTTGTGAAACTCGCATAATTACACATCCTAATTTATCAAATCAGTCAACATATTCACTTTAAATTGCTGTTACACATAGTGCATCAACTTAATGTTAAAATTTCCACAAACTTTGCTGTATCATGTCTAACACAATGAACACAGACACAAAGAAAAAAAAAAACATATAGACAACCTGTATAAAAAATATATTCTATTTCAACAAATACATAAGAAAAAAGCCACAGATATAGCCATTTTTTTAGATGTTTATTACTTTAAAAAGAAACATATTGATGGTGCTTTTGGAGAAAAACTGATATAGTCAGAAAATACCTGGATGTAACTATGCTGCTATTTAACTTCTGAATAGGGAGGGAAGTTAGATTACATACAGGAACTGGCTAAATTTTTCAGTGGATACTTGCTGTGTTTCAGCTTAGAAACCACTTCAGCATTCCAGTGTAATTAATGCTATTTAAAGATAAGAATAAATCAAGTGTAAAGAAACCCATGTTAGTCTCTCCTCAAAAAAAACCCCAACCCCACCATATAAAACATGTCCTAATACTTTTTCTGTTCAAACACTTCTTTATTCTTTTTACTCACAAATGAATGTTAGTCTCTATAGCTATCTTGAAAGAAATCAAGTAATCAGAAGCAATCATCAACCTAAGCATTTCCTCTGCCTTGAGCAATGACTGTACTGGTTCATTTTAGAACAAACCCACCATTCAACTTGGTCTATAACAATTTATTTTAAATGACTTAAAGTAACCATGACATTCTTTCTATAAGCAGTATAGTTAAACATAATTTAAAGTATAAACCAAAAAAAAAAAAGTCTAAGAGATGTCATGATATTCTATCTGCTTGTAACAAGCTGATACCTACATAATCAACATAATTTAAAATATCAAAGGCTTCATTTAATCCTAGATAATTTTAGTTTACATTTTGCATTTCACAAGTGGCACTGCTAGGTTCAGATCTAACCATTTTGGTTTGGTCACTCACGAAGTGCCATCTGAAAAGACAGTAAGTGAATTTTGAGATATTTAAAAGAAAACCCCAAAGTTTTAGTTCTAAGTCTAACTTTAAAACTCAAGCTATGTAAGTTATTAAAAGCAGCTCAATTCTTCTGCTATTAGTTTGATATTCTTACAGAACTTAACAGTAAGAGAAGCTACTACAATGGATTTATTAAAAAAAAAGGCTTGAAAAGATGTATAGATTTCTAACACAGCATATAGTTCTTTTAATACTTTTAAGAAGTCATTTTTAAATGAGCATTAATTTTGTTAAAGAGACAAACATTCTCATGTCACTCTAAGAACCAAAACTTTTTGGCAGCTGGCATATGAAGAGGAGGTAAAAGAACAACTTAATAATATAATTCATTGTGCAGAGTAATCCCAAAGAAAAAGGAAACAAAGTTTATGTCTTCAACAATCTAAAATGCCATTAGAAAGACAGAGGAAGAGATTTCTTAAGATAGGCTTTTTATTGTTTAGGTGCAACCATAAAACCCTCACAAAACTAAAAGCTAATTGACAAGGCAAGTTCAGGGGAAGGATCATTATTATAAAAAATCACCTTATTACCATCTTAAGTAGATGCATTACAGATGATGACTTCTTCAGACAAATCAAGGCAAAAGAAACTTAACACAGGAGGGGAAGAACCCTCAAGGTTTTTTGCATTATTACACATAGTATCTGTTCAATTTTAGAAAACTAAACCAACTATTAGAAACATTTACAAGTTAAAACTACGGAGCACTCTGTGAAGGGAAAAGAAAACAAAATTAAAGATTACCCACTCAAGTCTGGTGACTTCGATTAAGGAAAATTCCCTATTATGCACCCACTAAATTTAATAGTAATCTTAATTAAGATTTCCAGTGTTACACATAAAGGGTAAAATCTTTACTCCATTGAGACAGAGACAAAACTCCCATTTGACTTCAACAGAACTAAGATCCACTATAAAAAGTCACATCATTACTGAGTGCAATGTGTCATAAATATACTGTAATAAATAATTCACACTATATGAGAAAAATAACTATAAACATCTCCATAAATAATGAAATCCATACAGAGTTCATATGTTTTTAAGCAAACAAACAGTCATAATTTAAGAACAAAGGCTAATTATTAGCAAGTAACAAGTTTTAACCCACCAATTACAATATTATTTTATTTACATATCAGATGAAGGCAATTGTTTCTCCAGTTCCTAAATATTTGCACATTTTCGGGACACAGTAAAACTAAATGAAGCAGTAATTTCAAGCAAGCTTTCAACTGTTCTGTTTCACAGCAGTTGTGGATGCACTCCATGCTCTTGCCATGGCAGGATAATATGGACAGAGATTTCCAAAAGCACAGCACTCCCTACAGCAGAGGCAAGTTACTGATAGCAGATGAACACACTACATGTGAAAGCTAGCCACCTTTAAATGATACAAATAATTTCCCTTAAAACATTTACCCACGTGAAAATACGACTACTGCTACAGACCTTAAGGAAGAACTCATACTGGTTTTTTACATGCATTTTGCACAAATCAAAATATTAATTTACTGAGAAGGTAATTACAAGGAGCTTGTTTGGATACTCTGTATCTCAGAGTCTCCTGTTCTAAATATTAAATAGAAGTGGATTCTCCATCTTTTTAAAATTACTAGAGACCACTCTTGGTTTTTGAAGTAAAAATCTCACTTTTCTAATGTAGCTAAAAACAAAGTTTGAAAAAAGTGCAAACTAAACAAACAATGCTGATTATATAAGCTCTCTCTTGTGAAAATCATTCATTTTTCCAGAATTAGATTTTTTCAAATCTACCGGAATTACTACTGTTCAAATACTCTTGCCTATGTGCGAAATACCGTTTTCTTTAAACTGAATATGTTTCTCAGTAAAGCATGAAATTCTTAGTAGTCTCCCAAATCACAGTGTTTGAAACTTAAATACACTAGCAAAATGCTGGATGACCTTTTCAGGCATGGGCAGGAGTCCCTCCATAAACAAACTTTAGTGTGAAATCCCAATGAAAACCAAAAGGGAAACTAGGAAATTTGCAGAAGTTTATGCTTTGATTAAACTTAGACCAATGAAGTCCGATGTATTTCTCCTTCCCCATGCTGTGACTTTCCCAGTTTGGCTGCCACAAGTGCAATTAACCTGATGCCCCGTTTTTGGTACCCAACCCACTGTTGGCTGAGGATGCTGGTGGCGTGAGGTTCTTCCTTACTACCTTGACCTGACTCTGGTTCCATCCATCCATCCCTGCATCCCGTACCTCTGAGTGCACCCTACAGGCTGGCACCCTTCTCAGGGAAGCGAGATGCTGGAGAAGACAGCCCACCTCCTACAGATAGGGTCAATCCCAACGAGCCTCCCCGCACCACTCCTCCATGTGATCTGCGTTTAGAAGCTTACGGGAAAGAGGAAAAACAAACACACATGCAGATTAAATATTAAAATAAGGCAAGCCTATAACCGTCCTTGGACAAACACACGCAGCAGCAGCACTGAGCCCTCTCCGCTGTAAGCCGTGTACCACATTAACACGGCTGCGTTCACCGCATTATCCTTTTGTTTACTGGATGGGAAGGACGGAGGTCGTTTCCCTCTCCTTATCTGACCGCCCGCCGCTCCCATTCCCGCGTGCCGCCTGCTGCCGGCCGCAATCCTGCGCCGGGTTTTCCCGGTAACCGGTGCCCGCCCCCACCCCCCTGAGGGTCAGCAGTTTGGGGAATGCTGTGGAAATAGCTCTTTCCCAACACCGGGCTTCATTTGCAATTGGGGCTGTAGGTGGCTCAAGACAAGCTCCTCTTTCTGTGAAAAATCCGTTTGCAAAGCAAAGGGGCGTGATCGTCTGCTGGCGCCCGGGACCGCCATCCAAGGCCGGGCAAGGAGAGCGGCGGCTGCAGCATCCGCACCGGGCAAGCCACAAGGATCCTGAAAGCGACCCCAGCAAAACTACAAGCAAGAGACAAATAAGGCTCTGCCCTCAACCCTTCCAGTCATTCAGAATAAGCCTTCATCTTTTCAAACTCTGACATTGCATTCAACAATCCTCTCGTCTTAATTAGGTTCAAAGCTTGCTCTGCAAACGGTGGATCTCTCATCTTTTCCATCTTCCTGTACTTCCTATCAAAAGAGAAAATATTTTCTTCTTCAAAATCAACTAGCTACTAAGGAAACACAAGAAAAAATAACTGCAAGTGGCTCTTAGAAGCTGCTGCTGCTCGCTTGTTATCGATGCCTCCATCAGCACTGTGAATAGAGAAGCAATACCTATTCCCCTCCAAGCAACTACTTTTTTATGGTTTGTCATTTCACCCAGCTAGACACATAAACTCATATTACAGTTATATACGCATAAGGGTTTGAACTACCATGTCTTGCATAAATTCAAGAGCCAAAAGAATCCTTACAGTGTCTCATCATTAACTTTTCCTTCATGAAAGACTGGCAGCTCTGTGCCCTCCTCAACCATTCCCCAGTTGTGTACAAACCCTCACTCACTGAGAGGAGGTGGATTACTATTTTGGGGAAGAAGGGATGGTATTTGTTTCTTTCCTTTTTTTTTTTCCTCCATCATAACCAGAACCTAATTAAAGGAATAGCTACATACTGAAAATCTAAATTCTCTCACTAAGTTTCAGATTTCTTCAGTTTGACACCCAACATTTGCAATCCATGAGCCATCAGCTGAATGTTGTTACACACCACCCCAGGGTGGGCCGTTAAGTGAAATATGTGATACAATATACAACAGCTCCAGTATATAGTGACTTCTGGAAAGAATTATCATTTTTTAAATTCACATTCCCTGCTCACCATGATTTACTGTTAAACTTCTGCAAGAGATAAGGTATTTCAAAACCATGATAATAAATTTTTCCATCTCATTTTGATATTATAGACCTTCTCAGCCAGAGAGCCAAGGATTGTTTTTTGTAATCTGATGTCCTCAGTCAAACAATCCTGGTTTTAACTCGATCATTTTACATTTTAAAATAGTACTTATAAGTTGCATTAACAAACTGTTTTGGTCACATTTTCCAAAATCTTACATAAGAAAACTCTGAATACAGCCCATAGTAACTGTGTAAACAGCAGCTTCTAGTGGGGTACCCAGAAGTATATACTCAATAATAGCACAGTAGTATTGAAACATTAAGAAATACTACAAAATTAAACTTTTTTCCTCATACAAATAGTCACCAAGTTCCTCCAGGACTACTTATCACAGGACATGTAAAAAGGGATAAAAATGGTTTTTAAGGAAGCGAAGAGGGAGAGTGCTCTACATGACAACACACAGCCCTGTGATGGTAAACAAAGCACAAACACGAATAGCAGGCACTGTCAGACAAAGCTACTCACCTTTCACAGCACTCGCTTCTTTCAGGTTGTGAGACAGAAAGTCTATGCTGGCATAGGCGCTCATCTCTACTCCATTGATGCCCCCATTCAGGAGGTGCCTGGCTTTCAACCTGGATTTGTCACAGTTTGCCAGGGACCCATCCACCACATCAATGGCAATATAATTGAGGCCATTCTGGAAGCCAGCCGAGGTCTCCCGGCACATGGGACTGCTACCCTGCTCCTCCTCCAGGCCTTCACTTTTCCTGAGGGACACATTCTCCACCGAGGCCGAGTTGTGTCGTTTGGGGTTGTGTGCGAAGGAGGGGGACACTGGGGTCACAGTGGTGGTGGAGGAGAAAGTTTCTGAGCTGTGCCTCCTCCGCCCCTGGGGATCTGCCCGGATGACTTTGGCCCCCCGGTTCGGGTCTGGGGGAGGGCTGGAGAGAATAAAAGCCTCCACCCCAGAGAGGGTGAGCCTCTTCACCCCAGATGTGGGGCTGGTGACCCGGGCACTTTCTGGTTTCTGAACGATGGGTTGAGGTGGGGTAGTGGCCATGCCAAAGGTCATCTCAGTGTAATCACCACCATCGGATGGGCTGGATGAACAAGCCACCCCCACAGCCGCCTTCAGATAGCGCCCGTTGGGCTGGCTGGTGCTGGAGGAAGAATCTGGCGAGAGAGCTTCCAAGGAGCCCACTGAAACCGTGCCTGACTGGGAGGGCGACTGTGACCCAAAGTCAATGTTCATATAGTCAGAGAGAGGGGAGCGCCTCTGCCCCGTGCCTGAGCCCAGGGAGGAGGCTGGGCTGTCAGCAGGTAGCGAGGGAGGAGAATAGACGGCAGCATCCCCGAAGTCAATGTTGATGTATTCACCAGGGCTTTTGGGCTCAGGCGGCAGAGGGTGCTCGTTCATGCTGGGCAGCATCGTCCGCAAGGTCTCCAAAGAGAGGCGGCTGGGCCGGGCCACCCGCTGGCATCGCTGGCTCAGGAAGCTCTCGGTCCGGCTGTGCCGCAGGGGTGAAGGCACCGTGTGGCCGCAGGGGGCGAAGGTGCCTGCAGACAACTGGCCCACTCCACACACCACCTCCTCCGGGATCATTCTCCCCGGGGAATTCATGAAGACGTACTGATCGCTGTCCTTCACCAAGCCCTGGCTCTTGTAGGAGCGGGGTAAGGAGCTGTATGAATAGCAGCTGGTCTTTGGGGGCTCACTGGACCCATGCCCTGAAGGGGCGAAAAAGAAGTCTGGGGGTGTGAGGGAGGGAACTTGGGGCCCATTCTGGGGCTCCCGAGGGGACATATTGATATAGTCGCCGTTACTCAGCCTTCCATCTGAGCTCTCCACAGACAGCTTAGAGCCGCACCACATCCGCATGTACCCGCTATCGTCAGGGGAGCTCTCCCCAGGCGAGCTGGTCTTGTAGCTGCTCCCGTTCCCCGGGGACCCGCTACCCACCCCTGCCCGGGGCTGCAGGATCTGCTTGGGGGCAGACACGCTGGTGGGGCTCATGGGCATGTAATCATCGCTGCTTCGGCTTCCCTGCCCTAAGGCTGCGGCCACACCGGGGGTCATGGGCATGTAGCCGTCATCATCTCCCCCTCCTCCCCCCCCTGCTGTCGGGCCCAGATTGGTGCTGCTGCTGCCGGAGCTGCGGTGAGAACCGATCTCGATGTCCCCGTAGTCCTCGGGGTAGGGGGTGTAGGTCACTTTGGGGGAAGCCCCGGCTTGGCAGGAGGGGAAGAGGCGGCCGGCGCTGCCGGCGAAAGTGGCACGCATCAGCGTGTACTCGTCGAGGGAGGCGGAGGAGACCTGCGGCGCGGCGGGTCGCTGCCGGCACGGCGTGGTCAGGGAGTAGGTCCGCTTCCGATGGCACCTGTCGCTGGCAGCGTCGGGGCAGGGCCGGTAGCAGAGGCGGCCACTCGGGGGCCGCTCCATCGCCATGTAGCCGTAGAGGTCGGTGCCGCCCCCCGGGTCCCGCACTGGAGGGGTCTCGGCCACCGACTCGGGGGTGTTGCTGCGGTTGCTGGCAGTGGAGGAGGAGGAGAAGGGCCGGAGGTCGCCGCCCGGGCTGGAGCCGTACTCGTCGAAGGACATAAAGCCGGCGTCGCTGGGGGAGCCGGATACGGAGGCGCTGCCGCTGGACGGGCGCTGCGGGTGATGCGGGTGGGCAGGCTCGGAGCCGAGGCCGCTACTGGAGGAGAGGCTGATGGGGCTGGTGGCGGAGGGGGGCGAGTGGGAGGCGGGCATGGACATGGAACGGCTGCTCTGCAGCCCGCTGCCACCGGCCAGCACCGGGAGCAGCTTCCCCGCCTGCCGCCCGCCGCCGCCGCTGAGCGTGTGCGAGCGGCTCAGGGGGGTCCGCACGGGGCCCGGGCTCATGGGGCTGCCGGCCGCAGAGCCCACCCGGCAGCCGTCGCCCTCGCTGGCCGTTCTCACCCGGCACGGCGTGCACTTGGTGCCGGTGCCGGAGCTGGCGGCGAGGCTGTCGGTGCGGGAACGGCGGAGGAGGCCGGTCTGGCTAGGAGGCAGGTTGACCAGGTGGTGGTGCCGGCGACCGGGCACGGTAATGGGGTGGGTGGCGGAGACGCCGCTACCGCCGGGCCCTCCGGCCCCTCCGGAGGAAGAGGAGGAGGAGGACTGGCTCTTGCTGCGGGGCCGGAACTCGGACAGCTCCTTCAGCGCCTTCATAGCCTCCAGGATGGTCTCGTGGATGTTCTGGGCCACCACCGAGTCGTCCGCCTGCATCCAGAGCTCGCCAGGGCCGGTGGCGGCCGAGCGCCCCACCTCGATGAAGAAGAAGCTGTCGGAGTGGCCGCAGCGGCGGATGTTCATCAGCTGCAGCGTGACCGAGGGCAGCTCGCAATTGAGGCGCACAAACCCAATGGTGCGGGCCGAGAGGCAGAGGCGGTGGACGCCGGTGAGGTTTTTACTCTGCCCCAAGCCCTTGGGCTTCAGCGTCACCTGCCAGACCTCTCGGTAGGCAGCGGTGGCCGGCGCGATCAGCCCGTAGTTAAGGTCCTCGCCGGCGGCGGCCAGGGAGGCGGCGGCCGCGCCGCAAGAGGCGGAGAAGGGGGAGGCGAGGTGGCGGTGGGGGGACCCCTGGCAAGCCGCCTTGCCCTCGTTGAGCAGATCGGTGAGAGCCCTGTACCAGCCCTCCTGCTCCTGCTCGTTCTCGGCCGCCACAGCGAAGTACTCGTCCTTGGTGTAGAGGGCGATGAGGTACTTGTGCTTGGCGTCCGCCCGCTTGTTGATGTTGAGGCAGGAGTCCAGGGCGATCACCCGCTTGGGCGCCCCGGACTTGTTCCTCCATTTCTTCTCGCTCTCGTAGTACTCCAGCCGGGCGCCCCCCGCCTCCTCTCCGCCGCCGCCCGGGCCGCGCAGCACGAAGAAGCGCTTGTGGCCGTGCTTCTGCTTGCGCAGGTACCCGCACTTCCTCACGCCCTGGTTGTTGTTGTTGTTGTTGTTGAGGTTGGGACCGGGCGGGGAGCTCAGGGGGGGCAGCAGCCCCAGCACAGCGGGGCTCGCCATCCCCAGCCCCGCGGCGGGAGCGCCGCCCGGCTCCTGTCGCTGCTGTCGCCGACGCTGAGCGAATGCGGGGCCCGAACGACACGGGAGAAAAAAAAAAAAAAAAAAAAAAAAAAAAAAA